>JARHVA010000540.1:3612500-4155000 GCA_037957365.1 Torreya grandis | reverse complement strand
TGATGAGGTAAAGGCTCTCTTGATTTTATGTTCTTTGCCTGAAAGTTGGAACAGTTTGGTTATGGTAGTAAGTAATTCTGCATCTGCTTCTAAAATCTTAAAAGTTGATGATGTTGTGAGTGTGATCTTGAATGAGAAAATACGCAGAAGAACCACAGGTGAATCATTAGGTAATGCTCTAAGTGCAGAAAGCAGGGGAAGGCAAAGGGAGAAGGTTGAGCAAGGGAAATCAAGGTCGGGAAGGAGATCCGAATCCAAAGGTGTTACCTGCTAGTTTTGTGGAAATAAAGGACATACAAAGGAGTGTTGGTTGAGAGATAAAGAGAATCAACATGCAGGTATTGAAGAAGTAAAGGATGCAAATATTGTGGTACAGGACGCTCTCATACTTTCTTTGGATAGTCAGGTAGGATCATGGATTTTAGATTCTGGTTCATCTTTTCATGCATCCCCAAACAGAGATTTGTTTCATGAGTATGAACAGGGAGACTTTGGAGTGCTCTATTTAGGGGATGGTACGCCTTGTCAGATAGTTGGCAAAGGGAAAGTGCAGCTGAGATTGCAGATTGACAACACATGGGTGTTGAAGGAGGTCATGCATGTTCCAATTTTGAAGTAGAGTTTGATTTCTGTAGGAAGGTTGGGTGACGAGGGATGCACAATAACCCTCACAGCGGACTCTTGGAAGGTTACCAAGGGTACACTTGTTCTAGCAAGAGGTAAGAAAGTAGATACTCTTTATCTATCTACTGGTATTATTGATTCTACTTCTGGTGTAGATTCGAAGATGTGGCTTAATAGGCTTGGTCACATGAATAAGAAGGGAATGGACGTTCTTGATTCAAAAGGTATGTGTTTAGATTTGGAAAGCATAGATAGAGTTCATTACAGGAAAAGGAAATTTGATGCTTTTGACAGGAACAAAGAAGCCTTGGTGTTTATGGAAGAGATGAAGGACAGAGATCAGTCACAGGGGCTAAATAAATTTGAGCAGGGAAGCATGGACAGAGCTTTGATCCAAGATGAGCTCGTGGATGAAAAATTTATCACTTGCAGAAAAACATAGGTACCGACGTCGGTGCTCCCATGGCACCAACGTCAGCCAGATAGAAACTGACATCGGTCATGTGCAAACCAGCAGGGTCAGTAGGTCGGGCAGGAGAAGTCTGATGTCGGTCATCAGGACTGATGTCGGTAGGGGTGACACTGGCGTCGGCTAGGGAAACGACATCGACAGTCAGGGTCAGTGCAAGGAACCGACATCAATCGGGAGTAGACTGGGAGATGGCTGAGATCGGTCACTGGAACGGATGATGGGTGGATAGCTAGCTATCAAGGAGTCTCAAACACCCATATGGAGGTCAAAAATGGTAAGTGAACCTCATATTCATTGTTCACCTTCTTTATATTGCTTACTGATAGTCAAGAACTAAGAAGATGGAAGAAGCAATGCAGGTAGAATCTAGAAATAGTGGGAGCTTGGCATGGATGAGGAGTGTGAGTCCTTGGAGTAGAACCAAATAGGTATTTGTTGGGAGAGTTGTCAGCTGGAAGGAAGCACTGGATAGAGGGATGGATTCCCATATTAGAGAAGAGAGTGGATGGACACATGAGATAGAAGGCTATGGTATATGGTCTTGATTAGGCTGCAGAGCAATGGAGGTTTGACCATTGTGTTTTATCTTTACCAGGTTGGATAATATTAGCTACATTATCCCGTTACTATATTGTGTTACTTGTTGCAGGGTTTCATATAAAGGGAGTTTTCTGAGCTAAGGGTAGAGTTGGTTCAGAAGTATGTCATGAAGAATTTGGGAGCAGCAAAATTCTTTTGGCATAAGTGACAAGTATAGCATCACAGGTTTGCGTGGTGGTTGGTCTTCAAGAGTGACTTTGAAGAGGGATACAGAGCCAAAGGAACAAAATAGATGGTGTATAGGTACAGGTACAGTAGCAGCTATTTATCTCCAAGTGGGAGATGGTTAGGGTGTGGAGCTAAAAGCTTCAACTATTTGCAGACACAAAGAAGAGGATGCTGAAGAACCAAAAGCACCGGCATCGATAGAATGACCGACGTCGGTCAGATTCAGTGCAGAAGGAAACCGGTCCGCAGGGAGTCGGCCAACGTCGGCAGCACCAGACAGACAGGGACCAACGTCGATCGCCTGTGTGTTCCAGAACTGCTGTTGATGAACAGTCAGTTATGTGAAGCAAGTGTTTGCATGTCAAATGACTAATTATAGTCATGAGCTACGTGTCTAATTATTGTAGTTAGATTTCTATTTTTGTAACCATGGGATTCTATTTAAAGACCCATGAGGCATGTATTGTAATTACCAAGAAGGTAAGTAAAAGCATTGAAGCAAGCAAGGTCAAGGAGATCTACAAGTGTAAGGTCAAGGAGATCAGCTGAAGCATTCAAGGAGGGATAGCAACTCAGGTTGTAGAGTTGGTTTTGTGTTGAGCAAGAGAGAGAGGGAAGAAGGTCTTGAGGTGTGGCAAGCCTTTGAGGTGGAGGAAGAAGTGGCATCTTCCTTATTGTATTTTCTTCTAGTAATATCTAATACAAGTGTGTGTATTGTCTCTCAAATTCTTTGTTGTCTCAAGTTTCTAGTTACTCTATCATTCTGGTATAATTTCGTGTTTAATTGCTTATAAGAAAGTAATCAATTGTGCTTCCGTTGGATAAGGGGTCACCTAACAATGGTAATATCATTTTTTTCATTTTACAGATTAAATGTGATTTAGATATTAGTTTAACCAATATAGGGTGAAGCATATCCATGTTAAGTCCCACATGCAAGAAATGATATGTAAATTGGAGTTCTAAGAAGTTGGTATTAGTTAGTGAAATTGGCATGCGAGGTCAACCTTAATAAGGTTTCATTTGATAAATATGACTTAAATAGGTTATTTGATTATTTGGGCAAATCATTTGAATTATTTGAGTTAATAATAATTATTTCTCTGATATAGAGAATATGTTGAGGAGATGAGGGGCGATGTTGACCTGTTATGAGGAGGTAGAGGCACTTATCTAGGTTGAGAAGGCATTTACCCTAGTAAGGAGTCTATACTTTTTCCTAGTGTTTTCATCTGCAATGCATTTTTTAATCTTTTTATTGAAAATTTGATATTTTTAAGGCCTATTTTAGAAATTTGGCACTTTTATCCTGGGATTGGCGCTACTGTCCAGGACTAGGTGCTAGTGTTCTAGATATGGCATTACTATCCAATGCTACTATCTTATATGCAGCCCTCGTGTCTAGTAGGCTTAATATCTAATGTTTATTATTATTGACTATTTTTTTATGCCTATTATTATCTATTGGTTTCATAGTTTGTGTTGTTGATGTCAGATTGGGTTGTATTTTTTTAGGTTGATACATGTATGATAAGACTAGCTAGATGATGGAAACCTTTTGGGGTTTACCACTAACATGCCAAAATGGTTGTGATTGAGATAGTAGGTCTAAGACATGTGGTATTCCTAGAGATGATACCCCAGGATAAACACATGATGACTACACTATGTGAGATATGGGATGTAGATACCTACACTTTCTAGTTACCTACTAGGAATATGACAGTTACCCTAGAGGATGTACACAAGATCTTGTGGCTACTTATTTCTAGGCAGAGATCCATATTATAGGAGGACATGGGTGATCAATTTATATAGTGGGCTTCTAGGTATTTGTTAGCTATGGATGTAGGGACACCTCATACAAGGATCCAAAATGATATACTATTGACACTAATTGTAATTGCCAATGTTATATGATTATGAAAGTTCCTAGGTATTTTATTAGCTTCATTTGTGGTTGTAGATAAGAGTAGGGTATCAATCTCTTATAGGATTCATGAGATAGTGGAGGATATAGAGGAGCATGGTACCATATATTCATTGGGTCAAATGATACTTGCTCATTTGTACAAGGATTTATACCATCAACACTATTACATTATTGAACGTATGAGCACATAGCAATGACTACATTACCATTACCTTTATAAGATAATTGGGCCCACCCTCAGTCATTTATGGAGAAGTGGACTAGGATGGATCAAGTGCCCAAGATAAGCATGATGTAGTGTTGGCATATGCTAGATAGTTTGACTACTAGAGACATTATCTAGAGGTCCTACAAGGGCTATGAGGGATATCCTAAGGATGACACTCATCTTAGATGAATTTGAGTGAGATTCTAGCTACATGATGATTGGGTAAATGTGTATGAGTAGTTAAAATATGAGAAGGTTACATGATAGTTCAACATTATTTAGGATGTGCCCCTAGTGTCAGTAGTGTGGTTGAGGAGTTCTCAGGCTCCAGTGAGCCAGGTAGTAGGCCTAAGACATCGGCCCCAAAGTTAGCCTCAATTTTATTGATAGAGTGGGATCTAATGATTGACATACCATATATGGATGATGTAGGAGTCATGGATGCCTATATAACTTGATAGATAGATCATAGATAGGTGCCTTTATTTTTGAGAGGTGGGATTATCACAGAGGATGTATTAAATGTGGAACCTCTTAGGGTTGTTGATGGTAAGTTGTTATTATATGTTTGTACATTCTATGTTTTTGGTTACTCATTTATTTGGTTAGTCATTTAATGTGTTATATGGATATGTGTAGGTTCAGGTGATGATGAATATTGGGAGACTACCATCAAGTATGTGCTCTGCATATTAACATGACATATTCTTGATGATGTTGAGGATGGATTAGTTGAGAGGGCCACTGATGTTGCTAGTGTTCATGCCCATTTGTTTGATTTAGTAGTGATACCTACTACTACATATAGATGAGTGGATATAGATAGAGATGAAGCATGATACCTACTACTACATATAGATGAGTGGATATAGATAGAGATGAAGCATGAACATATTTGCATAGATGAACCATGCCTACACCTGATGCTCTATGTGGGGCTAGTAGTTAGATAGTGGATGACTACATACATCTACAATGAGAGCATGCAGAGTGTATGGTCGAGTTAGGTATGTATCATGAGAGAGAGAGAGTAGATGCATCTATTGATTGAGGTCATGAAGGGAGAGTGGAGCCTCTATTTATAGCATGGATATGTATGAGAGTGAGAGTTATGGGGCTGGTCCTAGTATCCATATCCACATAATTAAGTGATGTACTATGCTTGTACTAAAACTATATTTTGACTTATATATATGAATGTTCATTATTATATTGGCACTGTGTATGGTATCTAGATATGGTTATATTGTGTATGTTTATGTGTTTAAATGTTTGAATTGTTTTAAATGATGATATTGGTATATATTATTTGTCTAAAAAGGGATAATGAATCTTTGTGTATTTACAAATATTTAGGTATATGTGTGTGGTGGACTAGGAATATTATTTATTCATTTAGGTTTTACAAGTGTGTCATAAGATAGTTATGTGTAGATCATGTGATTATGGTATGCACTATCTGAACTCGGATGGCATAGTGAACCAATGATCATATTAGTCATGTTGTGTCAGTGTATAAGTAGACTCTACAACTAAAACAATGTGTGATACACTGCTAGTGGTTGGGTGTGTAAACTCTATATCAAAGAGATTGATTCATTGGTGTACCAAAATTATACTTTGAGCTTTATGATATCTGTAAAATATCTTGACTGGCTAGGATTATGTTTTGATGTTTGTGATCTCTTGAAAATATCTTGATCGACAATCAAATTGAGGTTATATTTTGATCCTTTTAATTCTTTCAAAATATCTTGATGGGTGTTTGAACTGATGTTGTGCTCTAATTTTAGTAGTTATTTCCAAATATATTGATAGGTGTTTGAATTGATGTTGTGCTTTGATATTTGTAGTTGTTTCCAAATATCTTAATAGGTGTTCAAACTCATGTTATACTCTAAACTCTATATTTGTTTCCAAATATCTTGATACGTGTTTGAGTTGATGTTGTGATGTGATCTCTATGAAATGGTTACCATCTCTATTGAATCTATGGTGCATGATATCACTCATAATATGTATCCTAAAAATCACATGGCTCATACGATGAGTAACCACTGAATCCTTGAAGGCAATGTCCTAGGATAACTCTATCATAGAGTAGTGTGATCTAGGAGAGTCTGTAGACTAAGATATTAGTTCCCCCTATGTGAATGCTATAATGCCTTGATTGACATATTGATCAATGCAAACTTAGAGTGCATAAAAATGATCATCTAAATGTCCATTTATACTATGAAAATTGCATGGCTTATTTTGTACCCTGTGCAAATGGTGTGATGATAATGATTAGTAGGAGGAAGTGTGATCAAATATTTATCTAATAATGTAAGAAATATGTCATGAAGCCTATCCCTATCTAAAAATTGTATAACCCCTATATGTGTGTCTTATGCTCTTCTCATTGTAGGAGGTACTCTACGAAGTGGATAGTTGCCCTTGTTGAATATCTTTATCAATTGTTTCTATTCCATTGGTTTCTTGTTTTTATACCATGTTAGATGACTAGGGATCTAAGAAACCTATATCTAAATCTATCTATGAATGTGTAACCACTAGTCCCAACCTTATTTCTAATCTCAAAGCTATATAACATATATGTATGAAATATTGTGATGTCTTGTACAATAATTTATCTTGAATAGGGAGGATGAGACCTCTAATAAAAAGGTATTATAGCTCTAAATATATTGGTTGGTAGATCAATTTATGCATACATGTTTTGATTATTAAAATGTATGCATTTACTATTTTTTACTGGCCCTAGTGTAATGAATTCAACCTCTCAAATTTAACATGAGGTACTTGTTATGAATGTAGCGCATGAGAAAGACCCCTTCTAACTCATCATATGTGTGTATGAACCACTAGGGAATGACTGATGTAACCACTCTATTTCCCAACCCTCTAGAGTCCTAGGAAATAGTTTTAAAAGATTTAAACTACTAGTATCATGTGCCATAGATTTTTGGTAAGCTTTGACATAAGTATGGATCTTCATGTCCATCAAACTTTGATAAATCTAGTATCTATAGCTTTGATGGTAATGTTTCATTAAAAATCCTACGTGAGATAGGATTATTATGGATGGCATTGGAATCCACCCATGAGTGGTATGATTTAATTTCCAATGTGAGATGGTGTACATATTATTGTAAAGCACCCACAACATGCATCAAGGAGATTACTCTTGTGAAGGTATATTATCATCATCAAGGGGTTTATTTATCTTTGGAATTTTGTTATTTATCTTAGCCATTCATATATTACATTAGCAATATTTTTAATGGAGGGTTGGTTTTCTCTTTGTAACCTTTGGAGGTGTGATAGTTGGGACTTGGTTAAACAGAAATGAGCTATCACCCTCATTTTGGCTAGTTTGAGAAATAGGTTCTACTGTAGTAAGGCGAGTTGAGGGAGATTCATTGGTATCTCTTATTTTATTAATTTTTAAAGAAGTATCGCATGTTAATTGAGTACAAGGTAATTTATTCTCAATTAAATGTAAGTTTTGAACATAAGAATAAGTGTAAGTGAGTGTGTGTGGGCATGTGTGTCTCTCTCTCTCTCTCTGTGTGTGTGTGTGTGTGTGTGTGTGTGTGTGTGTGTGTGTGTGTGTGTGTGTGTGTGTGTGTGTGTGTGTGTGTGTGTGTGTGTGTGTGTGTGTGTGTGTGTGTGTGTGTGTGTGTGTGTGTGTGTGTGTTTTTTACATGTGACATAGTATTTGTATGGATAAGAGAAATAGGTGAAGTAAGAGGAGAACTAGAAGGTGTGGACTCCATGTCCTCTTCATCATAATCAAAGTAATCATCATTATCCCAAGATTTGTCCAAATAAAATTTTAATTCACTTGTAGAAGTAAGAGTAGAAGAGGTATCATCCACATGCTCATTAAGAGAGAGAGTAGGAGAAGATTTTAACTTTTTTCTACTATGAAATGTTTCATCATGTGTGGGTGTAATGCAATGCATTTATTCACTAATTAAATGTGAAATGCATGAATGATTATTACTTTCAATCTTGGAGTCAAGGGTAGAGTAAATACCAATCATATTTTCTTTTTGTATATTATAACATGTAGGAGAAGAGTTAGAGACACTTCCATTATCAATATGTTATAAAGAATCATTGCATTGAGATTGGAGTGTAAAATAAGGTGATAAAATATTTTTTTCTACCTTAGTTTATGCATTGGTAAAAATAGTAACATCATTGATACATGTTTTTTTGAATTTAATTGAGAAGGATAAAGAATATGCATTATTATTATCTACTTTACTTGAATCACACAAAAGTGGATTTCTTGTATTGCACTTGTACTGATTGTTTGAATAAGGAGGTAACGAAAGTAGTTGAAAATTTAGGAGCACATTGGAACTAAGCACTACCAACAAGAGGCTCTTTGTGTATTATATTATTATTTTGATTTTGAGGTGTAAGAGAAGAGGGAGAAGAAAGAGAAGAAGACGTATCTAATATATGCTCATCTATATTTTCATTGTCATGCTCATGTAATCCTCATATTCATCATTATAAAAATAGTCATAATCATCATTATAAATGAAATCATTATT
Source organism: Torreya grandis (assembly GCA_037957365.1). Taxonomy (NCBI): domain Eukaryota; kingdom Viridiplantae; phylum Streptophyta; class Pinopsida; order Cupressales; family Taxaceae; genus Torreya; species Torreya grandis. The sequence continues at coordinate 4,146,421 of JARHVA010000540.1, read as the reverse complement.
ATGTTCTAATGTACAATCATGAAATTCTATCCATTCAGTATTATAATTATGAGGAAAATTCAAAAAATCACCAATTGGGTGAGGGGTAGAAGACTTCTTAGATGCCATTTTAAACTTTCCAAAGAAGATAATGTAAACAATGAATAATTAAAACACAAGAGGTGGAACATAATCTAACATAAGTATATGTGCAATTATGAGAAATTTTTAACCAAGTGTGTAAAAGAAACTAAGATTGTAAGTGAAACCCTAATTGTTAGTATTTGGGTGTAGAGGGACCTAGTATTAGGATCTAGGGTTTAAATGAGGGTTATTTTGAAAAAATTAAAATAACATTAAATTAATGAAACCCTAATATAAGATGAATTTTAATGAGCTAGGCTATGGCAAAAAATCAAGAAAAAATTTAAGTTTATAACCCTAATTTAGTGCACAAAAATTAGAAGGTAAACCCTAGGCAAAACTAGGGTTTTTAAGCAATATTTGAAGTAATTTGTGTTCACCAAATGTTTTAACATTTTAGGACTTAGATGGCATAAATCATGTGTTGTGAAAGGGATAAGTATACTAATAATCTAGAATGAAAACTAGAAATAACTGATTTGACAAAACTTTCCCAAAATAGCAAGAATAGAGAGAAAGAATACTTATCTAGAATAAAATAGGAATTTTTATAGATCAAGAGGCTAAAATAGGCTAGAGAAATAAGAAGACACCTTTCATTTCATGACTATAGATAAAACTTGGTCTTAGACAGTAGCACCAATATCAAGATAATAACACCATGTAGCGCTAGTGTCCAATTATGGCACTAGTGTCTCTCATGTAGAAATGTTTGGAACTTTCAAGAAAGCTATAAGAGGTTCTAGTGATCCTGTAGGTGGTTTTGTGTCATATGGGGACTTGCCTATGTCATAGTTTTAAGTGAATTTATTTCAAAACCCTAATAAGTACCTACACACATGAAACAATAACCAAATCAAATGCAAAAAGAAAAGGAAAAATTGGGTTATGGGATATTATGATAGCATGGAACATAACCTCTACTATCTTGGTCACTAGCTACATTAACTCCAATGCTAGGGATCTCAAATCACATGCAATTCTCCCTTAGGTAATGTGTATAATCAAATTGCATAGTATGCTCGAATGAATTTCACCTAGGCCCTTCTTTGATCAAGCATGTAATGTCTAGATGTGATAGCTGAGTAGTATGTAGAATATTAAGATATATTATTAAATAATTTCATGTAATCATGTGCCAAAATACTAAGTGCTAGATGTAAAATGCCTTGTGAGGTTGCTTATATATAAGGAACTTTGATTTGAATATAAAAACTTATTCATTGGCTAACAAGTTGTAAAAGAGGGATAAAAAACATAAGACAAGGATCAAAGTAGGGCTAGGACTCAAACATGGGAGAAAATGCCTGTCGAACACTAGAGCCATAATTGGACACTATAACCACATGGTGTTATTGTCTTGAAAAATGATGTTATTATCCTAAGGCCTAGAAATAGAGCTAAGACCAAGAAGTACAGGCTAGGGGCCCCTATGATTGGGAGGAGGTGACTTAGGACCACTGTGAGTTCAACAAATAGGGAAAATAAGACATAATAAAGATTAAAAGACTAAAATTGACCACAAGTACAATGACTATATTAATCACTAAGACCATCATGTGAAAGAGCAACAAAAGACATAGTACTTGTGATTGTTTGACCAAATTATAGTGTTTACACAAATAAATAAATAAACATGGAGGGATTACCTTAAGAGGGGTTAAATAAACAACCAATCACTCCAAGATATCTTTAAGGTATTTTCAAAATCCAAGAGAGATTTTTTATTAAAATCATTAAATTGAGGAAACCCAAAAAATAATTTGAAAATAAGTATATCATTCATCCTATGATTAACTAAAAATCATAAATGTACAATTCCAAAAAAAAACATATAATATTTTGACCCAAAAAAAATGTTTATGATTTTATTAATACAACTAACAAAAAACCTTGCGCATTTTGTAAATAGAGCCATTTTGATACAAAAAGTAACCAATTAATTAAAATTAATATTGGTAAAAATAAATGGAGAATGAGTGTAATTAATAAGGGTGTGTTTGCTTTGTAAGATATCAAATATGCTGATCCCAAAATGTAAATAGTGAGCATGGCCATGAAGGCACTAACTACAGAGGATCACACCATTGTCATAGATGTACTTATTTTTACTATTGACTAATTTTGACCCCAACTTCAAAATGGTAACCCCTATAGGGAAAAAATTCTTATCATGCCTTAATATCCTTATTCATAGTCCTGTACATGCCTTAGTGGTGTTCAAAAAGTCTTTATAGAACCTTATTAGCATTGTTTAAGGTAATTTTGGAGAAATTAAGATAATGTCTTATAGTGGTCTTATAGTGGTCTCATCTTGTCATGGAGTAATGAAACTTAGTAAAGTGGTCTCATAGGTCCTTAGATGTCCTGTAAGGTCATTTCATGTCTTAATCACCTTATTCAAGCATTTCATGATGTTTTGGCGAATTTAAGGTTCTTTTATAGACTTTAAGGTGGTGTTTTATGAAGAAAAAGATGACTTTTGTTAACATTCATGTATGCCAAAAATTTTAAATGCCAATAATCTATCAAACACACTTTCCAAGAACCTTGGGTTAGTTATACAACTTATCTATATGTCAAGATGTCACATAAAATTTAGAATCCTAAATTTTAGTGCTATAAAGGGGAGTTTTGGCACTTGTACGGACTTATTGAACTCACTTTCAGGTGAAAATAGTTTAGGAGTGTCCTTTTAGATTATAAATATCATAATCATATGTTTCAATAAGTTTCAAGTCTCAAAATTGCAGAATACGCCTCTCTCCCATCACTCTCTTCACAAGCTCATTGAGGCCATTTTCAAGTGAATGGTATAGGTCATAAAGGTAGAGTTGGAGGCTAAGATTTTGATCAGAGTAAAGGATTGATATGAGATCTCAATTAGTGGAATTTTTATTTTGATTAATCTTCTTAACTTTAAGAATAATTGTTAAGGAGCTAAGGTGTTTTTTTAGGCTTAAATCCCCACTAGCTATATTTTTTGCAGTTCCCATACAAGTGTGAACTCATTTTATGCATAAAATAAATTAGAATGGATTATTATAGGTCTATAAATTTATTTTACACTTTTAAACACTAGGTTGGCACGTGTGGGAATCCATTTGTCAAAGAAAGTTACTCTCTTGCATAGTCTACAAGTTAATTATCATGGTTTTTATTTGATCTAGGGTTTAAAACATTAGGAGGGGTGAAATGAAGGTATTTATTCCTGTTTTTATTCTCCTCAATGTGATTTAAAATTCATCAACCACTCTATATGCTAAGCCCAACACCATTCTCTCCAACCAATTCATAGTGTTCTCTCATTTGATGACAGTGTGTGCGAGCTACCTACATAAAAATGATTTAAAGAGGTAAGTCTATATTTTAAAATTAATTTTAAAGTTTTAACTTATCAATAAGTTTTTTGAGATAATGAAGGAATGTACAATGTTTAAGAGGTCATGTTGGCATCTTTTCAAAGTCTAAAGCATAAAGAATGCAGACCTATAGGTTTGCATTATGTTCTCATATGAATTACATTAGAATTTGTCTCAATATCAATTTTAAATCTTGAGTAATGAAGGTAATATGGTAACCTTATTCTTGGGTAAGCACTAGAGATTAGTGTAAAAAAGGTTGTATTAAGACCCAAGGTCAAAAAAACATAAATGGACCTACAAGTTTGCTTTGATGGATACACTTGGTTTTCAAATTGAGAAAAAGACAAATTCATAATAGTGAGTTTGTAATTTTGAAATGATATCATGTAAAAGCATAAATTTCATTTGGGGTTAAACGAGAGACTCAAGAAACTCCTCCCTAATAGTTTTCTGAGTAGAAATGAAGACTTATATGTTCTAAACATGTAGGTCCTCATTTTGGATTGAAACCATGTACTCATACAAGGAAAGAGTGTGCACTAGAAACATGAATCATTATAGACATGAAATGAAAAATACATAAACTAATTAAGACACCTAATTGTGTGAAATTCAATGAAGAATTGAGCTGACTAGGGTTTATAGGCCTTAACACTCAAGTACAGGCCTCTGAATGATGAGAGAAGGAAGAGCTTTGAAATGCTATGAAACATCAAATGGAACTTGTTAAGTGAGAAATAAATCTCAATAAGGTTTAAATATCTTCAAGGTACAATGGAAAATTTGAGAATATCAACTTCCAAGGCACATGATCAAACTTTCCTCCAATTGACACCTACAACTAGGCCTATAGAGGCATAAGAAGGGTATTGTATATTTATAAAGGCATGATGTCTGAGGGTGCCAAGGTAAGAGTTATAAAATCCAAAACTATTGAAAAAACTTGAAATTTCTTAGTAGTTTCTAATGAATATCGTAAAACCCTCAAATGTAATTGGAACACCTCAATGTAATCACCTATAGGTTAAAGGGTGAGTAGGCTAGTTTCAAGCCTAAAGAGTAGGCAGAGTGTATCTACAGAATATGGGAGTTTGGGTGAGGTGATAATATATTCAAAAATCCATTCTAGATTAAAAATAGTGATCATGAAAGAGTGATCAAAATATATTGGTCAAGATTCATCTCAACCCTACACACATAGTCAAATGGACATCTACAGGTATGATTACCTTCAGGAAAGATTTTGCTTGTTTTGAGAATGTTAAGAGCCAGTGAAAGGTATGAAGGTAAACCATTTTAGGATGGTTTTATGGTTATTATATGGTCATATGAGATATTTGGACCCAATAACAAGGATGGAATGATGTTAAGTCATGTCTAGGCCTAACAAGCCTATGACCAAATACACAGCCCTACAAGGATAGTCATGATAACGTGGTTAGTTGGAGTTGAGATGAGAACCTTGAGGACCCTAGGTATTTTATAAATACCTTATAAAAACATATATGAATTCCTAAATCCTACAATAGATGATAAAAGTCTCAAACATAATTGGTTAGGGTCACTAACATTGACTTGCTCAAGAACCCTAGCATGATTTGATGAATGATAAAGTACGAATGAAGAAGAAATATGATAAGAGAATCATGTGATAAAGTCATGGTGGATGTGTTAAACCTATGGAATTCATTGGTAACTCAAAATCAAACTCAAAACACCACCTATAGATTTCATCTCTTTAGACCCCACAAACACACAGTCTACTAGACTGAAGGTCTCATAAATATGATCATATCTCCCATTAAAGGATGCATGGTGGATAAATATATTGGGAATAATATGACACCCCTATACAATCATTATTCATGGCATTTATATGTTCATCTATATTCTATCCTTTATGAATCATCCTTAAGACCTTAAAGTACTCATAGGTTGCCAACAAGATCCTTAATGACCAATTGAGAGAAGTGAACCTCTAAATCACATGAGATGAATTTATTTGATCCTAAAATATCATATACATTATTTATAACTCTAATTATATTATTTAGGTGTACTTTTTATGTACTTGTGGTTGTATAGACTATAATAAATGTACTATTTTAAAAGATTTTTGGTGTTTTGTAAGGGTTTTGAGAGATGGATAATTTTTTAAATATTTGAGAGGTAATTTTGGATGTGTTACACATATTAAATCCCAAAAATATGTACTATGCATTCTATAAATGACCAAACAAACTCCATTTTTAAGGTAGTCTCAAACATGCCTAAAATGAGACTAGGTCTCAAGGCCATTTCATGGTTTTCACACTTCCACAGGGTCTCAAGGCTTCAAATTTGACATAGACTTTTGTGATATCTTAGGTAAATTAAATCACATGATTTTGGATTATTTCAAAATTTTAGGAGAGATCTAGAGTATAAAATCAGGCTTCTAGGCAAAGAGGCCTAGTTGAGGAGAAGAAAGGGAGAAAAAGGCACTTCCACACAAAGTCTAGACATGAAATTTGACATGAAGATGTAAATGGATACTAGGTACTCAAATATGTGATCAGTTTCTAAATAAAATATGTAAATTCTTCTACACAAGTAACATTATATGTTTTAAGGGCTATAGGGAATGAGGCTAAATGAGGCCTTTTATTGCAAAATGAATTCTTGAGTGTAGTTTGAGACATCTAAATGAGTTGTTTCAGGTATAATATGATGTGAATAAACCATCCATGGAGAGAGATTGAATTGGATAATATGAATTCAATTTTTGACACTTGTAAGTAAGATTGGCCTCATGAGATGAAGATACTTGAAGGCACCTAGCAAGAGAATGAAGTGATGTGTCAAAGGCAACCTATGGAGATTAGTTGAAAGGTGTCAAGAGTAGATCAAAGATGTAACTCAACATAACCTGAATATTAATAAGTCCACTTGTCATTCCATAATCCAAGGCAAAGGGTAGTTTTGAAGAGCAAAGCAAGGTATCAAACCAAGTTTGAAACTTCCACACCACTTGGAGCAGAAGAGCATCTTTAGAAGACTAACACTTGTCTTTGAAGACATGATGGGTTATTTTCATATCTTCTTATTATTATAAGTATTTTTTGACACTTATCTCTCTCTCTCCTATGCCCTTATCTCACTTTATTTATATATTGATCCTTAATTGGCTAAGATGGTATCCTCCACTTGGGTATGGTGAAGCCCTGCCCATTTTCAGCTTTTGATCAATGTGAAGAGTCTAGTTTTACCTTCTCCATGGATTGGTTTCAATATGCATGCTTGATTAGTTGATATTGATAAGTGATAGCCTTACTTTCTTGGCATGTCTATCCTTATTTAGCATTCATGTTCAATTTGGAATCCTTTTTTTAGATCTCTTGAAGTGTCCAAATGGAGTGTAAAAGTGTTTATTGAGTTGTCTTTTCATTAGGGTCAATTCATGACCTCTTTACTAGTCCTCCTATCCTAAGCATTCTTCATAACCATCATGAGAAACATTGATGTAGAGAGACAAATTTGGATTAGTGTCATGTTTACGTTAGTCTCTTATTTGAAGTGCATTTGTAGTTGGTTGGTAGTGGTCAAATCATATTTAGTGCATCACCTCCATTAGAATATGTTTCTCTCCCTTTTCCTAGTAAGTGGTAGATTAGTCTTTGAGCCTAAGTGGTTCATCAAGGGGAGCTAACCCTTTAACCTAGATATTCAACTCTCTAATAGGGTACCCATAACCTTGAGGTGTTTCCATGTTACATCAAATTTGGAAGGCTTGAACTACCTTTCAAAGGGTTTAAATTTAATTGATAATAGTTTTGTCATTCCCAATAAGACTAAGGTCCAAATATGTGGAAGAATTCTTGGTGTTGTTATTCTACCTATCACCCTTTGGAGGCATTCAAAACATCAATGGAAACTTTGTGTATGATTAGTTGGTTCTAGTAGCCCAGTCACTCATTCAAAGTAAGTTGTTTTTTATTTCATTATCTTCATGAGGTTGTTATTATTGAGTTTGAATTAGAGTTCAATTTTATACAAGTTGGTGAAGCTCTTCAATCCTATGATGAGTCTTATCAACCTCACTATGATCCATATCCATCCAATGATGAGCCTTATCAACCTCACTATGATCCATATCTATCCTATGATCCTTATCAACCTTGTCATGATTCATACCTGTCATATGAATAGCCTTCTCAAATTCAAGATGTCCTTAGCCACTTCTTAAATTGGTCCATTTCAAGTTTAAATCAAACTCTCTTAGGCCATAAGAGGTACATGATAGGCCATAACACACAAAGGGAATATGGTTAGGATATCCCTAGTCACCTCATTCATGACATGAGAGATTTATTGTAGCTAATGAAAGAATAATGGGTATGTACTGAAAGAGAAAATTGGCAAAGCTTCTCAAATGATATGATGGATGTAAGTGGTCTCATTCAAAGCATTGAGGATAATCTAAGAAACTATGAAGAATAGCAAGTCCAACTCCATCAGCCTTATGTGTCTTTATACACACCACCTCAGCCCTCTTATATGCCACCCATTCTTCATTAAGAGACCTTTACAAGTGTTCCAAGTCCTTCATATGTCCCTCAAACACTTCCTTCTTGGAATTCCATCCAAGATATCATTAAAAGGAAATAGGAGACTATTGTTGAGAAGCTTATTATTAAGATCCAAAATTTTACTTATCTTTCTTAATAAACCCCTAAGCATTATTTCAAGACTCCAAGCTATAACCAAATGGTGAAATCATGGAGTAATCAAGGTGAAACAAGTATAGATTGGGGAGTTGAATTCATGGAATAATCTTAAATTATGTAAGTCTCTCCCATCCCTCTTTAAGAGTCCTCTTGTATCTCATATCATCTTTCTTGTATTCCTTATCCTCATGAGGTCACTAACAACCTCCAAGAGAAGTTATTCCAAGATAATATAGATAATCAAATCAAAGAGTTAGATCTAAATATAAGGAAAGAGGAAGAGAACCAAAATCAAGAGGTTGAAATCAAAGAAAACTTTGCACCTAATCAAGCTTCATTACCCTCTCCCCAAGAACCTATAGCTTATCCATCTTGGAGGTTTATCCAATAAGTTTTTCAAATAAATAATAAGGCCTTAGTGGAGAGGTGTGAAAACTAGTTTGCAGTTGTTGAAGAGTCTCAAGAAGGTTATAAGAAATATAAGGTGTTTGTTGAATGAAATGGGACACTCATAGCAAAAATGAATTTACTATCTCTCCAAGAGTTCCTTCAAGAATCAACCATTCCTAAGGTCTCAAGTTGTAATAAAGATCCCTCCATCCCCATTCCCATTCATGATCCATCCATTATACCCCATACTCCCTATAGAACTCATGAACATGTTCATCACCCTCCCACCACATCCCTTCTTGAAGAGGAACCTATTCTATGAGAGGCAAATGAAGAGAAAGTTTTATTTGTAGTTGAATGTCAAAGAGAATGTAATGAAGTTGTTGCAAGTGAGTTTTATGAAGAGATATTCATTGGTATCCCACTTGAAGAATAAAGAGGCATTTAAATTTACAAATATGATGTTCTAGAAGAAGGTCTTGATGGCATGTTTCAAAAAGAAGATCTAATTTCATCCAAGCTTGATTAGGTTATAGTTGGCCTTAATGTTGAAGGCTCTCTAAGAAAATAAGTTGAGGTTGACATAAGGAACAATAAGCAAGAAAATGAACCTGAAGAAGATGCCTTGAAACCACATCATGACTACATAAAAGGATTTTGAACTCTTATCACTCCTAAGCCCTTAAGGATAAAGAGGAATGCACTCTTCAAGTTAGTCTTGCTCATATTGATCAGAGAGAAGAAGACAAGGATGATTGGCATTAGTACCTATGGTATCTTCAAGAGATTGAAATTATTTGCAAAGGTGTGTTACATATTTAAGATTATGCTCATGAGGAGATTGAACAAGATATTCTCATTGAGGACAATGATGCAGCTTAGAGTGAGTATGCAAAGCTTCTTGAATAACTTGATGAGCATGCAATAGATTTTAATAAGTATGATGTCATTCAAGATGACATTGAGAAATAAAAATCATTATTAGATGGAGTATCATTTGATGAATTTATAGTTAAGTAGCATCATGAGAAGGATCTTGAATCACAATAGGAATTCATCTTCATAGATGATTGGTTTGTAGTTGTCATTCCATTTGAAAACATGTTAAAAAGATTAGCATTCAATAAGAGGATGAAGACAATAAGACTAAGGTCCAAGAGTCAACTTGCCTCATGCCATTCTTCATCTCATAGATCAAAGGATATCACAAACTTCCCCTTTGACCCAAGAGGAAGAAGACAAGTTCATATCAATTACACATAGTTAGTTGCTTTCTTGTTGGTTGTGTTCCCTAAGTGCTTGAGAGCATGTGTGTGTATTTTTGTTTGATTTATGTGTGTTATCTTTATTTTGTATGTTTGGAGGTCGAATCATCTTGTCTTTTCATGGTCAAGGTCTGGTCAGGTCTGAAACTGAGTGCAAATGACTCCATTGCCCAATGGAAGGATAAGGCTACTAGTCTATTTAGCATAGCAAGCAGGCTACCCACATGAATCATCAATTTGTTGACTAATTTTGACCCTAACGTTAAAATTACAACCCCTATATGGAAAACATTTATTTTCATGCCTTACTAGCCTTGTTCATAGTCCTTTACATGCCTTAGTGGTATTCAAAAAGTCTTCATAAAACTTATTAGCATTATTTAAGGTAATTTTGGAAAAAATAAGGTAATGTATTAAATTGGTCTTGTAATGATCTAGTCTTGTCATGGAGCAATGAAACTTGGACAAGTGCTAACATAGGTCCTTAAATGTCCTTAAAGGTCATTTCATGTCTTAATCACATTCTTCATGCATTTTATGATGTTTTGGAGAAGTTAAGGTTCTTTTGTGGACTTACAGGTAGTGTTTTTCATAAAATGATGATTTTTAATAACTTTTATGTATGCCAAAGATTTAAAATGCCAATAATCAATTAAACACACTTTATAAGGACCTTGGAGTAGTTATAAAACTTCCCTATATGTCAGGATGTCAGATAAAAGTTAGAATCTTGAATTTCAATGCTTTAGAGGGGAGTTTTGTCACTTGTATGGACTTATTGAACTCACTTTCAAGTGAAAATAGTTTATCAATTTCCTTTAATCTTATAAAATTTATAATAATTCATGGAAATAAGTTTCAAGTCTCAAAATTGTAGAATACTCCTCTCTCCCATCGCTTTCTTCAAAAGCTCATAAGGCCATTTTCAAGTGAATGGTACAGGTCATACAAGTAGAGTTCGAATATAATATTTTGACCAGATTAAGGGAACCCAATAGGATATCAATTAGTGTAATTGGTAGCTTGATTTATCTCCTTATCTTTATTAACAATCACTAAGAAGCTAAGGTGTTTTTTAAGGCTCAAATCTCCACTATCTCTATTTTGTACAATTCCCATGCAAGTGTGAACTCATTGGTTGCATAAAATAAATTAATATGGATTATTAGAGGTATATAAATACATTTTACACTTTTATCCACTAGGTTATCACGTTTGGGAAGCCATTTGGCAAAGAAAGTTACTCTCTTGCATAGTCTGCAAGTTGACTATCATGGTATATGTTTGCTCTAGGGTATGAAACATTTGGAGGGTTAAAATTAATGTCTTTATTCATGTTTTTATTCTGTTTAATGTAATTTCAACTTCATTAACCACTCTCCATGTTAACCCCAACACCATTCTCTACAAGCAATTCACAATGTTCTCTCATTTGATGATTGTGTGTATAAGTTGTCTACATAAGAATTATTTAAAGACATTATAAATGTGTATTTTCAAATGAATTTGAATTTTTTGAATTATTAATAAGTTTTTTGAGACAATAAAGGAATGTATAATTCTTAATAGGTCATGTTGGCATCTTTTCAAAGTCTAAAGCATAAAGAATGCAAACCTACAGGTCTACAAACCTATCGGTCTACATTATATCTCATATGAAGTACATTTGAATGTGTCTCAAGATAAATTTGAAATCCTATGTAATTAAGTAAATATGGTAACCTTATGCTTGGGTAAGAATTAAAGACTAGTCAAAAAAAGGTGGTCTTAAGACCCAAGGTCAAAAGAACATAAACTGACCTACAGGTTTACTTTGATAGATATACTTGGTTTTCAACTTGAGAAGAAGACAAATCCATAGCAGTGAGTTGGGAATTTATAAATTATATCATGGATAGAATAAATTTAATTTGGGGTTAAAGGAGAGACTCAAAAGACTCCTCCCTAACAATTATACAAGCAGAAATGAAGACCTATAGGTTATAAACCTATAGGTCCTCATTTTGGACTGAAACCATATGCTCATATAAGGAAAGAGTGTGTAATGGAAACATAACTCATTACATACATGAAATGGGAAAGATACATACTAACTAAGACACCTAATTATGTGAAATTCAATGAAGAATTGAGCTAAGTAGGGTCTATAGGCCTTAACACTCAAGTACAAGCCTGTGAATGATGAAAGAAGATAGAACTTTGAAATGCTATGAAAAGTCAAATGGAACTTATAGAAGTGATAAATAACTCAAAATAAGGTTTGAATATCTTTAAGGTATAATGCCATAGTTTAGAAGATCAACTTCTAAGGCTCATGATCAAACTCTCCTCTAATTGACACCTATAGCTAGGCCTATAGAAACGTAAGAAGGGTATTGTATATTTATAAAGGCATGATGTTTGAGGGTTCCAAGGCAAAATTTATAAATGCCAAAACTATAGAAAACCCTTTAAATTGATTAGTAGTTTCCAATGAATATCCTAAAATCGTCAAATGTAATTAGAACACCTCAATGTAATCACCTACATGTTATAAGATGAATAGGCTAGTTTTAAGCCTAAAGAGTAGGCAGAGTGTATCTAAAGAATATGGGAGTTTAGGTGAGGTGATAGATAGTTCAAAAATCCATTATAGATCAAAAAGTATGATCATGAAAGAGTGATCAAAAGAGACTGGTCAAGATTCATCTCAACCCTGCACACACAGTCAAATGGACGTCTACGCATCTGATTACCTTCAAAAAGATTTTGCTTATTTTGATAAAGTTAAGAGTCTATGAAAGGTATGAAGGTATGTAAATCATTTGAGGATGGTTTCATGGTAATGATATGGTATTGTGGGATCCTCAGACCCAACAACAAGGATGGAATGATGTTAAGTCATGTATAGGATTAACAAGCCTATGACCAAATACATAAACCTACAAGGACAGTCATGAGAAGATGGTTAGTTAAAGTTGATGTGAGAACCTTAAATAACCAAAAGAGGTGATAAATACCTTATAAAATCATATATGATGTCCTAGACCTTAACATAGATGAGAAAAGTCTCAAACATAATTAGTTAGGGTCACTAGCATTGACTTTCTCAAGAACCCAAACATTAATTGATGAAGGATATAATTAGGGTGAAGAATAAATGTGATAATATAATCATGTGATCAAGTCATGGTGGATGTCTCATACCTATGGAGGTCATTGATAACTGAAAATCAGACTCAGAACACCACCTACAAATCTCATCTCTCTCTAGACCCCACAAACACATAGTCTACTAGCTCAAAGGTCTCCTAAACATGCTCATATCTCCCATAAAAGGGATCATTGTGGCTCAATCTATTGGTAATAGTAGGATACCCAGATACACTCATGATTCATGGTATGTGGATGTTCATCCAAAACTTGTCCTTTATGAATCATCCTTAAGGCCTTGAAGTACTCATTAGCTGCAAACAATCTCTTTAATGACCAGTTGAGAGAAATTATCCTATAAAACACATGATATTACCTGATTTTCTCCTACAAACTCTTGGACATTGTTGAGGACTCCAATTATATTCTCTAGGTGTACTTTTTTATACTTGCAGTTATATAGACTCTAATAAATGCACTATTTTTCAAGAGTTTTGGTGTTTTGTAGGGGTTTTGAGCAATGGAAAACTTAAAAACTATTAGGATAGGTAATTTTGGATGTGTTACACCTATTAAATTCCAAAAATCCATTCTATACATTCTATAAATGATCAAATAAACTCCATTTTTTAAGGCAGTCTCAAACAAGCCTAAAATGACTAGGTCTCAAGACCATTTCATGGTTCTCACACTTTGACAAGGTCTCAAGGACTCAAATTTGACATGGGAGTTGATGATATCTTTAAAAAATTTAATCACATTATTTTTGATGATTTAACAAGTGTGGGATAGATATGGAATAGAAAATTAGGCATCTAGGTAAGGAGGCCTGATTAAGGACAGAGAAAGGCAGAAAAAGGTACTTCCATTTACAGTCTAAATATGAAATTTGACATGAAGTTATAAGGGGATATTGGGTCCTCAAATATGTACTTATTTTCAAAATAACCTCTATACATTATTCCACACATTGAGGTTTACATGTTTTTAGGGTTATAATGAATGAGGCTAAATGAGGCCTTTTGGTGCAAAATAAATTATTGAGGGTAGTTTGAGACCACCAAATGAGTTATTTTAGGTCTGATGTGATGTGAATATATTATCCATGTATATATAATTAATTTTATAATTTGAATTCAATTTTTGACACTTGTAAGCAAGATTGGCTTAGTGAGATGAAGAGACTTCAAGACACCTAGCAAGAGAATGAAGTGATGTGTCAAAGGGACCCTATAGAGATCAGGTAAAAGGTGTCAAGAGAAGATAAAATATGTTACTCAACATGACCTGAAAATCAATAAATCTACTTATTATTCCACAAACCAAGGCAAAGGGTAATTTATAAAAGCACGACAAGGTGTCAAGCCAAGTTTGAAATTTTCACACCACTTGAAGTAGAAGAGCATCTTAAAGATACTAACACTTGTCTTTGAAGACCTAATGGGTAAGTTTTATATCTTCTTCTATTATAACTCCTTTTTGACACTTGTCTCTCTCTCTTTCCTATGCCCTTCTCTACTTCTCTCACTTTCTCTATATATTGAGCCTTAATTGGCTAAGATGATATCCTCCACTTGGGTATGGATAATCCCTAGTCATTTTCAAACTTTTATCAATGATAATAGTCTAGTTTTACCTTTTCCATGGACTATTTTTAATATGCATGATTTATTAGTTGATCTTGCAAGTGATAGCCTTGCTTCCTTGGCATGCTTGTCATTTTTAGCATTCATGTTCAGTTTGGAATCCTTTTTACAGGTCTCTTTAAGTGTCCAAATCGAATGTGAAAGTGTTTAGTGAGTTGTCTTTTCATTAGTGTCAATTCATTACCTCTTGACTAGTCCTCCTAGCCCAAGCATTATTCATAACCTTCATGAGAAACATTGATGTAGAGAGTTAGATTTGCATTAGTGTCATGTGAAAGTTAGTCTCTTGTTTGAAGTGCATTTTTAGTTGGTTGGTAGTGGTCAAATCATATTTGGTGCATTACCTCCATTAGTATAGGTTTCTCTCCCTTCTCCTAATGAGTGGTAGATTAGTGTTTGAGCCTAAGTGATTCATCAAGGAGAGCTATGCCTTTAACCTATAAATTCACCTCTCCAATAGGGTACCTAAAACCTTGAGGTGTTTTCATGTTACATCAAATTTGTAAGGATTGAACTACCTTTCAAAGGGTACATATTTGATGGATAACAATTACTTGCACAACATTCCCCTCTTTCAAACTAAAAATATGAACCCTCCTTTTGCTCTAGAGTGTGGTCTTATACCTTGAAGGAGTTTGGTGGTTTTTTTTGTTTGAATAAACCCTCTTAGAAGTACACTTTTACTAGATGTGGAGATTTATAATTTGAATGTGCTTCATTTTTTTATCTAATCTTGAATAATAATAAATATGCATCATGAAACACTTGAAATAGAAATCACATCTAGGATTGCATTAATTTTAAAATATGAATTTACATGATGGTAATACATTTTGGTCTATTTTCATGCTTGTGTTTTGAAACACATTTAAAGCTTCCTTTTTAAACCATTTTTCCTTAGATTTATCCAAGTTAGCTTGTTGTCTCAGAGTTTTATTACATCTTATTCTTGTGCATTTTGATCCATTTCTACTTCATTTTGATTCAAATGACAAAATGCTTATAAGGTTTTACTTTTCAACTTAGTCATTTTTCTATGAAATGAACATAATGGGCTTTAATTTGGTAAAATTTGGGTTTCCTCTTCATGCTAAAGTTTATTGTTTTCATTCAGCTTTTCATCTTAGTCATTTCTTGGCTTTTACCTTAGCCATTTTTTAAAAAAAACTTAGTTGTTCACTTTTATAAATTTGGAGTTGTTAACTAGGACTTTATTTATCTTTCCCTCAGGTACTTAAATTAATCCAATCACCACATGATAATTTCTCATGGCTCTTGATGACTTTGACTTGTTTAAAAGGGCCTTTTGATACTTAGTCAATTCTCTAAACTTCTCCTAGAACCACATGACATCTTTCCACCACCCTAATGGATTTAAACATTTCAAAATTTTAGAACTTGAGTGGATTAGTATGATGTTTCCCATTACTCCATAGGCCTAGGATAGTTTGTGCAGGGTAACATACCCATCTAAGCTCCAGGTGATCAAGATTGTGTTATGTGGCATGAAATCATTGTGTTATGGCTAAAGCACAGTTAACACATATCAAGGCTCAAATAAATAGTATAAGAGTGGGGAAAAGATACATGGAAAGACCTTACAAACATATGACATGCTGACAATGGCATGCATAAGACACTAGCTTAAATTTGATGGCCTGTCTGGCTGTCAAAACTATCAAAACCTAATAGGGGACCTTACATTCAATTTGATTTATAGAATCATTTGTATATTTTTATCACTAATAAATGAGTAGAATTGACATAATTAAATGAAAATCCAAATGGTATAATTAATCAAGGTATGACGTACACATTAGGATTGAGCATAGATCATAAAAGTTAAACATCTACTTTAAAGAGGAGTGGTTTCAACTATGCAAAATGTAGGTAGCTAGCAACCCTGATGCAATCTCAACTAGATTCTCTTAAAGGCATTTATTCTTATTTCAATCAAACATGGTCCCTAATATTTTCATGATGGAACTAAGTGGGATTTGTTCCCACTTGATCTCAAATGAACCCATCATATTGATTCTTTATAACCAACCCATTAATGGGACAAATTTGAAACTCCCTAGACCTGTGTGTCTATATCAGATCAAATCCTATGTTTTAATATGGGTTGGCTCCCTTATATTAGAGCATAAAATACTAGTCCAGACATGCTTGGATTCTCAATAGTAAGTAGACCAAACATTTTCCATGCTTCTATAGTGTAGTATTTTCCTTGTTATTATGAAAATAAAGTTTATAGTTGAATTCCTTTTGTAAATCTCACCATTGTTAATCAACAAGAAACATCTTGATATTCATATTTTTGTGTAGTCAAATGGACATTTCTTGTGCATTTCTTATAGTGGTTATGCCCCTCTTTGTTCATATCAACTTCTCCCCAAACTCTTGCACCATCCTTTAGCTAGAGTTTTGCTATGTCTGGCTTAGCTAAGGGATGGTTTATATGATATTTTTTCATTTAGACACTACAACTTCATCTATATGGTAGTAGTGTTTTTTAATCCCTTTTTCACTCTCTTTTGATCTTTCTTTTATTATTGTGTTAGCTTAGGAATAATATCAATCTAATTATAATGTTAAATCATGATTACTCAATGTTGTCCACCACCATTTAAGCATTATGGAATAGATTAGTGGTGGACTAATAGATTATCATGGTTTCTATATCTAAAACTATCATTTGGAGTTAGTTTCACCAAATCCCCTTGAAATGGAATCATCACAATGAGCCAACTGGGTTACCTTGCATACCAAGACATGGTAACCAAGACCTTGGTGAGGTTCACTCACATGACTTTCCTTTTAGGAGAGGCAAGGATTTATGATCCCCACCTATTATTGGTCATGTCAAAACACCTCCCAACATATTTAGCACTAGAATGAGGGTTGAATCAAAAACTAAAGTATAATTCATGAAAATTTAAAGCTAAAAAAACTTCTGAGTCATTTCCTAGATAGTTTCATGGCCTTTGCATGGCTAGGTGAGCATAGTTTCCAAGTGAACATCCCAAGGTACATTCATGACCTACCTAAGAATCATGGTTCATTTTTCCCAAAGTGCATGCATGATAGGATGCTAATAGTAAAATAACACATTCAGGTATTCAAGGATGCCATCATTAAGACTCGCATCTATCATGAAGATGTGGATTATTTCTTGTTCCTTTATTCTTTTGATAATGATACATATGACCGGTACATTGGACTGTCAAATGGATGCATAACTACATGGGCTACTTTTAAAAGTTAATAGCTAAGCCATTTTATGGATCTTATCGATCCTACGACCCTACACCACCATTTTTCTATGATCTGTAGGGAACCTAATGTGTCTCCAAATACTTTAAACAAATGTTTTCATCATCTGTATATGAGATTGGAAGACCCTTTCTTATAGAATGAATTAATAGCATAGAGGTTTACCTTAGAATGTTGTTTCCCCTCAATACTATATTCATTTTGAGGAATCCTTTAGCTCTCACATCCTTGGTTTTAATATACCAATAAATTTGAACCATTGAAGAACATGCCATGTCTCATGATCATAATACTAACTTTCCTACCCATCAAGGCAATCAAATGTTTACCCTCAAAATCCTTTATTCTACTTGCTTATGAATCAATTCATGTTTTATACTAAAACATTACCCAAATCACTACCTCATATCTACTATCAAATGAAATCCCATGTATTTAATGAAATACCTATTTTCTCCATTAATGCATATAACTCTGTTAATTTAGTATGCAATCAGTAGGATTTTTTTAGTAGTTTTATTAGTCAACTGTCTTTTGATACTTTATTTAATAACATGTCATTTATTATAGGAAGTCAACAATAGATAATTCATAGGTTAATCCCTAAGATCAATGATGATTATTCTTATGATGAAGAAGCAATGGTTATCTTGAGTGACCTAGTAGCAACTCAAATCAAAGGTGAGTTTCCTACTCAAGAGGATGAATCTAAAATATTTTGCAATTAACCTAAAGATGAACCTGATGATTTAGATCTATTGGGTGAGGAGGATGTATGCTATGCATATAAAGTATTATTTTCCTATGTTGCTCCCTCTCCCATTGAAAGGTTGATTCAAGGTGGTAATAAACTCAGTAGTAGTAACATTTCTCTTAGCCCATCATTAGAGACAAGAGAGCTTGAATAAGAAACAAAAAATGAAGCTAGTCATCTGTGTGGAGTTAGTGGATTGAGAAAATACAAAATATAATATCTTCCACTTCTAAGTAGCCTTACATTCAAACAAAATATCAAAGTCATCAATGTAGCGGCCATGAACATGGGAGGTATGCCAATACAAATTAGACCTAAACATGTATTAATTCAATGTAATTCTCTATATACCTCTACCATAGATGACAAATCTAGGAGATCATTGACATGCGAATAACCATTCCCATGCCTCCTCAGCAATTAAGATGAATATCAAGATGCTACCAAGGCATACCATCCATCTCATTATAAAAATAGCCACCAACCGATTCATCCATTGGCTATAATGAAGAGGAAAGCTTTGCTAAGTAGGGTGATCAATTTTGTTTGTTGTATTGATGCACACCCCTTCCTCTTACTACAATTTAATGTTTGGGTAGAGGTATTTCTCAAACCATATCCCTCATACTTTCTATAAACTAGATACAAACATAATGTATAATTTTGCAGTCCTAGATTGCTTAAATTGCATGAAAATAACATTGGTAAATCTTTATGGAATAGTGTTTTCCAACATAGAGGATAACATATACATGAGTATATTTCCCCTCATCCTTCTCAAAATCCTATAACACAGGTGATTAACTAAATTTAGACATACTATTACCTGAAATAACCTCTGTAGATAATTTATCTTCCCTTTTCTTATTTGTTTGTTTTCTATTTTTTCCTTCTTGCCACTTATTGTTAGTTTAGTTTCCCTTTATTGTTTTTTTGTTTGGTCCTTCTATTTTGGCCTCGATGTTTCTCGCATCAATCAAATAAATGGAATGAGGATGGAGTTACATAAGTAACAAAGATGGCACTCAAATAGACTAAATGTAATTTCTACTTGAAAATCTTGTGTGAACTATTGTGATTGCTTTGTTCATTTATTAAATTTTGAAGTTCAATGATTCTTAACAGAACTTGTGAATTTAAAAAAAATATTATCTTGCTTAAAACCCTTCAATGCACTTAATGTAATATCTAGACAAAATGCACCATTGCTTCAATTCTAGTTTGTATTGATTTGTCATGAACTTGTTGAATTCCCTTATACTCATGGTCTGGTCCCCAACCCTCTATGGAATATGTAAAATCTCCTTTCAAATAAATTGAGCTTAATTCAAATGCAAAATCTAAAAAAAATTCGTCAAAAGAGTGATCTTGGTAATCTTCACCACATGCTTTTCATATTGGTTAGTATTAGAGTAAGGCCTTTGGAAGGGATCAAAGGTATCTTTGTCGAGGTTGTAAACACTTGGTTGGTAGCAAAGTAATGCCCACACCACTTATCCCAAGATAAAATATAAAATATTTTTTCCTTAAATAGTTATAGCATTATGTAAATCTAAATTACTGCATGTGAATGTAAATAAAATGAAATAATCACTTGATCAAACACACATATGGTCATTGATAGGATTATAGCCTAGTATGTCACAAGTTGAGGTAGACTTTAGTACCTTTAAATTTTGGTTTGTTTTAGGTGGTTACTTGTAGCTAATGTTTTTTATTCTTTTGAAATTAGAGATTCTAAATTCTTTGGATACTCAAGAGTATCTACCAATAGGAGTCGCCATCTATTATTGCTTGCACAACTCATCTCATTTTCAAACTAAAAATGGGGACCCTCTTTTTACTCTAGAGTTTGGTATTATGACATATTGGATTTTTGTGGTTTTATTTGTTTGAATCAACCCTCTTGGAATTACATTATTGCTAGATGTGGAGATTTAGAATTTGAATGTGCTTAATTTTTTTAGCCAATCCTAAATAATAATAAATCTACATCACGAACACTTGGCATAGAAATCACATCTAGAACTGCATTAATTTAAAAATATGAATTTGTATGATTCTATTAAGTCTTGGTCTATATTCATTCTTGTGTTTTGAAACACGTTTAAAGCTTCCTTTTTAGACAATTTCATCTTAAATTTATGCAAGTTATCTAACTATATTAGTTTTTTATTGGCTTTTTTCTTGGGCAATTTGATCTATTGATATTTCATTTTGATTCGAATGACTAAATTTTTTTAAGTTTTTAATTTTTAACTTAGTCACTTTATGTCAAATGAATAGAATGAGCTTTCATTTGACATAATTTGGGTTTCCCCTTTATGCTAAAGTTTATAGATTTCATGCTTTCATTTGGTTATTTACCTTAATCATTTTTTAGCTTTTACCTTGGCTATTTATTTTATAAAACTTAGCCATTTGATTTTATAAATTTGAAGTTATTGGTTGGGCCTTTATTTATCTTTCCTGTAGGTGCCTAAATTGATCTCGACACCATATGGTAGTCAATTCTTTGAACTTCTCCTATAGCCACATGGAATATTTCCACCACCCTTATAGACATAAATATTTTAAAAAAATATTAGGTGAGAGGATCAGCAGGATGTTTCCAAGTGGCATGATCCTAGTGACGCTTTACCCCATCAGATTTTGTACAAAATAAAAGTCCTCTTAGCTATCAAATTAGCAAGATGTTGCCACATGGCACCACTCAATGATCTAATACCCTAGGGATGTATACAAAAATATAAATACCCCTAAGAAAGTGGGTTATTGGGATGTTACCTCATGTCAACATCCCACTACTTTGTAGGCCTGGGGTAGTTCGTGCAGTTCAGCATACCAATCTAAGCTTCGAGTAAGTGATATTATGCAATGTGGCATAATATAGTTTCATCATGACCAAAGCATAATCATCACATATCAATACTTGGTTGAGTATTGAAAGAGTAGGGAGAAGACATATGAAAATCCCATGTCAACATATGACATGCTAATAATGATGTCAGTAAGACACTAGCTTAAATTTGATGATCCATTTGGTTGTTAAAACTTGAGAGGGGATTGTGCATTCAATTTAATTTATAAAATCAAGTTGTAGATTATTTATCAATAAATAAATGAGTATTAATAATGAAATTCAATGCAAATTTAGATGGTAGAATTAATCAAGGTATTGCATGTGTATTAGGATCAAGCACAGAGCATAAAAGATAAACATCTACCTCAAAGAGGCATTATTTCAACTGCATAGATCATGGGTAGCTGAAAATCCCAATGCAATATTAATCGCATTCTCTTGAAATAATTCATTCCCATTTTAATCAAACATGGTCCTTGATATTTTCATGATAGAATTGAGTGGGATTCATTCCCACTTGATCTCAAATGGACCCATCGCATTGATATTTTGTAACCACCCCATTAATGGGATGAATTTGAAACTCCTTAGACCTGTGTGTCTATATAATATCATATCCTATGTTGTAATAAGGGTTGGCTCCCTTAGATTAGATCATAGAAGAGTGAACTAGACATGCTTAGATTTTCCATAGTTAGCAAACCAAACATTTTCCATGCTTTCTTAGTGTAGTGTTTTCCTTGTTGTGAAAATGAAGTTTGTAAATAAATGAATTTTATAAATCTCACCATTTTTAATCAACAAGAAACATCTTGATATTTAGAATTTTGTGTAGTAAAATGGCCATTTCTTGTACATTTCAAAACAACTTCTCCCCAAACTCTTGCATTGTCTTTTAGCTGGAATTATACTAGGTCTGGCTCAATTAAGGACTGGTTTATATGATATTTATTAAATTAGACATTGTAACTTCATCTCTATGGTATCAGGGCTTTTTCTTCCCATTTTCCCTCTTTTTTTCTCTTTCTTTTATTAGAGTGTTAGCTTAAGACTAATATCAATCTACTTATAATGTTGAATCATGATTGTTGAATGTTATCCACCACCATTTAAGTATTGTGAAATAGATTAATGGTGAACTAATTGAGTATCATGTAGTGTCTATAGATTAATCCATCATCCAAAGTAAATTTCATCAAATCCCCTTGAAATGGAATGGTTACAACAAGCAAACTGGGTTACCCTACATATAAAGACCTAGTTAGGGAGGTTTGTTCATCTGAGTCTCCTTTTAGGAGAGGTGAGGATTAATGACCCCCACGTATTTTTGGTTATGTCAAAACACCTCAAAATAATATTATCCTATCTCTAGGGTATTTTGATAGTAAATTATTTGGGCTAATCATTTATTAGTGTATTATAATGACCAAAAAATCGTGTGATCGAAAGCAAACCCCTAAGCATTTATGATATACCATGAGGTATGTGGAAACTAAAATTTATATATAGTGTTTTATAATGGATTGAGTATTGGGGTAGTACCCCTCACACCATGGCTTAGGTAAAACTAATAATCACTTTGCCTATAATGATAACTCCTATAAGTTTTAAAACTATCATAACATAGTTTCTATGAAAACAAAGTAAAAACATCCAAATCAGAAAAGCAAAAGCTCTAAAATAAAGGTTCAAGTTCACCAATATGTTTTACCCTATTTTTTATAAAACATAAATGAATCACATTTGATTATATATGTGTAAAAATATAGAATGTCATAAAGCTAAATATGTATAACATTTATCAATTCTTATTTTGACAAAGATGCTAAATATAGACACTATTATTTTTAGAAACCATAAGAAGATAGTATACTTAGATTTCACATGGATACCCATTGACAACTCTGACTATCTAATACTGAAAAACAAAATAAAAGGTGAGTATACAACTCATGATCATAATCATGAACATAAACAAAATTTAGACATGTCTATTTTAAGTGGAAAACGGTGCAGTATGTTTCAGTTTGTTGACTACAAACTTGTCTCACTTGACTATGATAGGTTGTTAATAGAAATAGATAGATAAAGTAGAATTATATAAATGACATATTAGAGGTAGAAGTAGATTCATAATATATTTACAAACACTAGTGCAATATATTGACAAGTGTAGTGGGCCCAAATTTATTAACTATAGACTTGTCTTGGATGACTATGCATAAAAATTGATTTTTACACCTATTATGCATATAAAGTTTGAATAATATGAGATATCACAACTAGTGTTTGGCAACACTTAAATTTTTGTTTGCCTTATCTTGTCTTCAAAACCCCTAGGGCACTTTGATAGCCTGAAAACTTGTAAGAAAAAGAGGGGAATATAATGGGCTGAGCTAACCCCAATCACCCCCTTGATGAATGAATGTAGCCTACATATCAAATACTCCAAGGAGGGAATCAAGCCCACATAGTTCTCCCACCTATAATGAATGTAAAATTTTACTATTTTGAATGTGCATGTGTGTGTGTACACACACATCTAGAAGATGGATTTGACACTTGAAAATTATAGCTATTAACTAGCTTTAGAGGGTTTTTGACTTGGTTTATGGCTACTCCTTATGAGTGATTCACAATTTAGGTAAAATAAGGAATATTTTCTTAATGTGCCAAAGTATATAAGCTTGAGAGTAGTGAATGCCAAGTGGGGAAAATAATCTACTCTTTATATGTATTTGTAGGTAAATCTTTTGAAAATTTTATTTAGTCGAACATGTGAAACGTGTAAGAAGACCTAAAAAGATAATTTAAATTTAAAAAACTAGTCATTATTTAGTACATGATCCAACCAGCCTAAGCGAACAATGACGCACTTTGCTCATGTCCACTTATCATGGACTTGTCTAGAAATGATGATAAATAAATGATTGAATCTACGTATAGATAGAAGGCTTGGAGGAATGGTGAATAAGAGTTATTTAATCATGCACAAGTCATGTAGTTTAGGATGTCTAAAGAATTAGCATTGTCAAGCACATGTGACCAAACTTATATGTCTATAGTATGATGAAGATTTCTACATTTTTAAATTTGTTCTTTGGTATGATACTATTTCATATGACCATTTTTATCAATTTGTCTAATTTGTCCATATTATTACCCCACAAAGGCAATCTCTTTAATTTATTTTTCAATATTATATTATCATTATTTTTGCTCTTCTATTATCTCAAGGGGAGAAACTATGTTCCATATTTATTTATATGGGTACTATGATTACTCTCAATGTTAGTAAAAATAAGATTATACGTGATATTGGGTATTGAAATTCTAACACATACAAGACATCTCCCTTCAATTCTTGAAGATTATAGGTCTAGTTTTTATGAGATAGTTTGACTTCATTAGGTTCCAATACATGATCATTATTAAACTTAGATAGGATATGGATTGTTACATTTATTTGAGAACTCCAGAGATTTCCCAACATTTATTATTACTCATATTTTAAAAGTGTGCTCGTATAATAAAACATAATGTTTTACAAGGTTTGGCACATGTTTCAGGGCATGAGATTCTATAGGAGCATACACACATCCTTAACAAATATCCATAGATGTTGTGGATTCATATAAGGGTTTCTCTCATATCTCCAATAAAACCATGTGTATTATATCCAATTTGTATTTTCTACATTTCAATAGACTATTAATTGATTTTGCATGTGTGTGTCTTATGTGGGTCTCTAGGAGCATTATAGTTATTATGAGAGCATTGGAACGAGAGCTTTGAGAGCAATTTTTTTCATAGCCCCATCATGCTTGCTTTATTTTGATATGTAGATGCACTCACACATCAAAATGGGGCATTATATACATTTAATTTTGGTGTGGGGGTAGTTATTAGTCATAAATTTACATTATTATAGGGTTTTTGTGTGTTTATGGTTTATTGGACCAGATAAGGCTCTTATTGGTGCATTTGTTAGGTTTTTTGGTCACATATGATCCCTCTCTCTTCCCCCTTCTTTGAATTTTTTGAGTGTTTTTCTCAAGTTTGTAAAATGTATGGCTCTAGGAAAATTAATGGTTTATGTCTATTTTGGGTGCACTCATATCATGTGGTTGATTTGTTAACCTTTTCATTTGTTGGGTATCATCTTGCATGCTAATAGGGCCCTCTTTTGAATTCTAGTAGTCTATAAATATACAAGTGTATTAATGCATATAAGACATGAATTCATCCATCTAAAAATCAATTATGAAAGTACAAAAGTAATTAATTCAAACATTTAGAGCAGAACTCAAACATTTATAAGGAAAAAGTTAACACACACACGTTTGTGTGTGTGTTATTTCAAAAAATTACCTTACTTGTAAACCTTATATAAAATTCCATATAGAAATTTGAATGAAGGATTCCACCAAGTTTGCCACTTGAGGTTAAGATATATATATATATATATATATATATATATATATATATATATATATATATATATATATATATATATATATATATATATACATATATACATATATATATATATACATATATATATACATATACATATATATATACATATATATATATATACATATATATATATATACACATATATATACATACATATATATATCTATATATACATACATATATATATACATACATATATATACATATATATATATATACATACATATATATATACATATATATACATATACATATGTGTGTGTATGTGTGTGTGTATATATATATGTGTGTGTGTGTGTGTGTGTATATGTGTGTATATATATATATGTGTGTGTGTATATATATATATATAAATATGTATATATAAATATGTATATATGTGTGTGTGTGTGTGTGTGTGTGTGTGTGTGTATATATATGTATGTATATATGTATGTATATATGTATGTGTGTGTGTGTATATATATATATATATATATATATATATATATATATATATATATATATATATATATATATATATATAAGCAACCATAATAGGTTAATATGACAGTTTCAAATAAGAGGTTATAAGAGAAAAAAGCAATAAAATATTAAAAATGCCTATAAAAAACAATAATTAAGTTGAGATTTTTCTTTTGATATGGTGAGTAGAATAGTCATTATATTTACACCTTTGAAATTAAGGAGTAAAATAGTGGGTCCATTTGCACCTTTAAAATTGAGATAGAAGAAAGAAATTTGAAATTGAGGTAAAAGAAAGGAGTTTGAATTTGAACCATGCAAGAAACAAAGAATTGTTCTAATAACTCATAAAGATGGCAACTCTTTGTTGGACCATATGTCTATAAATAAAACTACACATCTTTAATTCTCATAATAAATAAAGTTACTTTTATAATAAATTGAAATACATATATTTAATTTGCATAATAAATAAGATTTTCTAAAGAACTTTGATTTCTATAAATCTAAAAATACATTGCACATCTAAATATAAAATTCTACATTAATTCTAATTTATTATTAGAAACTTGACACATACAGAGACTTGGAAACATACCTAAAGTTCACCAAAACTAAAAAATCAAACCAAATAAACACCGTAGGATGCTTGTTTGTAAAATCTTGAAGAAATCAGTGTGACCACCATTTGAGCCTTGGCATTTTTTTAAAATGCATAGAGTTTTGCCTATGTTTTGGCCAAAAAAATCTACCAAGTGTCCAATATTTCAATATAATGTTATTATTCTACAAGGTCACAAGTGAGTTCCATAAATTGGTGTTGTATGTAAAAGTTTAAAATGTATATTCTCTTGCATAAGTAATATTATTAGTTGTGTAATAGATGTTTGGATTGAGATGTTACTTGAAATCTTATTTAAATATAAAAATTATAAGTTATTGATTTCTTAGTGAAATTATTTGACTCAAAAAAATGGTAGAGTTTAATCAACACACGCCAACTCTTGGTGTGGGCTGGTCATTATTGATCGTCAAGAGCTGGTCACCAATGATCATCAAGAGTTAGTCAATGATTAAAAAAAACCATAGTTTAATCCATAGTTAAGTCATTACTAATACCATCACTTTGTTCTAATCATCGCCACCATGATCATCACCAACTTCACCACTAACTCCACCATCAATTGTCATGTGGCACAAACCCAATGAGGTGTGGCATGTCAGAGTCTCATGCCCTAACACGTATATAATCATGGTTTATTAGATTTTCCTTAATCATGGTTTGATAGCTTACTATTAATTGGGTAATACCAAGCCTAAATAGATGTCCTCCACCATTCACTCATTGTTGGATCCAAGGTGGAGGGAGATATTTCAAGTGGAGGTAGTTCGAACAAGAGTAGAGAAGTCAACGTTTAGTTAAACATTGAGGTAAATTTTGGAAGGTTTTATAATTTTCACAGAGCCAAGTGACTATTTCATTCTATCTAAGGTTTTAGTATGCCCATGTTCAAGGTTACCTTGCTTCTCTATAGACTATGTCTTAATGCACAGTGATCTACATGATTGTGAATTGTGTTTATGAACTCTATTTATAACCAAACTATATATTGAGTTTTGACATAGTTTACAAGTTGTTCATCCCATAGAAAACACATACTCAGTTTTCCTTTTCAAAGGGAATAGAGTTGTCTTATTCAAACAAATAATATCCTTTAACAAATGGTCATTTTAAAGGATAAAAGAAAGCAAAGCTCAGTGTTACCTTATTAAAATGGCAGTGCATATGACCCTGCATAAAATATAATGATGCATATGACCATGTATAAAATAAAATCCCAAAAATAAGCTAAACATAGAAGGGCAAGTGGTCATAGAAGGGAAAGTGGTCATAAGCTAAACAAGGAAAGAAATCCCAGATTTTTTTTATAAATGTGAAAAAAATTGAATCCATAAATTATTAACATAGACAAAATCCAAAACATAGGAAGCAAGAATAGGTATGGGGAAAAAAGGAAAATGCTTCAGATAATCACATTCACATTATGTTCATAATCCTCCTTTGGATAAATTATTTACATGAAAATGCAAAAAAAAGCAGGGAAGATTGTAATAAATCCTTTAAAAGGGCATCTATCTTCAATTTTACCTATGCCTACTATTTTTGGGGCCCTATTTCTCCTTGACAGAGGCCCATTATATATAAGGTTAAGCTCACCCAAGATTTTGTCTTTATTAATAAGTTATTTTTATACATAAATACAATCTCTTATATGTAGGGTCATATGCACTATGAATTTAAAGGAAGAGAGTTGTTCAACAAGGTACAATAGGGTGCATAGGAGCCTCTCTAGTATTTTCCAAACTTTAATATCTTCACCTCTATTTTCAATTCATGTGTTTTTATTCGCCATTTCATGTGTATTTATTATTAGACTTTCCAAAATATACTCTATTATCTGTGATAGGGTCATATGTATGTGTACTTTTACGTACATCGAAAGTGTGACTCTTATCATGTTTCATGTGTTTGTGCAGACTTACACAAAGTAATATTGTGTGAATCAATTTTTGTTGTAATCCCACTGTAGGGTGTATAATAGCCTTTATAGCATTTTCCAAGCTTTAATAAAAAGGAAAACGCTTTAGATAATCACATCACTAGTATTTTCCAAGCTTTAATTTCTTGTAAAATGCTTCAGATAAGCACATCCACAGTGTATTCATAATCCTCCTTTGCATAATTTATTTAGATTAAAATGTTAAGAAAAGCAGGGAAGATTGTAATAAATCGTTTAAAAGGGCATCTATTTTCAATTTTACCTATACCTAGTATTTCTGGGGCCTGTTTCTCTTTGGCAGAGGCCCACTATACATAAGGTTAAGCTTGCCCAAGATTTTGTCTTTGTTAATAAGTTATTTTTATACATAAAGACAAACTCTTGTGTGCAAGGTCATATGCAATTTGAATTTAGAGAAAGAGAGTTATTCAACAGGGTATAACAAGGTGCATAGGAGCCTCTCTAGTATTTTCTAAGCTTTAATATATTCACCTCTATTTTCAATTCATGTGTTTTTATTCACCATTTCATGTGTATTTATGCTTTTAAATGCCTAAATGTACTCTATTATTTGTGATGGGCTCATCATGTATGTGTGATTTTTAAGTACATTTAAATTTTTACTCTTATCATGTTTCATGTGTTTGTGAAAACTTCCATAAAGTAATAGTGTGTGAATCCATGTTTGTTGTACTCCCATTGTAGGGTGTATAAGAGCCTCTATAGTATTTTCCAAGCTTTAATTTCTTCAAATATATTTTTAATTCTTGTGTGTTTATTCACCATTTCCTATGTATTTATGCTTGTCAGTGTTGAAATGTACTCTATTCTTTGTGACGGGGTCATCATGTATGTGTGATTTTAAGTACATTGAAAGTGTTATTCTTATCATATTTCATGTGTTTGTGTAGACTTCCACAAAGTAAGAGTGTGTTAATCCATGTTTGTGTTTGCAATACTCCCATTGTATTATGCAATGTATACTTACTATTGTTGACTTATTCATTCAGAATGTTTAGTAAGCTTATTAAATATTGCCATCAATGTCTTTCATAGAAGTTACAATTGAAATTATTTTTTTTGCATACAATCTCCATGGACTTGATATTCAAGGCTTCAAAAATATTATTGCCTACATTTGAAATTTACAATAGGAATATTTTGGTTATTTTAAAGTTTTCAAAATGTAATGTGTCCATTACATTTTCTCTATCCCATCTACTACATACAAAGGCTTGTTTAGCTTGTCCTTGAATCACCACATGAGGAATTGCCATATTATATATATTGTTTCCAAATGAATTGGTATGTTAAGTTTCTATAATGTGAAAAGACAATCTCTACTTTTGAATGTTACACTATGTATAGAAAATGTAATGCCTTCTCATATGTACATTTCCTTGTTGGAGGTTTGTAATATATACTTTCAATATAGGGTGTTAATTTCATGAATAGTGGTTGGCCTAATTATTCCATGATTACTATGTTATGTTTCCAACTAGTTAGATTACCCTGGCTATCGGCACACCATTGTAATCTCATGGTGACCTTTACGGTGATTTCTATAAGCATTTCATTGGTAAGGGTTAGTGTTGTAAAGCATATTCTTGACTTGTTTGAATGCAAGCTTTTGTCTGTTGGTAACAAATATTATGAATGATTACTGCTACAGATTTAAGATGGATGAGTGAGAATTAGATGATTGCCTCAAATAACTTTACGCGGAGACTGAATAAATGGTATGCATTTTCAATTAATGTACTCGAACATAATTTGAGTTGTATTATTTTTTTGGTTGATGCTAATATGTTATGACATGCATTGTGTTAGGAGAAAGAAGTTGGTCAAAATTCCTCATTTTGTGTAAGAGCTCAATTTAGACATTCTCTTCACCCCCTCAAAAATTGAAGGAGGAAGATATATGGAGGATCAATAATTGGCGATGGTATTCCCACTAATATGAGACAGCCATCCCTTACCTTTAAAAAACTAGGGGTGCAATCCCAGTGCGAGATGGAATATTTATCGAATAAAGATGAAAACAAGGGTATAACACAAGTAATTTTATTGATGGTCCATGTATTTTCAATGTCTACTTTAATGTTCTTGCTACGTATGTAAAATGCTCAATATTTGTGAACCATGCATCTCTCTTTTGATTTTTTATGTTTCCCTTTTTTAATACTGTAGGAGGGGTGGAGTATACTAAAGGTAAAGAAGGTGTCCCTGAAGTGCCCAATGACAATTTCTCAACAAATGTATGGGAAACTTTGGCTACTCTTAATGTTTGATTATTCCTCATGTTAAATAATGTTTCTTTCTTCCATCTTACAACAATCAAAATCAAAATACTTTTGACTGATACACTATGCATTTTTCTATGTTGTCTTTGTTTTGTGTTTTAGTTGGGAGGGGTGGAGTGGATCCATGTGGACGTGGCTAATAGTCACCTACATAATGACTTTGTCCCTCTAAATGTGCATATTTTTTGTACTCTCTCTTTCATTTTCCATGCTCAATAATTACAAACCATGCATCCCTATTTTAATATGTTATAGCTTTTTTAATACTATAGGAGGAGGGGGTGGAGCAGACTGAAAGTGAAGAAGGTGTCCCCAAAGCATCCAATGATTATTTCTCAAGAGATGTATGGAAACCTTTGGTTGTCCTTAATGTTTGATTGCTCCTGATGTTAAATAATGTTTATTTCTTCCATCTTAGAAAAATCAAGATTAGATTTCTCTTGACACACCATGCAATTTTCTATGTTATTTTTGTTTTATGTTTTAGTTGGAAGGGGTGGAACGGATCCATGTGGATGTAGCTGATAGTCACCTACATAATGACTCCATCCCTATAAATGTGCATATTTTTTTCTAGTCTTAATTTCATTTGACATGCTCATAGCCTCATGTTTGTTGCTCTATATATGTTTTGAGTTAGACTGACATGTATATGTCCACCTATGTGGCAGGAGGAAGTGGAGTCATATGACCACGATGACAATGATGATGATGATGATGATGATTGGCTTCTAAATGTTTAACAATCTAAAATAGAGGAGGAACTGAATGTTGTAAGAACATTTGATTGTATTTGATGATCTTAACTTATGTTTATTATTTTATGATTTTAACATTATATTGTGTTTGATGACACTATACTTTATTTATTTCTTTATACTCTTAACCTCACATCTCTTCCTTGTTGAATGATAGTATGTAGATGAGTACTGAATCGAGGATTGGGGTATTATGAGGTAGAATGTGCACCTTTACTTGTTGAGGCCATGCAACACATTTAGAGCTAATGGTGGTCATCCATTTTGGTCACGAGATAAGCTTAAAACTCATCGTCATAAGATTCATGATTAGTAACCTGTTCCAAGGACGACCCTAGGCATGTCAAAAATGGGAAATGTACACCTAAGGGAAGATAAATCAATAGAAGCAAATAGAAAGGAGGCTAATAGACCAACTCTTGAAAAATTAGAGCATCAACAAGAGAGATAAGTTGAAAAGACCGTGGATGGCTAGGGAGGATGTGTCTAAGTTATGTTATCTCAGTGAGACAGCCTTGAATTCTATCGAAGATGAGATGGTTATATACAATTTGAGTGAAAACTTTGCATGAAGAAGGGAAGCATGCATTCAACAAAGAGAATATAATTGATAAATGGAGCAAGAAAGAGAATGGGTGGAGCAATAGCAAGGTGCATGGAACAATGGACCTTAGGTTAAATGTATTATGTTCATTGATTTTCATGAAGTTAATGTTAAGTTCAATTCAGCTTACTCAATATTAACATTAATATTTCTACAATAATCACTATTTTGATTACATAGGGATGACCCTCAAGCCCATTCTAGTGATGTGGATCGCATTCCTTTGAGATAAATACATTTACAAAATGGTAGGTATGTTTGTCAAGGGAAATAATAAATAAAAGTGTGCATGATAGGTTGACTCACAAATTGATATTATACTTCTTATGATGACTAAGTATTATATACACACTTGTTTATTCCCTATACCTTTCTTTCAACCTTGCCATTACATATTTTGATAGTGATGTATATTGTTATTGCATATAGGATTTTGGTGGAGATGAATTAGCACAGTAATAGGCATGGATGGACCATATTTAGGAGGTATGATAGTTACTTCTTATTTACCAAAACTGACAATTTTATTCTTCATGTGGGTGTCTTATTCTTACATTTTGTCAAGATTTCTAAACTGCACATTTTGAAATGCAAGTGTCTAGGGTGACATGCATATGAGTGAATTCATGTGGTTGGCCACTTTCACTTCTTTATTCATTTCCAAAGGCCTAAAGGCCATGTCATGAACATTGATATTGCCTTACAGCTATGACTTAGACACTATTATTTATATACATACATTTTTGCATAATATGTATGACATATTTGATGTGTGGTCAAACATATTATTTGGATAGGAGATTTGAATACAAGTGTTTCATTTCTAGTTTATGTTGGATACATAGTTTTTTGTTTATGTACGATTCAAGCAATGGTTTGGTGGTTAATTTGCATTTACCAATGTATTGTAAAATCATGCATGGTTGAATGATGAAATGTTTGTCCCATATACTCATCGTATATTTTTTATGTGTATGGTATGTGTTGTTTTCAACTGGTGATCTATTGTCTTCACATGTATACCTTATTCTCTTTTCATTCTTTCACATGTTGGTGACAAAGTTCACATGTTTGCATGTCTTTATGTCTATGTAAAAGTAATTATGGAGAGGAGGACTACAATATAAGATTTGTATGCAGAGCTTATCTCTCTAACATTCTTTTGTCTCATATCATGTGTTTGTCTATTCAAGCAATCGACACAACAATTGTCAATGACTATGACCCATGGTTCAAGGCATGGGAGGAGGGGCAAGAAAGAATGCGGTAACACTCCAATACATCAAAATAACCATGCCAAAGGTAAATATTTCATAACCCATTATAATGATTTAATTACTTTCATTTAAGTTAGAAAACTCTTTGTGTGTATGGGAACTATGAGTAATTATAAAAAATTAGATGTTCTTAGCTTTTGAATATTCTCATAGACCCTCATTTATGTCTAGATTTTTTTAGCTTTTCAATGCTAAAAATATTGAATACTATCATTGATTTTCACATGTATCATATTTTTTACAGATTAAGTCCCAAATCTACAATAAGATGTGGCTACATAATTGCCCAAGGACATGGAAAAACTTCTCACAAGGATGAGATCCCAGAACACAATGGGTGTAGAAGAACATCTTGGTTTGCAACTATCCCTAACAACTATAAAAAACAATCACTCAAGAGGGAAAACTAGTTTTTGACTAAGATTATTGATGGTGCAAGGGAAAAGGTTATTAAGTTGGAAACTGTGTTGGCTAATAAGACCAGAGAGGTCAAGAAATTACACCGTGCACTTCTCACACTAATGGATGAGAAGATAGATGCTGAAATAAAGTTTGTCAATCTACAAGCTACCCATGCCTATACAAAATCACTCTATAATGCAAGCGTGGAGACTGTGTGGGCTATAAAAATGAAGCATGAAGTAATAGTTGACATATATGAGCAACAGTTGCATATTTTGAAGGCAAAGTTTGATATCTTGTTTGCACAAGCCAATGACAAGTCTCCCAATAGACGTGGTATTCCATACATGAAAAATGATAATTAGTTGTGTGAAATGACTCATGTGTTCGGTATTACATGATATATGCTTATGACTTTAGATGGAAATCAATTGAAACACATGCTTATTCACTTTTTAATCTACAAAATCGATGGTTATTTTCCACCAATTGCTTACTTCATCTTGTCTAAGCACTTTTTTGCAATTTGTGAAGGTGGAAAGATTTGATAAGTGTATCTAACTATTTAGGCATGGTAAGAGGTTTATAAATGCTTATTATTTTATTTTTATGTTGATAGATATGTCAAATAGTGAAAATCAAGTCATAATGCAATCTTTTTGGTTAGAAAACTCTAAGTGGGAAAAGGGAAATCAAGATTCAGTTATGTGTCCTCTTCTAGGAGTCTGGAGTCAATTAGCAAGAGTAGATAGTTATTCCATTTGAATGTTGAAGATATAAAAAATAGAGAGAAATCCACAGAAAAATTATTGCAGACTTATATTCCCTATTTTGAGTAATTGCTTTTGGGGTTGAGTATAAGTGTTTTGTTAATGAAGAGTGAGATTGGTAATAGTTTCCAAATGTGATTGAAGAATATATAGTTTGACAATACATTTCCAAGGTATTTTAATGAACATATTTGAGAATATAGGTTTAAAGAATCAAGAAAGAAGTTTTTGTATTGAAGACTGTTTATGTAGACCCATATTTAGGTGTTGTTTCTCTTGTTTCTCTTCTATTGGTGCTAGTCACCCTTTTCAAACTTGACTCATAACCATTGGAAAACCTCTTGGAGGTAGTTACACTCAAAAAATTTCATACAAAATATGATTATTTTTTAATGGATTCAGTTATACATGTAGATTTGAAGACAATATTTGAAGGAAGAAGGAAAAAAAGACCATGTTCAATGAGAGTGTGAACAGACCCCATATTTTGTGTTTCTTGATTATATAGTAGACTTTGAATGAAAAATGCATTGATAAATGGAATTATATAGCAAGGTTTCCTATGTTTAAGTAGTATTTATGTATTCTGAGATTACAATTTGTAGGATTGATAATCCATTTATTAGTGTTGGAGGATAGTAACAGGCAGACCCCTATTTTGGGAGTCTTTTTTTTTTGTGCAGTCTGATTGTATTCTTAGTAAATTAATGATCATTGGAAATACTTGGCATTATGTTATTTTACATATACCATTGCTTGGAATTATGTAATAAGTGTATAAATAAAGGAAAGACTCGGGAAGCTTGTTTGGTGATATTAAATTGATTGGCAACCCTATAAATTGTGTAACAGTCAATGCATGGCGTAAGTTTACTATAATTCATGAAGGGTCCTCTCATATCTAATAAAATTATTTGAGGCCATTATTTGAGCTATTTTATTGATCTTTTTAGGTTTATTAACATTTAAATGATCTTTGTACACAACATAACCATTTTAGTAGCATACAGACCTATAGATGATCATAATTATTCACAGTCGAGTCTATTTTGGTTTAGTTAGCATGCCTAATAGATTGGTTAGTGACATCACACAATTGGAAAAGATAATAAAGGGATAGCAAGACCCTAAAAATCAATTTTGGATGTTTTAAATGCTCTAAGATGTGCACAATGAGTTTTTGAATGCTCACAGGTTGACACAAACTATAAAAAGCCCTAAACTAGGGTTTCATCAATAACTTAAGTTTGAAATATCAAAATTGTAAATAAATTTATAGTCTTAACCTTATTGAGGTCATATAATATATTTTAAAGTTTCTAGGACCGTATTGAATGTGTTGTATGTATATCTCAAGGACTGAGTTGAAACAGGCCTAAAAAGGGTTAGTAGGTTAGGCCTAAAAGGTGAAAGTGGACCTAATCAAAGAGTTATGCTACCAAATTTGACATAGGTGTCTTGGGATAGGAGAAAATATATTTTGATGATTTTGATCCATAACTAATTTTACTATTCTATACTAAATAGTAAACAGGTTCAAAAGGGCTAGTAGGAAGTGATTAAAGGACTAGTGTGTTAGAGAAGGAGTTACAAGTTGAAACTTTTTGCAGGGAACCTCTACATCAAATATGTTGAAGAACCATAGACGACATAGTGATAAATGAATTAGTTAACCTTTGCAAATAAATTCAATCAATAATAAGTTAAAGTGTGAGATAAGTAGTTTATTATCTGCATCAATAATGAAACATCAAGAACTAACATCAACTAACATTAAGAACAAATAACATCAAGATCAAGATAAAAAATAAATATGTACTTTATTTACCATTAAATTAAAAAATTTAACAATATTGAATCATATTTTTATAAAAATGTTCTATTTATTTTCAACATTGTCACTTTCATCCATTGGATCACAGTCATCATCGCTTTCATCCTCTCATGTGTGTAAAAAAATATCAGTTTTACTCTTGAAATACTCTAGTCCGGTTGTATGAGAGGAAAGTATGTGGTGTGGGATATTGTGTATCTCTTCCACAATGTAGCATATAGATGCACCGGACAAAGATTGGATGCCTAAAACTAGTTATTTTGAACACTATATAGTTTGAAACATACTCTAAAAGGTAGTTTTGCACCAATGAAAATATTCCATACTTCATTTGGATGCATATAAACATTCAGATCATTAGACACCTTCATTAAAAATAAATTCTCCAAGAAAGGCCTAAGATATGTTGGAATAAAGCCAGGAGTACCCCACGCATCAGGAAAAACAACATCATCTTATGGCCATTCATATGACCACTGTATGTATAAATCATTGTCAGGCATGTCTATGAGTGTCGTGTACTCATAACTCACCAACGAAACATGGTAGGTAGGATATTCTATGTTGTAGTGGAGGAGAAGATTGAACCAATTCAATCCATTAGGCTACTTGAAAGTTGTTGTGCTTCCAAGCCTCCTCCAATTGATCGCCTTAGCCACCACACACGAGATTTCATGCAATATTTGTCATTTTGCATTGAGCTATTCCAATATGTTTGATTTATTCCATATACATGTATGGAATTACTCTCATATTTACATCATAATCCCCATTTAGAATTAGTGCCACCTAACACACAATTACAAAAATTAATTAGCGATAATTTCTAAAAATAAATCATAAACTATAGTTAATCATTATGCTTAACTATTGAATAAAGAGAAGATAAACTATTGAATAAAAAAAGTTGTGAGATAAAAACACTATCTAATTGTATTGAGTAATATAATAACATTGTTGTGAAATCAAAATAGATCCTTCATATGCCTTAGAATAGGTTGAAGGATTCAAATAACTATTTTAGAAGCTAAAATGTGGTATTTTGCCTTATGCCCTGCTTTGTGTCTATCAAAAAAGAAAGGGTTACTTATTTCTTTGGGATATATTGTGAACCTGTTGAAACCATAGTTAGTGAGTGAAGTATTTTTTATAATGAAATTTAGTGATTCCAAATAAGTAATGACTTCTAAGTACAAGATATGGCCTAGAAAAGGGTCAATGAGAGCCTTATTTGGGTTGATAGTCATCTTATATAGACAAATAAGACTTATTTCATTGTCATGTCAATTGAATCAATGGAGTGGAATGGTTAAGTATCTGATCTTAGCAAAATAGGTTTGAAATCCTATAGAAGCATTGTGAAACACTTGACATGTGAGTACATAACCCTGTTATTGTTAAAAAACCTACAAGTTACAAAGTGGAGCATAATCAACGTATGGAGGTAATACAAATCTTATACAATTATCTTTTCTTTTGTCTTGTTACAAGATTTTTTTTTTTATCAATGACTTAAACACCTATTTCAAAATGGTAATTAGTGCATTCTTCATGAGATGAATCTGGCATTCACTTAACTTGTATTCATTCACACCTTACATGTGTTATTTACCATCCTTAAGTTCCCATCTTTCAATGTGCACACTCTTCAAAACATCATCTCAATATCAAATGACAACTGTACCAAGCTTATGTCACAGTCTTGTAGCCTTTTCTTCGATAAAATCATCTAATATGACTCTGTACAGAATCCTTTCAAGGAACTACATTCATCTCCAAACACCCTCTATGACATTCTTGTTGTCTACAAAGTTTCATTTCCCAAATCATACCTTAAACCATCTTACTAATCCCTTCTAGTTCTCTATTTAGGCCTAATGGGCCTGTTTACTCTCTTTTCACTCACAATCCCTTGTCATAGTATGGACACATATAGGGTTGCCCTAAAACCCACAAAATCTCTTATCAACTGTTATTAACAATCAAATGACAAATTTTCAAAAATTTTGGCTAGTTCAAACTCTCAATATTATCCATTTTTATTAAAAACCCCAGGAATACGGTTTCCCTTGACTGTAACTACCCAAGAGACAAATATGACGGATAAATTGCTTTTAAATCACATTTTTCCCACTATCATTCAGGGATAAGGTTTACCTCACTCATAGACAACTCTGCCAACCTTCAGACCTTATTGATTCACCATAAAACATTTTCTAAACAAGGTTTCCCACTATATAGTTAACACAGACCACTATGTGTAAACAAAAAAATAGGGTATAAGAGTTCTTTTACTCACCTGGTACCTTTAAAGTCTCCTTCCACAGTTCAAGAATTATGAGGTGTCTTTTTCCACATCTCTTAACCACTACCCTATTAAAACAACACTTAGTTTCACTCAAATAAATACAATTTCTCAAAATCCTGTAGATGTCTCTTTCATTGTGTAACTAGAGAGTTTATTTTTATCTACTCACACTATATCCTAGGATCATAGTCACTGAATGTAATATGTCAATGTAAGATCTTTAATCCTTTTTGAGACTTAGATCCTTCTTTATGTTTCCATACTTCTTTATCTATGTGGACACTCATGCAAGGTGTTTGATCAAGAAAACATATAATATTATAGGCTACTATTTGAAACTACTTTTACTAACCTTCACCAACATAATCAGTGACAATCTGTAACAGTTCTTTTAAGATTGTTATGTGATATAATCAAATAAAATATTCCAAATGACTAATAAGAAACATTTCTTCTTGAACTCTTACTTTCAATCTTGGAGACACATAATTTGTCTACTCAAGGAACAAAATAGAGTTTATAATGGATCACTTAGCCATATATTAGAAACCACTTCAAATAATTTTGAACTTCACATAAAAAAGGAAATTGCTCACCAATGTTTTAAAACTAACAAATAAGGAAATTGTTCACCAATGTTTGTTGTAATGAAACCAAGTGATTTCAAACAAGTAATGACTTCTAAGTACAAGATATGGCAGAGAAAAGGGTCAGTGAGAGCCCTGTTTGGGTTGGCAGTCATCTTGTATAGAGGGATAAGACTTATGTCTTTATCATGTCAATTAAATCAATGAAGGAGTGGTATGGTTAAATATCCCTCTCAAAAAAATAGGTTTGAAATCCTATAGAAGTGTTGTGAAACACTTGACACGTGAATACATAACCCTATTATTGTTAAAAGACATATAGGTTACAAAATAGAGCATAATCAATGTATGGATGTCAAGTTCTCTCATGTAGAAGTGAAATCATGGTTTTTAATGATTTTTTTTGCTTGACACAGGGATAAGAAGGAGTGAATATTGGGAAGACTCAATTAAGGGTCAATGACCCCAATGTGGGAATGATCCAAGATTCAATTATGATTCATGGAGTAGTTTGGTAGAGTTAATTTTTGATGTTGTCTTGGTGAACTCCATTCAAATGTGACAGATAATGGATGTGGAATAAATAAATTTTGATGAATAAGAGGACTGTGTTAATGAATTTATGAATGTATTGATATTGTATGACTGCGATTAAGCAATTTGTTTGTTATAATCTTCAATATGGTGAGTGGTTGTTTATATGATTTTTGATATTATTTTTTATCAACTATAATCTCTAATTGGAGTCAGTAACAAGAGATAGATTGTAAGAAGATTACCCTTGAGATGATAGGTAGGTCTTTCAAATAATGAATGAAAGTATACAGTTTGATCAAGTGCCTATTTGATATTTTCCTCATTCATTTCTATGGTGAATGTGGAGATGGAGTGCATATGAAGTGTTAGAGAGAATTTGTTGTGATGTTTAGGAAGTCAAACATGGTAAGTTTTTATGTACTCAATTTTCTTTCTTTTTAATAGCATACAGACCAGAAACCCTAAATTGGTATATTGTATTATTTATCTTAGAACTTGTTTTAGATTCTAAAGTGATTAAGAAAGGTTTGAGATAGTCTTATTACATGGGAACACACATGATACAAGTTATAAAGACTATTGGAAAGATTGAAACTATCAAAACCCTACTTAACCCCTACTTACCCTATTTTCTACCATTAGATCATAGTCAAAAATGATTGAGTTTTTTTGTTAGAGATTGATTTGATTCCCAATTCAACTGGTCATTTGTTCTTTACTTGATTTGATCTTCAAAACTTCATTTCTTGGTTAATCAATACACTTGTTCATTGGGATGATTAGTCTAATTACATAGTACCTGTATCTTTACTCTTTATATACTTCTTGATGGATTTATACCTCCTTGAATCACATCCAATCATACATTGTCTCATTCCACTCCGTACACCTACTAAATTGTCTTACTCTCTTTCACTAGCTTCTTACTAGGCCAGTCACATAAGTCTCAATGTCTAAAATATTGCTAAAGGTTCAATGACTCCATCCTTTATCATTTTATGGACTTAAGGATCATAATATACCTATCCACACTCATTTCAATGGTTCCAATACACCTTAACACCCTTTGTCAATAATCAGGCTCTCAATTGCATTATGAGGCTTATAGCCTTTTTCTTAGAAATTTTCCATTGGTTGACCAAACTAGGCCCTCTTACCAATATCTATTTACATTTACAAACTCCCTTTATTCCTAATGAGTTATTTTAAAAGTCTCAAGTCTTGAATCCACTTCTAAATAGAAGCTCCTTTGTTAAAATCTTGCAAACTAGGCCTAATTAGGCCTATTCCATAACCACCACTGTCAAAATTGTACTTGTTTGTACCATATAATATTAAAACATTTTCCATTATTTATATTACCACAAAATATGATATATTAAAAAAATATTATGCAATTTGGATGGTTAAATCTCATTATATCAACCAAACCCTAATCTTAGGGTTTGTAACCTTTTACACATGCT
The DNA here is from genome assembly GCA_037957365.1 of Torreya grandis. Classification (NCBI taxonomy): domain Eukaryota; kingdom Viridiplantae; phylum Streptophyta; class Pinopsida; order Cupressales; family Taxaceae; genus Torreya; species Torreya grandis. The sequence continues at coordinate 4,104,550 of JARHVA010000540.1, read as the reverse complement.
GAAAACCTTCTAAAACCCTTATCTTGAGTTGTATGATGAATCAAATGTTCAAAAAAAGTTAAAAAGTTCTATTTTTGGGTCCCACACCTGGTCCAATCCTTATATTTCCTTCTATATCATTTTTTACCCTTTTCACTTGAGAATGTACCTTGGTTGTGTAAGAAAACATAGTTGCTACACGTCTGTGACTAGTTTAGACATTCAATGGGTGATTACCATGCCAATGAAATATAAAATCATATTAAATATGTTATTATCAACCTTAGATATCCACTAAAGTATTCAAAATTCATTATAATTACACTTTCCCTTACTATACTAAGTTTCTCAGTCTAACTAAGGTCTGTATACAACAAGACAGGGGTTTATAGAACAATTATTTTTCAATTACGTTACCACTCATTGGAACTAGTATCTTCTTACCATCAACTCCACCAATATAGGTTCACACCATAGTCCCTTGGCTATATCACTATTTTTTATGCATTGATAGTATAGACAAATCAATACCAAAACATGTAGGGACCTAAGTACTCAAATAAGGTATACACATGCACACTTAAAAAACCTAATCTTGTCTCTCCTTAAATTCATGACTAGACCTTATTATTTCTTATATTCATGATAGGAATATGTTTAAATCATGTTATTTTCTTTGAACAAATGTTTAATTCCTTCTCAACCCTCTAAAATAAGGGTTTCTTATGTGTGACTAGGGTATGACTGAGCAACAAAGACTTGCTTCTCTTATCAGGGTTTGTCCCCTCCATTTAACATTACCAACTTAGCATCAACTCTGTAGACATGGATTGAAAAAAATAGAATCATACACATTAAATGCAAATTATTTTAAAAAAATATGAATAAAATTTGGGATCATGGAATGTTATGATTATAATACTTACACAAAACAATGTTATTGATGAGACTGTTAAATTTTTAACGTAATATGTTCTTGTGAATTATGATAAATGCAAGATATGCACAAAATGTTCTTGCCAAAAAGGTTTTTGAGACTTTTCAAAAATTATTTGGAAGATGTAAACTTAAAATTAAAAACACTAAATTTATACAAGCATGCCAATAAATCATAATATAAAATCCTCATTCATCTGCTAATCATAATTTAATGTTGATTATAGAAGGATGCTCTAATAAAATAGAGGATATTTGATGCAAAAAAAAAGTTGGGGAATGTTTATAAAGAGTTTTATTTCGTGAAACAAAACTTATTGCTCTCGAATTTTATTAGTTAAAAATATAACTCTCATCACCCATTGGACTTTGTTTCCTTCTATATTATTGTTTATGTTGCACTTAATTATATTAGGTTAGTTGTTGTTTTATTGAATTTATTTAAGGCATGAGGTGGTGGGACATAGGTTTATACAATACGTTATAATCTATTTAGTCGTATGTTGGTGTTTGTGATGGATTTATTTTAGTTCTCTGAGCTTTGCTTGGGAGTGTTATGTAAAATGCACTTTTTATTTCCATGAGTACATATTTGTGCCATTTTTATTTTGTTTGGTATGCTCAACATACTTTTTTTTTGTAAATTTTTTTAAAATAAAAATTGGTGATGTTATATTTTAAGATATTATATAGTATACAAATAATAATAATGATACATAAAGGTTATATATCAAAGCATCCAGTTATAATTTATGGCTTAAACTCTTCGCCAAAGGAAAAAAATTAGGTGAACAAATGTAAAAATTAGTAAACAAAAAAAAGGCTAAACAACACATGACAATTACAAAAATTACATCACATAATTTAAGCATAAGCTACAACACTTGAGGAACGAGGCAAAGGATCATCATTTAGTGGTATAGTCACCCAAGTAGAAGGCTCTACTAAGCATGAACAAGGTATTAAAGCTATTAATGACTGAAATGAACCTCAAAACTATTGCATTCTTCATTTATATAATTTCAATAACATCATATGTTTATATAATATTTATAAATTCAATTTATGTTTAAAACAATGGCTAGCTTTACTGCATTCCTCGGGGTAGGGTTCAAATATCATTCAAAAAATCCTTTAAGAGACAGTACATTTATGCAATATGTTACGTGTGGGAAGTCTAAAAGAACTATTCACCTTAAAAAAAAGTTATTTATTTTTCATTACATGCATTTATTGTTGTTACATGCATCTATTGTTGTTGTGTTGTCACTGAAACCTACAAAGGGCTACAATCAAGATGCATGAGGTGGGGATAGAAAATGTGTCATCTCCTATGACATGCTCTGATATCTACATGTATTCATGTTTTCTTTGAAGTCTCTCTTTCTACAGGTGGAAGTTCCATGCCCATCCTGCACTTTTTGGAATGGATGAAGCATTGGATGTTGTGCATTCAATATCACCCTACTCTGCCCCTTGTAAACCTTTGCCATATAGTTTTTGAAGAATGCCATAGTTTTTATGCGTCTATCCACTACACAATATCTATATTGCTCCACATATTAGTTCCTCAATATCATCAACTCTGAAAATATACGAGATCTATTCATAAATTGAAAATTATCTAGTCAAAAATGCCAAAAAATATGATAAACATAATGGGGCCCTTAGGTCATATAAGTGGATTTGAGTTTAATGGGGCCATATACAATTTAATGGGGATTGAAATTCTAGAGAGGGGGGTACCCACCCGCAACTATATAGAAGATAGATAGGGCCATCTAAGAGGGTTGCCCCCCCTCTCCTCTAGATAGATATAGGGTTAACCCAGATGGATATATGGACTCGATTAGATAGATTTATTTTTTCCCAACTATATTCAGGGGTCAGGAGGTGATAGTTGATTTATCAATCAATCAAACAACCACCTCTTAATTGAGTCATATCTATAGATAGGGGTCCCCTATGACTGCAACTAGTTATTAAACTTACAATATCATCCCCCCTCAGCAGGCCTTCAATGTCATCCACTAGATTTGTTGCAACACCTTCTAGTTCACAGCTTGATCCTTGCATATCCATATCCGATACACCATGCATTTCAGTGTGAAAATCTTCGACATCTATGCCTTGTCCCTCATTTTCAATTTGAACTCCATTATCCTTGAATTGGGTAATAAAAAAGTATTACGCAAACTACAATGACCTCAAATTTGTCAATGCATATAGTATGCAGGGGAAAGAAAACTTACATGGTACTCAACATCGATGTTGTTGATGTTCTTGTTAACACCATGCATTATGGATGCATCTTCTACAACTACCTGAGTTGTCATCTTTCTCATCAGGTCCACCTTGAGCACATACTTACAAGTATATCCTTGGATTGAAAATGAGTAATTGCACATCGACATAGAAGGCATTACATTGAAGATGCACTAGTGCAACATCTCATCTTTCGTACTTTACACCCATGTCATATGAGGGTCACTATTCACAAAGGTAACATGAAAATCTGGGATGTTCAAAGCCCTTACCCATGAAATATTTTCATGTCTTTCTACTTTAAATTTCATGTGGAAGCCGATGTCCTTGCATAGTTGTAGCCACCAATAATATATGTAAACTGATGTTGTTAGTTGGTGAACCAACCAATCTACCTTGTGATGTGTAGAAGTCCTTATTGTGCTTAGGAAATGACATTTTAAAAGGGAATGGTAAGATTCTATAGATGCATTGGTGTCTTACCCAGCATGTGGAAGTGTTTGACAACATCATGACCACATTCCAACCCTGTATGCCTAGTTTTGTTCCCAATATTTGACAAAGGTGGGTTGAGAGGAGCAATATCTTTCTACAAACTTTTTGAACTCCCTTGTAGCCATGTCCTCATCAGCACAACTATGCATTATGAAACCCAAGTCTTGAAAATCACACATCTGACATCATCATATTTCACCTTTGCTATCAAATTCTTCAACCACACACGATGAACATGCCAAATGCATAAGTAGACATCACAGTCGAATGTCTCCCTGAATACCACAATAGTTTTGCATAAGTAAATGGAAAAAGGTGGGGATGGTGTCTATGAACATACAAATATGAAGTCTATGATGCATGTAAGAATAATGACAACGTACCTAATAGCTTTTATCTTTGTACCAGCATCATCAATGTCTTTCAAATGTACTCTTTGAAGAAGAATTTACATCCATTGTCTTATGTCAATAGTACATGATTGAGACATAATGACCCATGCAATGGGCACACCTTCGTGTTTGGAATCAAACACCAACAGTGTGTACAATTGAAACTGTAAAAGAAAATAATAAAAACATGGGAACAACTACTATTTTTACAAACATTAGAACAACTAATATTATCAACTACCCTTACAAACATTGGCACAATACCTTCATTGCATTCATCCCAAATGTTGCATCCATCGCCAATAAGCTATGCTTCCCAATCTCAACAACCATTCCATCTGTTGTGGGAGTTAGATGCCCAAGATGAAGGGGATTTCTCCATCCCCATCAAGCTCTGCCCCATTGTATCCTTGATAGAAAAGCCACTTGTCAAGATTGGCTAGTGCCCACTCCCGAACACTTATTGCATCATCAATGTTATACATATATATTGCCTCCTTCATCAATCGCTCTCTGTTGTATATGTCATCCTTGCTCAAGAAATTATCTTGCTCTGTTTCACCACTAAACAATACACGTTTCTCATGCACCATCTCTCAGTGTTTAAGGTGGATAGCATCAGTAAACATTCCCAACAATAGTAACTTGTGAACCCATTCATTGAGTTGGGGGCTGATGTGAGGAGCGAAAAAATATTTCTTGCCCTTGAATTGTTTATATTGTTAGTCATGGCAATAGTTGTGCTCATTATCCATGTGTTCTACTTGATTGTATGTGAGCAGCACATGATCGGGTCTACAGACCATGCATCGTGTGTTGAAATGATAATGATAACCGCACTTTATATGCCTTCAACCCAACCAGCTACCCTTTCCCGACTTGGGCATTAAAGACTTGTCTTTGGGCATGGCATCAATTTCTCGAAAGTTATCGAGACCATATGAATACCATTACCTACATGATTGTGGTGAACAAATAAATAGTCATGCAAGATGAAAATAAAATGTAAATGAAAAGAACATAATATCATCTAAACAGACACCAACTTACAATCTATAGTGTGAGGTGACTCACATGAAATATTTAGAGACTGTGGTGATCTTGATATCCTTTCTAGCAAAATATGAATATCTCTTGCGATGTGAAACATGAAAATTTGTAAGGAACAACACCCTTCTCGGTTATCCTTTAATGAAGTCATTAACCCTGTCCTACTCAACCTAGGTAACCCACAAGTCTTCCTCATTGACGTCAGGAATATTGGCCCACTTGATACAACTATAATCAAATGGAGCCTCACGTGGCTTCTAAATTTCAAGGCGCATTATTTCTTCCCACCTTTTTACCATCCATTGCAACCTACAAGGGGAACATTTCATTGAACGATTTAGAAATGGACTTTTCGTATTTTGAGTGAACGCAAGTTTCCATGTATTGCAGAAGACTTTTTTTCAATTGAAATCAATATAAACCCCTCCATAAAACATATGAAAATAAATGCATCAAAACGTAAAAATGGAAAAAATAGTGCATGTACGAGGTGATTGCATTTATAGATGATCTTAAGTGGCATGCACTAACTGCATGCATGTGCGCTGGGCTCTAGAATGTGATTTTGCTATGAAACCCATAGCTTTAGGAAAGGTTTAAAAAAATAAAAATTGTTAGGAAGCCCATAAAATGAAGACAAGGGTTGGAGAATAGGGAATTTGCTACAAAGCCCATAGAATCAAGAGAGGGTCAAAAAAAAGAGAAATTGCTAAGAAGCCCATGTGATATTCTCATTGTCCATCAACTAATCATTCTATGTATTCAATTAGAGGCATGGACATACTGGTAATTTATGAGCAACGCTTTAAAGGAAATGCTAGTAGGCGACATAAGAAAAATTTGTACAACATGTGTGCATTACAAATTATATGAGCCCGTATGGGATGCAATTTATCCCATTCAATTGTAATGGTAGGTTGCCTAATCACCCACAGTAAGGTCAGGGCATAAACCATATTGAGTTATTAGAGCTTTAGTATAGCAAAATAGGCCGCCAATTTTATTTAAATGATTTCTTCATAGACCACCACTACCATTATTCCCACATACCGAACCACAATTTGTGGCCATTAAATTTAGGGAGGCCCATGAGAAGAGACAACACAATTATGAAACTAAATGAAATTTTCTTCTTCACTACATGTACAAAATTATACAAAAAGTTGTCATGATCAAAAAGATTCGTATTCATTACATGTACAAAATTATACCACTATCCAATGTCAATTGTTTACAACTAATCCGAGTGGTACCCATCATGATCACGGGCATTTCTATCATCCTCATATTCTTCTGATGGTGTTGGAAAATGACTTCTTCACCACATTGCTTCTTAGTATGTAAGTTCATCCAACACATGTTCGAGATCTAATTCAGTATTTGAATCTAGAGAATTCCACAATTGCACACAATTATCATGAAGACCGTCCCACGTTGAAATTTGAAATCTAATCACAAGGTGATATGTATGAAAGAATGTCTATGGCAAGAATGTTGCATAACAAGTTCTATCAAAGTACATGTCAAACCAACTTTTCATCATGGGATTCAATGATATTTCATGCTGTAGAATAATTAATTCCAATAAGAGATTAGACTAAAAATTAAATCCAACATTTCCATTTGTTCACTTGACTAATTGTCTTTTAACAGATCCAAAGTAAAAAAGCATTATTAGTATTCCACCAAATCCTAGCAACGTGATTTGCATGAGTAGCCCAAAAAGGTGGTGGCTGACTGAAATTTTCATTTAATTCATCTACAACTTGATCTAAGTCTCTCCTTGTTACATCTCTGAGTTGGATTAGGGAATTCCACAAGTGATTGGAATGCCAACTAGAGAGGGGTTGCGAAAACAATGACATACTACAAACAAACACACAAACCGCCAATATGACAAATATCATATTAACATTCAACACTAGTACTTTACAAGTATTTTATGGCCTCCATACCGAGATGGAGCCATAACTTGCATGTGAGTGGAATCTCAACCATGAGATAAAGGGCTTCACCTCATATCCTAGATTATTTAATGCAACTACATGCTCTTAATATAACCTTAATTTGATACAAGCACTTGACACTAGATATATAAGGAAAAAATTAAATCAATGTATAACTCCTTTGTTCGAATGATGTCCTCAAAGAACAAAATGATTTCAAAATATACAATGCAAAGCTATAGCAAGGATGTTCTCAAACTCTTGACTAATGCATTCCCAAAACAACACCCAACCATGTAAGCTTCTTCCGTGTTCCACATGCACGCAGCAAGGCATGGCTACTGGATAATGACTAGAAATTCTTCCCTCGCATGAGTGAAACATGTTGCATTATTGCCTATAATGATTTATTAAATATGCAAAGTTGGTTGATATCATAGAATTTTTGACACAAGGCTCTCTGCCAATCTACCAATAGAATGAACATTTTGACATTTTGACCTTTTTTTTATTTCAACATTATAATGACATCAGAATTTCAGTGCTCCCTATAATTTAAGTACAGTCATATATGTAAAAATTTCAACATTTCTTGTACATAAAAAATTAAAACCCAATTTCAACAGTGCATGCTTATATTGCACTTTTCAAATTATTCACAGAGGGACCAATATTTTTCTGATAGTTACTCAACAAGGATATAATACTAATGTTTGGTTGGGCCAAATGTTGTGTAAGAAAATAAACATGCATTGTACAGACCAATGCCAGTAGTCAAATTGTATGTTTCCATGGCATATTATTTTAACTTACATCGAAATCCTATTGGATTGAATGTATGATCTGTTAAAGGGAAAGCAAATTTTATATAAATAGGGAATTCACTTTTGATTGGCTTGTGTAAAATACTTCGAAGAGTCCAAGAATCGGACAATAGATTACAACAATGCAAGCGACCCATTTCCCAACCCAGCCTTTAGATCATATAGTGACCCAAACCTGTACCATGGCAATTCTGGATGATCATGTCGAAGAATGGGAATTTTGACACAAAATTTAGGGGCGTGTCCTCGCAGTGGTGAAAAAGTGAGTCCAAACCCACGTACACCACGAGCAAATTTCCCATGTTTTGGTAAAAGGTGCATGAATCAACCCCTTGTATATCATAAGTGGTCTGAAATACAGTCAGAAAATAGTTTAACAGGTTACTTCTATGGAAGTTATGACTTGGATGTTGATCTACGAGTAGGAATGGATAATATCTCATACTATTCTATAGTATGGAAAAAGAGCCCTGCAACATGCCAACTCCCAAGCTATGGTTAAGCTTAATATTTCGTCTGGATAATGTTATTTTGGTTTTATAAGATGAAATACATCTCTATATGTTTAGATTAAGAGTCTTTCTGCTACTGAGATCCACTTTTTTTTCAAACTTGCTTGCGAATACCAGATACAATCATCTTTACAGTAAACTGGTGAAACCAAATTTTAAGCTTCGCTTAATAGTTCATGTGATAAAGAAAGGTGGTCGAAAGAGCCAATTCAAAATGATGGAAGACCCTGTGATGGAGATGTAAAGACAGATATCACTAGATACAGTGAAATGATCATAAACCCGCATGTTATTCGTTTGTGCAGACTAGGGAACCTGTTGTATGTCCTCCTTATCACATCATGTGCCATTGGAATGAAGATCCATAGAAATTACAGAAGGAAGGAAATGCAAGAGTCTAGCCTGATGTGGAATGCAATTTGGGGGAAGGACCAGCACGAGCCGTCGCGATCACCACTTCTCAACTCACGAGCTCTGGGGTGGAATTGCGGCATGCCAATCAAATTTGGGGGAAATTTGAAATCTTCCCGCCCAACGGTCGACCGCTTATGACTAACCGCCAAACTTTAACATTGACTAACCGCAAAACTTTACCGCTGACCGCGTAATAAAGTGGTTTAATTGTCGTTTAATTTGTTGACCGTGGTTTGAGTCGACGAAAGGGAGTCAATTCACCGGCGACAACGACTAGCACACGCCGAATGTTGACGTGTGCTAAGTTAGGTTCGTCGAACTCGCAAGAAAATGGTGATTAAATATAAAAAATATTAATTTATTCATGAAATTACTTGACCTACCAAAAAATATCTGCAGAAGATGCGAAACCCACCCTACCTCCGTGTAAAAGACGAGGAATTAAAAAAAACCCACGTTAGAGACTGAAATACGATATGAATGATTGGGACGTTTGACTCATCAGCATGATGATGATGATAGTAGGAAAGGAACCCCACTCTCGTGTCTTTCCAGAAAAAGTTAATTTCTTTTTCTGGTTGACAGATTGCGATGAACATTTTGTTTGTGATGTGGCAGTGGCAGTGGCAGTGGCAGCCCACGGATTCTTAGCTTTCCTTCACCATCTGCGCATTCATAGATCGATGAGCAGTGGAAGCCCAATCGACGTTTCTGTGTTCAGTATCACCCACACACTCTCATCCGTTCAGTTTTTTTTTAATAATGTCCAACCAAATTAGTTTTAAAAATATTTTAAATCATATTTCTAATGAAACATAAAGCAAATAATTTTTATATAATACGAACATTAGATTTAGAAAAATAAAACATTGACTTACAATACAGTATAATAATAATGAAAGTTGAAAAAAATAAATTGAGGCATATGTTTAATGTCACTTATACTAACTGAAACATAATAAGCTAAAAGATTGAATGAATGCAATAGCAAAAATAATAAACCACTCGTTTTATTTTTGACATCAGAACCAAACTTTGGAGTAGGATGGGGGAATTCGAAGTTCAGATGAATATAGAGTAGTGGTGTATGCAAGCTTTATAATTAAACGCGGATGAAAATTAGAATAAGTGAATGAATTAATATTTTAAAAGTGATATTAAAATTAAATAAAAATAATTGTTATTGTTAATGTTGTATTAAAAATAAAAATAATTGTTATTGTTAATGTTGTTTGGGTTATACATAAATAAGTCAAAAGAGTGGATATACAAATTTGGTGGGGTATTAATTTGATTAATTATATAATAAAATTATTCTTAGATATAAATGATTTTATTTTAATTGTAAAAATAATATATAATTTGAGAAAACACTTAAAGGGTTTACGTAGAAAACAAAAGTAAATTAAATTCTTTTTTGAAAGAAGTCTTTTAGAAGTGGTGGACGAGTAAAAATACATCGATTTGGATTTCCATAACAAGTTTAGTTGGGAGATTTACAAGATAAAAATAAAACAAGGGGATGAAAAGCTTTACCTTCAATATCAAAATCTGCCCCTATCAACACCAATGTTGGTGTTGGTGTTGTGCAACTGCCGCTGATCAAAGCATGATAGTCAGTCCCATTTTTTGGTATAAAGAGACCACATACACTTTCATTTTCTCCTCAAAATATCTTGAGTTTGGATCATTGAAAGTAATGAAAAAATGTGTTTTAGGCTATATATAGAAATATGTAGTGCATATACATTTTTTATTTTTATTTTAAATCATTAACTATTTTTTAAGATTTTTTTTTTTTTTTTTTTGGTCGATTAGTGGGACACAGTGTTATACTTTGGTTACAAAATTAAAAAATTGAAGACCTTGTTCGGGTTGCTAATCACCTCTATAGTGCTCTATAGGTGAAAATTATGGGCTAACAATATGTCATCCTTGAAATGAAGACAAATAGATAGAAATAAGAAACATACAATAACAAACAACCTTAAAATTAGAACATCAATTTTGTATGAGATTTTGCTAGTTGAAACATGTAATTTCTTGTTGCAAACATAGACTATGATTTAGATGTTAAGTTATATAAAGAAGACAAACAGTATGGAGACTTATTAGTCATTGATAATGGTAATGGAAGTAGTGTTTTGTAGAAAGAATAACATAGATGAAACATAGCAACGAGTGGATGAGCAGATAGGGCATTAGTATGCAAGAGTGCCCAAGTACAAATGAGGAAATAGAAAGGTATGTGACAGAGAAATTCAAGGTGACTATGTGGATGTAGCAACATAGGTGGAAGAAAGAATCCTATGTGAAATAATTTAAACCCACATGCAATTATAATGAAAAAATTTACATAGGAAAAAAATTCAAATAGAAGCCAAAAATATTGATGGCTCAACTAAAGATTAACTAGTATCATTTCAAAAGTAAAATCGTCAAATAAACAATATCTAAAAAAAAGAGGAAATAGAATATACATATTTTATATCATAAAAGTGGTGAAGATAGAATGACACTACATCATAAAATACCTAACTTATAATAACTTACAAATTAATTATAATAGTAATTTAAAAATAGACAATTTAATAATTTTATTTGAAAAAAAAGACCAAATAAAACAACAATTTTTTTTTAAAATTATAATAAAAAATCCAACATTAAAAAGAGGGAGAATGTAAACTTAGTGGAACACAGCGTATTGAAAGCCATCGTGCTATTTCAAGAGATGAAAATACATGTAAAAGGAAATGGAATCATGTGCAAAGAAATAAAAAAATATGAGGACATCAATGTTTTAATATTTAGGCCGCAGGGCAAAACATAGAATCTTTATTAAAGAAAAATTCTAATTACTAATTAGAAATGACTTCATGAGTGTGACCCCACGAGGCACATCCCTTTCCTTTTTCATTCAACGTAGATGAGGAGACATCACGTGGGTTTGCCTACGCCAAAATCCGACTCTAATTATTAAATGTGAATGGAAGATTGATATATAAAATTATATAGTGAATCTATTTTTGATATAATAGAGAAGGTCAATCTTTAAATAGAGTAATTTTTTGTATTTTATATATGGTTATAACTTATGTTTTTTTTATAGGATTTAGTAGAGATTACTCTGTATAATAGAAGAAATTGAAAGATGGGTTAGATTGCAAATATCTCATGGAGGATCAAAGTATTTCTTGAAGGTAATAACCACAAATATGGGTAAGGAAGGTGCATTTGAATCTTGGTTGTAGACAATGTGACCAATTTCTTCAATGGATTACATGTTAGGATGTGGAGCTAAAAGCTTCAACTGGTGCAAATAGGGAGGAGGTTGCTGAGTTCCAGGGAGACTGGCGTCGGCATAGTGCAGTGCACATGGAAACCGACGACGGCAAGATGGACAGGAAGGAAACCGACATCGACAGGATGTCGGCCGACGTCGGTCACCTCCAGGCAGACAGGGACCGACGTCGGTTGCCTGTGGCAGTTCCAGAACTGCTTGTTCCACGGACAGTTTGTTCGTTGAATCGAGTGTTTGCATGCAAAGGCTATTTTTGGTCTTGAGTTGCGTGTCTAATTATTGTAATTAGGTTAGTCTAATTATTGTATGCATGAGATCTATATATGGACTCATGGGTTGTATTGTAGAACTTGTAGCTAGTGAGTAAGAGAGCAATAAGCTCCTTCAGAGAGAAGAGAGCAATGGTGCGTTCCTCCTAGTGCCGCAGTACCAAGGTGGGTACTGGTTTGGAGAATCAGCAGGGTTCTTCGTGTGTGTACGATCTTGGTCAGCATGTGTGCATGACTTTCTATAGGAGATCTACAATGGTGAGTAAGGTCTAGTTATTTGCAGGTAGCAGCAGAGAGCAGGAGATCTACTTGGAGTACGGTTGTGTACTTGGTGAACTGGCAGCGTGTTACTGACTGGTTGGAGAGGTGAACATCAATTCTGTATTAGAGTTGATTGTTGTGACCAAGAGAGAGAGGGAAGAAGGTCTTGAGGTGTGGCAAACCTTTGAGGTGGAAGAAGTGGCATCTTCTTTATTGTATATTCTTCTGAGTGATTATTAATACAATTGTGTATTATCTCTCAATACCTGTGTTGTTTCATATTTCTAGTTACTTATTGATTCTGGTTAAATTCTGTGTTTAGTTGCTAATACAAGAAGTAATCATATGTGCTCTAATTGGTAGAGCAAGATCCTGACACAGTGGGATCAGAGCATTTTATTGTTCTAGGTTCCCTGACATTACACCATCAATTTTTTTCCACATACAAGATGGTCTTTATCTTATGGAAAATATGTTGTTGGGAATTCCCTATCTGATCCATATGTTGTTACGCACCACATTTTGTTCATCCATGTAGTTACAGTGGACAAGTACAAGAGACAATATCAAGGTTAATTTTCTCCTCTACAATATGTATTTATTTTTTAATTGAACCATCATTCTTACACGTGTGTAACTATCAAAAAATTCGAAGAGGATTTATTGAATTTGTGTTTAGCTCTCCATGGTATGAACCCTTGGAAGATACCACTAATGATAGAGCAGATGTTAGAACATGCTACATGTATTGGTTTAAATCGATGGAAAAATTCTTGTGTGTATAAACATCAGAGAGTAGTCGTTGACATTTTCAAATACTTACAATACCTTATGCAATATGTACTTATGTTTTTTAATAGTAACATCAATCTTAAAATTGTGTGATTATCATAAATTCAAGGAGGATCTATTGGATGCATGTTTAACTTGCCATAGTATGAACCCTTGGGAGATAATAATGATAGTAGAGAGGTTGTTGGAACATGTTACACATATTGGTTTAAATTGATGGAAAAATTCATGTGTATGAATATTAGAGAATAGTTTTTGATGTTGTGTAATGTTTCATTTAGACAACATACAACATCTAAGAAGAAATAATTGATAATCGAGTTGCATTTATGATCTATTTTTTTGGTTGTTTTTTAGACCATTTCACCTTAGATTTATGTGAGTTATCTAACTATCTTAGTTTTATTGCCTCTTTTCTTGGGAAATATGATCTATTTCTAATTCATTTTGATTCAAATGACTAAATGCTTATAAAGTTTTAATTTTTAACTTACTCACATTTTTTTTAAATGAATAGAATGGGATTTAATTCGATAAAAGTTGGCTTTCCTCTTCGTGCTAAAGTTTACTATTTTCACGCTTTCATTCAATTATTTACTTTAGTCATTTTTCAACTTTTGCCTTAGCCATTTATTTTCTAAAACTTAGCCATTCACCTTTATAAATTTGAAGTTGTTGATTGGGCCTTTCTTTATCTTACTTGTAGGTGCCTAAATTGATCTTAGCACCACATGTTTATTTCTCAAGGCTCGTAATGACACTAACTTGTTCAAAAGGGCCTTTTGATACTTAGTCGAATCTTTGAACTTCTCCCAGAGCCACATGCCATCTTTTTGCCACCCTTCTAGACTTAAACATTTCAAAAGTTTTTCAGGTGATTAGATCACCAAGATGTTGTCAAGTGGCACGATCTCGATGACCCACTACCCCAGTAGATTCTGTAGAAAGCAAATTTCTCCTGGATATCAGATTAATGAGATGTTGCCATGTGGCACTACTCAATAATCCGCTACCCCAGGGATGTCCAACCAAGTGGGTTAGTGGGATGTTGCTACATGGCAACATCCCACTAATTCACAAGCCTGGGGTAGTTCGTGCAGTTCAGCATACCCATCTAAGCTTTGGGTGAGTGAGATTATGTAGTGTAGCATAATCTTGCTACATCACGATGAAAGCATAGTCAACACATATCAAGCCTTGGTTGAGTAGTACAATAGCAAGGAGAAGACACATGGAAAGCCCATGCCAACATAAGACACGTTGGCAATGATGTCAGTAACACACTAACTTAAATTTGATGGTTTGTCTGGCCATCAAAACCTAAGAGGGGACCGTGCATTCAATTTAATTTATATAATCAAGTTGAAGATTTTTCCTCACCAATAAATGAGTAGAAATAATGTAATTCAATGAAAATTTAGATGGTAACATTAATCAGCGTATGACATGCATATTAGGATCGAGCATAGAGCAAAAAGATTAACATATGCCTCAAAGAGGCATTATTTCAACTACACAGATCATGGGTAGCTGGCAATCCAAATGCAATGTCAACTACATTCTCTTGTAAACATTCATTCCCATGTCAATCAAACATGGACCTCGATATTTTCATGATATAATTAAGTGGGATTCGTTCCCACTTGATCCCAAATGGACCCATCACATTGATTTTTTATAACCACCCCATTTGTAGGATGAATTTGAAACTCATTACCCTATGTCTCTATATAAGATCAACTCCTATGTTGTAATAAGGGCTTGCTCCATTAGATTAGAGCATAGGGTAGTGGACCAGACATGCTTAAAGTTTTCATAGTTAGCAGACCAAATTTTTTTGTGCTTTATTAGTGTAGTGTTTTCCTTGTTGTTGTGAAAATGAAGTTTATAGCTGAATGACTTTTATAAATCTCACCAGTGTTAATCAATAAGAAACATCTTGATATTTAGATTTTTGTGTAGTCAAATGGCCATTTCTTGTGCATTTCACAACTTCTCCCTAGACTCTCGCACTGTCTATTAACTAGAATTGTGTGCTAGGTCTGGGTCAACTAAGGACTGGTTTATATGAGATTTGTTCAAACAAACACTCCAATTTCATCTCTATGGCAGCAGGGTTTTTTCTTCCCATTTTCCCTCTCTTTTGATATTTCTTCTATTAGTGTGTTAGCATAGGGCTAATATCAATCTGCTTATAATGTTAAATCATGATTGTTGAATGTTATCCACCACTATTTAAGCATTGTGGAATAGATTAATAGTGGATTAATTGAGTATCATGTAGTGTCTATAGATTAAACCACCATCCAGAGTGAATTTCATCGAGTCCCCTTGAAATAGAATGGTCACAATGAACTAACTAGGTTACCTTGCATACCAAGACCTAGTAAGCAAGACTTCAGGGAGGTTCGCTCATGTGAGTCTCCTTTCAGGAGAGGCAAGGATTAATGACCCCCACCTATTTTTGGTCATGTTAAATCACCTCCCAAGAGTACTATCCTATCTCTAGGGTATATTGATTGTAAATCCTTGGAGCTAATCATTTACTGGTGTACTAAAATGACCAAAGAATCATATGATTGAAATCAAACCCCTAGGCATTTTTGATATACCATGAGATATGTGGAAATTAAAATTTGTATATAGTGTTTTCTAATGGCTTGAGTATTGGGGTAGTACCCTTCACACCATGACTCAGATAAAACTAATGACCACTTTACCCAAAATGACAACTCTTATGAGTTTTAAAATTATTAAAACATAGTTTCTCCAAAAACTAAGTTAAAAATATCAAAATCAAAAAAGCAAAGGCTCTAAAATAAAGGTTCAAGTTTACCAATATATTTTACCCTACTTTTAATAAAACACAAATGAATTATATTTGATTATACATGTGTAAAATTAGAGAATATCATAATGCTAAAGATGTACAATATTTAGCGATTTTGATTTTGACAAATATGCTAAATATAAACACTATTATTTTTTGAAAACACTAAGAAGAGATTTGGATACGTATTGATAACTCTGACTATTTGACAGTGAAAAATAAAATAAAATGTGACTATACAGCTCATGATCAGAATCAAGAACATAAAAAAAATTTATACATGTCCACTTTAAGTGAAAAATAATGCATTGTGTTTTAGTTTGTTGACTACGGACTTGTCTCACTAAACTATGATAGGCTAATAACATAAATAGACAGATAAAGTAGAATTATAGAAATGATATATTAGAGACCTCTAAGTAGATTCATAATATATTTACAAACATGAGTGCAATAATTGACAATAATGTAGTGGGCCCGAGTTTGTTAACTACATACTTGACTTGGATGATTACGCATAAAAATTGATTGTTGCACCCATTGTGAGTATAAATTTTAAATAATATGAGATATCACAATTGGTGTTTATCCACACTTAAATTTATGTTTGTCTTCTCTTGTCTTTAAAACCCCTAGGCGACTTTGATAGTTTGAAAACTTGCAAAAAAAAGAGGGGACTATAATCGGTTGAGCCAACCCCAATCACCCCCTTGATGAATGAATATAGCCTATGTATCTAATACTCGAAAGAAGGAAATCAAGCCCACATAGTTCTCCCACCTATAATGAATGTAGAGTTTCACTATTTTGAATGTGTATGTGTGTGTGTGCACACACATCTAGAAGATGGCTTTGATACTTAACAATTATAGCTATTAACTTGATTTAGAGGGTTTTTGACTTGGTTTATGTCCACTCCTTATGATTGATTCACAATTTAGGTAAAATAGCATATATTTTCTTAATGTGCATAAGTATATAAGCTTGAGAGTAGTGAATAACAAGTGGGGAAAATGAGTGACACTTGATATGTATTTATAGGTAAATCTTTTGACAATTTCATTTAGTCGATCATGTGAAATGTGTAGGAAGACCCAAAAAAATAATTTAAATTTCAAAAAGTGGTTGTTTTTAGTGCAAGATTTAACTAGCCTAAGTGAATAATGATGCATGTTGCTTGTGTCCACTTATCACGGACTTATCTAGAAATGATGATAAATAAATGGTTGAATCCATGTATAGATAAAAGGCTTGGAGGAATGGAAAATAAAATTTATTTAATCATGCACAAGTTATGTGGTTTATGATGTCTAAATAATTAGCATTGTCAAGCACATGTGACCAAACTTATGTGTCTACAATATGATGATGATTTATATGTTTTTAAATTTGTTCTTTGGTATGATACTATTTCATATGACCATTTTTATCAATTTGTCTAATTTGTCCATATTATTTCCCCACAAAGGCAATCTCTTTAATTTCTTTTTTTTTAAATATATTATCATTGCTTTTGCTCTTCTACTATATCGAGGGGGGAAACCATGTTCCATATTTATTTATATTGGTATTATGATTATTCTCAATGTTAGTACAAACAAAATTATAGGTGATATTAGGGATTGAAATTCTAACACATACAAGGCATCTCACTTCAATTCTTGAATTTTATAGGTCTAATATTTATGAGATAGGTTGACTTCATTAGGTTCCAATACATGATCATTATTAGACTTAGATAGGATATGGATTGTTACATTTATTTGAGAACTTCAGAGATTTCCCAACATTTATTATCATTCATATGTGAGCAGTGTGCTCATAGAAGGAAACATAATGTTTTACAGGATTTGGCACATGTTTCAGGTCTTGAGATTCTATGGGAGCATACACACATCCTAAAAATATATCCATAGATGTTGGGGATTCATATAAGGGTTGCTCTCATATCACCAATAAAACCATGTGTAGTATTTTCAATTTGTATTTTCTACATTTCAATAGATTATTAATTGATTTTCCATGCGCATGTCTTATGTAGGTCTCTAGGAGCATTATAGTTGTTGCAAGAGCAATGGAACGGGAGCTTCTAGAGCACATTGTTTCATAGCCCCACCATGTTTGCTTTATTTTGATATGCAAGCACACTCACACATCAAAATGGGGCATTATATACACTTAATTTTGGTATGAGGGTATTTATTAGTCATAAATTTACATTATTATAAGGTTTTTGTGTGTTTGTGGTTTATTGGACCAGATAAGGCTCTTATTGGTATGTTTTTTAGGTTTTTTGGTCAGATATAATCCCTCTCTCTCTTCCCCCTTCATTTGAGTTTTTGAGTTTTTTCTCAAGTTTGTAAAGTGTATGGCTCCAGGAAAGTCAGTGGTTTATGTCTATTTTAGGTGCTCTCATGTCGTGTGGTCTTGATTTATCAACCTTTTCATTTGTTGGGTATCAACTTGCATGTTAATAGGGCCCTCTTTTGAATTCTAGAAGTCTATAAATATACAAGTGTATTAATGCATATAAGAGATGAATCCATCCATCTAAAGATCAATTGTGAAAGAACAAAAGTAATTAATTCAAACATTTAGAGCAAAATTAAAACTCACACACATTTGTGTGTGTGTTATTTCAAAAAATTACCTTTCTTATAAACCTTATATAAAATTACCTATAGAAATTTGAACAAAGGAACCCACTAAGTTTTCCACTTGAGGTTAGGATATATATATATATATATATATATATATATATATATATATATATATATATATATATATATAATTGTCTATTAGTAGCTATAATAGGTTAATATGACAGTTTCAAATAAGACGTTATAAGAGAAAAAGGGAATAAAATATTTAAAATATATATAAAAAATAATAGTTAAGTTGTTGAGATTTTTCATCTGGTATGGTGAGTAGAATAGTAGTTATATTTGCACTTTTCAAATTAAGAGTAAAATAGTGGGTATGTTTGCACCTTTAAAATTGAAGTAGAAAAAATAAATTTGAAATTGAAATAGTAAAAAAAAATTAAAATTGACGTAGAAAAAAAAATTGAAATTAAGATAAAACAAAAGAGTTTGAATTTGAATCATAAAAAAAACAAAAAATTGTTCTAACGACTCATAAAGATAACTTTTTATTGATTCATATCTTTATGAATAAAATTGCAAATCTTTAATTCTCTAATAGATAAGATCATTTTTATAATAAATTGAAGTACATATATTTAATTTATATAATAAATAATTTTTATTTTTTTTTAAATTGATTTATAAATCTAAAAATACATTGGACATCTACATATAAAATACTACATTCATTCTCATTTATTATTAGAACTTTATACATATAGAGACCTTGAAACAAACCTACAGTTCATCGAAACTAAAAATCAAACCAAATAAACACCGTCGGATGCTTGTTTGTAAAATCTTGAAGAAATCAGCGCAACCACCATTTGGGCCTTGCCATTTTTTTAAAATGCTTAGTGTGCTGCCTCTGTTTTTGGCCAAATAAAATCTACCAAATGTTCAATATTTCAATATAATGCTATTCTTCTACAAGTGAGATCCGTAAATTGGTGTTTTTTTAAAGAATGTTACGCAAAAGTTTAAACAATATATTCTGTTGCATAGGTAATATTATAAGTTGTGCAACATATATTTGGATTGAGATGTGCAAATATAAAAATTATAAGTTATTGATTTATCAGTAAAATTATTGGTCTCACCAAAAAAAATTGAGGCATATGTTAATGAACACTAGATTTAGAAAAATTACAAATTGAATTACAATACATTATAATTATAATGAAAGTTGAAAAAAGAAAATTGAGGCATATGTTAAATGTCACTTGCACTAACTAAAATATAATAAGCTAAAAGATTGAATGAATGCAATAGCAAAAATAATAAACCACTCATTTTATTTTTGACTTCAGAACCAAACTTTGGAGTAGGATGGGGGAATTCGAAGTTCAGATGAGTATAGAGTAGTGGTATGTAAACTTTATAATTAAATGTGAAAGAAAATTAGAATAAATGAATGAATCCAATAACATTTTAGAAGTGATATTAGAATCAAATAAAAATGATTGTTATTATTGATACCGTTTAAGTTATACATAAATAAGTTAAAAGGAGTGGATATACAAAATTTGTGGGGTATTAATCTAGTTAATTATATAGTAAAATTATTTCTATATATGAATGATTTTATTGTAATTGTAAAAAAATATATAGTTTGAGAGAATATTTGAAAAGTTTAGATTTTTTGTCAAGAGATTGGAATGTAAGTAAATACCAATAAAACCAAAGTTATGATATTTTTATTATGTAGAAAACAAAAGTAAAATAACTTATTTTTTTAAGGAAGCCCTTTACAAGTGGTGAAAGAGTAAAAGTATCTCGGGTTGGATTTCCATAACTAGTTTAGTTGAGAAATTTGCAAGATAAAAATAAAACAAGGAAATGGAAGGATTTATACTTAATACAAAATAAATGCGAGAATGAATAATTATGGGAATGAAAAATTAAAGACCTTATTCGGGTTGCAATTACCTCTATGGTGCTTTATAGATAAAAATTCTAAGAAAAAATGTGTCATATCTGAATTGGAGACAAATAGAGAGAAATCAAAAACATATAACCTAAAATTAGAACATCAATTATGTATGAGATCTTGTTAATTGAACATGTGCTTTCCTATTAGAGACATCAACTATGATTTAAATGTTAAGTTATTTAAAGCAGACAAAAAGTATGGAGATTTATTGGTCGCCAAGAATGGTAGTGGAGGAAATGTTACATAAAAAGAATAATATAGATGAAACATAGAAACAAGTGAATGAGAAAATGGGACATTAGTATGTAAGAGTGCCCAAATACAAATGAGAAAATACAAAAGGTATGTAAGAGAAAAATTCAAGGTGATCATGCGGATGTAGTAACACGGGCAAAATAAAAAATCCTGTCAAATAATTTAAACCCACATGCAATCACAACTAAAAAGTATATATAGGAGAAAAATTCAAGTGGAAAACAAAAATATTGATGGTTCAACTAAAAATTAGCTCACATCATTTCAAGTGTAAAACCAATAAGTGGACAACATTTAAAGAATAATAAGGAAGTAGAACATGCATATTTTGTATAATAGAAATGGCAGAGATAGAGTGACACTAAATCATGAAGTGCACAAGTTATAATAACCTACAAATTAAATATAATTAGCATATCTATCTTAGATAAATGTATGTAAAAGATGTCGAGATATATCATTCTCGAGGTGCCTATTCTACTTACTATTCCACTTATGTCACAAATCTAATATAAGATTAGATGCCTCAATAATGATATCTCTCGACGTCATTTACATATATTTATCTAAGATAGGTATGCTAGTATATATTGTATCAACACTTATCAAATTTGTTTATTTATATTAAAGTAAATTTAAAATAGATGTCAGTCGTTTTCTCTAACACGATCATAACATCAAGGTCTTTTCCACCCCTCTCATTGTAAAACGCCTCTCGACATAATAACAATCTGAAAATAGATAATCTATTGATTTTATTTGAAAAAAATAACCCAAATAAAATAACAAATTTTTAATCAAAATTTATAATAAAAAATCCAATATAAAAAAAAGAATGTTTCGTAAACTTAGGAGAACTAAGCTTATTAGAAGCCACCGTACTATTTCAAGAGATCAAAATACATTTAAAAGGAGATGGAATCCTCTGCATTGTGGGAAAAAAAAACAACAACTATGGTTTTAATAATATGCTGGCAGAACAAAACATAGAATCTTTATTAAAGCAATCGGAATTACAAAGGACTCCATCACTGGGATCCCAGTTACCCCCAATGGACATCCCCAACAATTAAAAACTCTCCACGCTATGGTCTGTTATATCTAGTGTTTAGGACGCCCCCAAGGGAATAAATTAGCATTTGTCCCTGGACGCAAAGCACACTAGAGGGGGCAGGTAAACATGCCAAACCCAAAAAAATGGCATTCAAATTATAAATCGAAATCATCGATCCTTTAAAATGTGGTCTAAATTTACAAATTCTATCGATAGTCTTGGAAATTGTGAGCTTGCAGAAGGGCATTTTCATTGAGAAAATGCCTCAGATATAATAATTAGTAATTATTTTATGGTGTAAGAAATGTTGTAAGGGATGTTTGTGTATTTTGATTTTTAATATTGAGTGTTTATGAATGTGAAAGAGTGATGAGTAATAAAGATTGAAAAAAAAATTGAATAATATATGTGTTTATTAAGAAAATATATATTTATGATAAATGTTATGAAAGAAGTATTATATTGAATTTTGTTTCTCCTAATATTTTAAGATTTGCATATATATTATATTTCTTTCTTGTATAACTTTCAAATGTAAATGAAAGATTAATATACAGGGTATATAGTGAGTGTACTTTTGATACAGTAATGAAGGTCAACCCTTAACGATCAATGTTGTCAATATTAATTATTGTTTTATCAAGAGTTATTTCTTATAATATACAGGGCATATAGTGAGTGTAATCTTGATACAGTAATGAAGGTCAACCCTTAACGATCAATGTTGCTGATATTAATTATTGATTTATCAAGAGTTATTTCTATTGATTTATTTATGGTTAGAGCTTATGCCATTTTGATAAAATTTGACGACGGAGATTACCCTCTGTAATAGGAGGAATTGGAAGATGGGTTGGATTACAAATATCCCCTGAAGAACTAAAGTATTTATTTAAGGCAATAACCACATACATCAGTAAGAAAGGTGCATTTGAATCTTAGTTGTAGACAATGTGAACAATTTTTCCAATGGGTTCCACCACTAATTTTTTTCACATACAAGGTGGTCTCTATCTTATAGAAAATGTGTTGTTGGGAATTCCCTATTTGAATCATATGTTGTTATACATCACCTTTTATTCACCCATGCAACCGTAGTGGACATGTACAAGAGAAAATATCAACTTTAATTTTCTCCTCTATAATATGTATTTATTTTTTAATTATACCATCATTCTTACATGTGTAACTATCAAAAAATTCAAGGAGGATCTATCGAATTTGTATTTAACTCGCCATAGTATGAACCCTTGGAAGATACCACCAATGACAGAGCAGATGTTGGAACATGCTACATGTGTTGGTTTAAATTGATGGAAAAATTCTAATGTGTATGAACATCAAAGAGTAGTTGATGTTTTCATATACTTACAAAACCTTAAATGCAATATGTACTTGTGTTTTTCAATTTACCATCAATCTTACAACCGTGTAACTATCATAAAATTCAAGGAGGATCTATTGGGTTCATGTTTAATTTACCATAGTATGAACTCTTAGGAGATACCCTTGATGATAGAGCAGGTGTTGGAACATGTTACATGTGTTGGTTTAAATTGATGGAAAAATTCATGTGCATGAACATCAGAGAATAGTTTTTGATGTTGTGTGAGGTTTCGTTTGGATAACATATAACGTCTAAGAAGAAATAATTGATAATCAAGTTGCATTTCTAATCTCTTTTTTTTGTTATTTTTTGTGTAGGTTAGAATACTGGAAAGAAAAAAACAAATATGGTCACATATATTGTCCTCAAGGTTGGTTCATTTTGTAAGGAAAATATTCAAATGTATGAATATGGTCAAAGAAGGGCATATTTAAATCCCTGAATATGTTCTTAACAATTTAAGTTCCACCAAGTATGTACTTTCGGTAAAATTTATTAAAATTCTTAAGGAAGTCACAAGAAAGCCCTTGAGCATTCACAGGGCAACCAATTCCACCAAGCTAGGAAAGATTATCCATTGGTGTGTTTTGAGGAGTAGCAAATGGATTAACAAAAGGAACTATAACAGATGCAGGAGAACTACTAGTTGATTGGATTTGTCTAGTTTTCAATCTTCCTTTATTTTCTTTAAGTTTCATATGTTTAGTAAGTTCTAATAGTTAAAAATCAATCCCAATGCAATGTGATATGGTGAGTATTTGTCTAGTTTCCAATGTGACTCCCTAAATACATGAGCAATGGTGAGGTTTCTAAAATGTTCAAGTTTTAAATCTTTACGAAAATTTTCAATTTTTGGTTAAAATCTATTGACGACACTCCTTTCAGCAGTAATATGTTGATGTGTATTTCAAGCACACAACAGTTTGGGAGAGGCATAAAGGATGGCCACAAGATCAAAAATAGATGATAATTTATAATATTCCATTCAAGGCCCTCGTTCCAGTGCCAATTTTTTGATGTGTGTTTCAATCACACAATAGGTTGAGAGAAGTGTAAAAGAGAACTAGAAGACCAAAATACATGATATGTTAAAATATCTTGTTTAGGCCCTCCTTCTAACATCAATCTGTTGATAGGTTATTTAACACATCAGCTTAGGAGAGACATGTATTGTCCAACCTCTCTTGAAAAGAGAAATGAAAATCTCTCCAAGTTCTATATCTACCAAAACTTGGTAGACTAGATCTCACTCAGTCGGTTCCTTGTAAACTAGTTTATATAAGGGGATTTTATTGGTTCTAAAATATTTTAACAATATTTTGATACTTAAACAAATTAGAATAGAATGTTTATTTTTTTGTTTGTTTTATAGGTTTTAAACAAATTTAGAAATGATAACATATACATTTATTCACCAATAAATCAATAGATCTCATGCAACAAAAACAAATGAACCAACATTTTTCAATTTATCCATGTGAATAAAAATTAGTTTTGATCATGGTTTTAATTTGAAAAAAAAAATTGATTTAAGCATGTTCATTTCATTGCATTTATAGATTCAACAATGCCATAATAAACAATGGATAAATTACATACAATCAAAATTGACATTAAAATGAATTGCATTTAAGATTTACCTGTGTTGAAAATCAATTTTAAAAGAGTTTTCAAATGAAAAGAATATGACTAATTTGTGTGTTCATTTATTCTATTATATTGAAATTCAACAACGTGTTTACAATAACAGAAAAGATATTGCAATAATGATAATATAATAATAACAAATTGCATTCAATCCCTAGATCTAACAACTTATAAAAAATTAAAAAAGATGGGGTAAGAGGAAAGAAATCCTTGTGATATTTGAGACAAATTTGATCCACTTGATGTAAACAACCCATAAAACTAATCCTTGTATTAGCCAGCATTCGCACAACTAGGTACAAAGTAGGTCCAAGAGTCTGAGAAGAGTTAAACTTGAAAGAGAAACATAAATCCACCATATTGCATACACAGAAAATAATAATAATCTTCCACATATTCAATTAGGATCCATAAATCTACTTAAGTAACAATAATAGAATTATTTACAATCTGAATGAGCCCAAATTTTGGATGTATAATAGCATGACAATAAATGAGAGGCAGAAATTGCACTAAAATTGCATAAAAATATAAAAGACTTTAAGTTTTTTGAAGCAACAAAAAGCCAACCCTTGGAATGATTCCATTGGGTTAATATATATTATAAGATAACTTCGTGGGAAAATGTTTTATCTCCAACAGGTAGTTGAGTACCATTAATGCAACCACCAACACACTATCTCACTAAATGCCATGCCACTTTCCCTTAATTCACTTTTCCAACTTACAAAAAGAAAAAAGAAAAAAAAATTGGTAAATTAAAACTCCTAAACCAAATAGTCAACTTATGGGGACCATAATTAATTACATAGATATAATTTATTAAAACTAAAGATATCACGACATTCCTGGCAAAATCATCTTTCTAACGGTTTAAGCGGTTTAAAAAAGTGATCCCTGAGATAAAAGTTATGGCCAAAACACTAACTCGAGCTCCAAAGGCTTTCCCAGAGCTATTCGGGTTTTGGAAAATGTGCAATCAAGTCATTAAATTTACTTTGTCAAGTTTTCAAATTTATAGATCTAATCTCCTAAAAAAATTTGACCAGGTCTAAAATATCAAAATTTTCAATCCTAGACCTAATCTCATAAAAAGTTCTGATTAGATTTAGAAAGTGAAAATTTGAAAACATAGACCTAATCTCATAAAAATTTTCTGATTAGGCCTAGAAAGTGAAAATTTAAAAACATTGACCTAATCTTATTAAAAGTTTTGGTTAGGTCTAGAAAGTAAGAATTTGAAATCTTAGACCTAATATCATAAAAAAAATTGATGAGGTTTAAAAAATAAAAATTTGAAAACATAGGCCTGATCTCATAAAAAGTTTCGGTAAGGTCTAAAAAGTGAAGATTTTAAAAACATAGACCAAATTTCATAAAAAGTTTCGATTAGGTCTAGAAAGTGAAGATTTAAAAACATACACATATTATCATAAAAAATTCTCATTAGGTCTATAAAGTGAAGATTTGAAAACATAGACCTAATCACATGAAAAGTTTCAATTAGGTCTACAAAATAAAAATTTGAAAACATAGACCTAATCTCATAAAAAACGTTGGTTAGGTCTATGGAACTTAGGATTTTCAATTAGACTAAATGAACTCTAAAAGTCTCGATTAAAACTAGAAAGTGACAAGTTGACCTCTGAAGACCAAAAATGAATAAAAACATGATATTAACAATAGAAGATGAGAAATTTGCCCTGATAGACTAGTTTGGAAAACGAGGCAAGTTTAGCAAAGGAAGACCAAATTGTAACCCGATTTGATGAGATTTTGCAAGTGCCATAAGTGCATCCATAATGCATCTAAGGACCAAGTGTAAAACATAAAAATTACTCAAACAAACTTGGTCATCTCAATATGATAGATTTTGGGAACTGATTTGACACGTAAATCAAGATGACTCCCCTGAAGGGCTCTGAAAGCTAAGTAAGCCAAACTTCAAATACAAATTAAAAGGGCTAGACTCCAGCTAGATACTAAGTGTCTTATATGAAAGTTTATTGCATAGGCATGGTCCATCCAATGAAGATGGTTATGGGACCTAGTTTGGCATGTAAATTGAGATGAGTTTGCGAAGCAACTTGAGAGTGTCAAAACCAACAAGTTGTGAGCACAAGTGAGAGCGGATACAAAAATATAAAGAGGTTACCTGGTTTTGGAAAGAATTAAGGCATGTTGTGCAATCAAAAACAACTTCCAATCAAGGATGCCAGCACCATGTAAGTTGTACACCCCTTTGTAATGGATGAAGATCATGTAAAACTAACAGCTACCTTGAATCTGAGTAAGTTGCACTAGTTGGGCCATATAGGGGATGATATCACCTAAAATACCCTATCATTGGCCCTCAACATCACCATGCCACTCACCTTGATATCACCTAAAATACCCTGTCAATGGTCCTTATTGGCATCATGGATGAATGCAAGCTACAAGATAGACTCGTGGACGTCAATGTCTTGTCCCAGCATCAACAACATTGAATCATTGCTTTGAGTTACACATGAGACATGGAACCCTACCGCAATCCAAGTAACTCTCATGACATCCTTATTTTGCTTGACAAAAGAAAACATCCAATCAAATATGTTTCCACCTTGATTTGATATAATTGACACATATCATTCTATACCACTATTACATTGCCATATCAATTTAAAATTTAACATAGCCATGTGTGTAGGAGTAAATCATATGGGATAAGTGTCATCCATATGTCATCGCAAAGTAAAATGTTTGTCTTCCAATGGTAACATGTTCGTTGTTCAGCTAATATTATATTGTATTATTATATTATTATATGGCCCCCTTGGTCTATGATATCCCCTGAACTATAGGTGTCTAAGTATGGCATTTTTGTATGTTCTCAAGCCTAATGTAATTGTTTTAGGTGTCAATATATTGGCAACGTGGATGAATGGAATTTACATGATAGACTTTGGGATATCAATGTCTTGTCCCAACATCAATGGCAATGCAGTGTTGATTCAAGCTACACATCAAACATGGAGGTGTATCACAATTTAATCACCAAAATGGATATAATATTTTATTTTTGTAAAGTGAGGTTGTGTAAAGTGAGGGAGTATAGATTGGTATAACCACTGATCTCATATAATATTATAATCATATATACTATATTATTATTATATTATATAGTATTATAATTAAATAATACATATAATTAAAATATATATTATAATAATATGATGTATTAGTAATATTGTATTTTATAAATATTATATACCTAAATAAATAATAATAATAATATTGGATTAATCTTCCTAAAGACCCAAGATTAGGCAGTGATGAACATAATCTATTAATTAATAAATAATCGAAGATTTGTTAGACGTCCAAACCACAAGTATAACCCCTTGTCATTTCTCCTTGAAAATTATAGAAGCCTTAACACAGTATAAATAACATTGAATGTGATGTTATGGCCAAGGGTTCTATTTTGATTTTATCATCAATGGTATGGATTATTTTTTTATTTGAAAGGGTAAAACGCTTTTGACCGAAGCTATGAACCAACATCTTCACAGCTGGGGGCGTAGTCCTCACAACCAAGCAAGAAGACCAAAAAAATGAGAACCAAAGCTGACAAATTGCATCTCGCAAGAGGAACACACCAAGAAAGAAACGAAAATAAAACATCGATCAACAACATAGAAACAAAGAAGAGAATAACTCATTGGTTCTACGAATCTTTAGTGAAACTTCAACAGGAACAGGTCAGATAGAACAATAATGGGAGCCAACTAAAATAAACCCAAAAATGAGGGTGCCACAACCCTCAAATGCAGGCCAAGGCTTGCCTACCATACACTCTGGTAGACTTAGCCATAAGTCGAAGCCAAACATCTCCCATGCCTAGAGAGGAGGTCCTCCAAAGTCTGTTGAGAGCCATTGCTGATTAAATAATCCGTTTCTGCCCTTGATAGTTCAGCGCTCAATTTGTGCCCTTTCTTCTTTGAGGAGACTCCCACATCAAGAAATTTTTTATAAACCCTGAGAGGGGAGATCCAAGGGACACCCCCCTAAAGAGGGGTAGGAAAAGAATTGGATCATCTTTCGAGGGAGCCTCTGCAAGGGAATCGGCCTAGGCGGGAAAGAATGGAGCTCACTGAGTTGAGGAAGAACCAGAAGGAGAGCATAAGCCATCAATTCTCTCAGAGGGCCCTCAACAACATCCCTCTTAGCTTGAGACCTAATGAAGGAGAAAGGGAGTGAAAGAATTTTCCATGATTATTCCACAAGAAGTCATGGTCAGGAACCCCATTTTTCTTCTTCCACACCCACTAAAGACGCTTGCGAAACTTAGAAGGACACCTTGTAATATGATGACTACACTGGTGGCAATGAAGGCCGCAGAAAGGGAGGCCTTCATAATTGAGAAGTTGATTCCATGAACCCTACTAAGAGAGAAACTTTTTTGAAAAGAAAATTGACTTGGAGAGATCAATATACACACAAACTTTAATAAAACTAAGGCTCTAAGAGGTTGCATCATCCACCAAGAGTTTGATGAAAGGATCGTTTTTCATCATGGGAGGGAGATGATATAAAAATAACTGCATTGGAGCAGTAGTGATTTCAATCAGATATTGTGGGAAAAAGGGATTCCATGGGCAAAAGAAAATACCAAAATTCTTGAAAAACCATGGATCGGAGTTCCAAACGAAATATCTGTCAGCGGAATCCATCAAAAAGAAACCAGAATGGAGTAAGGGGGAGGGGAATGGAGCAATGGAGCGCCACACCTTAGAGGCCCAAGCTGAAAGACCAGAAATAGAGGTGAATAAGCCAACGCATTTCCCTAAGAGAGCTTTGTATCCTATATCAGCTTCCATTTTGAGCAAAGGAGATTTAGGGATCTCTAGCTCAGGGGCAATTGTGGCAACACAAATTTGGACATCCCCCAAAAGAAGATTCGCAGCAGAGAACTGGGAACACTCTCAAGAAGCATCCACCAGAGAAGGAGCATCAGAGGCACAGCTGGAGGGAATCCATTGATTCACAAAAATCCGAGCAGTGGTGAAACAGATTGAAAACATTTATGCATTTGGCATAAGCCCAGCGAGTCATGAGACCATCATCTAACGGGCCCTCCGCTGCATCAAGAGGCACAAAAGAAGAGAAGGGGGAGGGGAATTTAGATAAAAACTAAGCGTTTGACCTCCCATCAGGACGAACCTCCTTCGGAGCAGCAGCTGGGGCGCTAACCCGTAGCGGTGGAACAGTAGATGCTATGGATTATTCCATTCCTTGTTGCTCTGTTTTATTAATCCTTGGCCGCCAACTGTCTTATTCATCACGGTAATTTTTTAATGATCCTAGTTTTTTTTATGTCAATCATAGATATATTTCCCTCTTTGACTTTGCATCCCTTCTAACATAACTTACACCTTTAAAATAAATTTATATATCTGTATATGTGTATATAATTATAATAATAATAAATATATATTATTATTATCTATATATAATAAACAACACTAGTATTCTAATGTGTCACTTAATTTCGCCGCTTTTCTATTCATTTGTTTCTTATCTGCTTTTCTATTGATGAAACTTTATTTAATTTAATTTAATATAAATATTTAATTAATATATAATTTTTTTATTTTATTATATTAATATATATAATTATTCTATACTAAAATATATATATTTTAACTCTTCCCTGTTTACCAAAATGTATCTAGATCCACTCTCTTATTTGGTGAGTTTTATTGACTGCAAACATAATTACAAAATTATTTTAGGTGTATATATATACATATTCTCTAATATTATAACAAAATCATTATATATTGTTTTTATTTTATTTTTGTATTTCATCATATAATTACGTTTTATTTATTTTTATTGAATTGTATAAATGTATCAATTAATTTTATAAAGTGTTATTCATATATTCAATCAAAAAATATAAACAATTCATCACACTATTTCTTTAATATATTTATTTATTTTTATATTCATATATTTAATTAAAAAATATAAATAATAAAACTCATCTAAATAGAAAATATAAATAATAGAACTCGCCGCAATATTTCTTTAATTCCATAACATTTCTCTATTTTCCATTTAGTTAATGAAATAAAAGCCTATTTTAAATAGTTTCAACTTAAATGAATAATGTTGTCTTTTTAAACTTGCATTTAAAACCTTTTATTTTTTTCAAATGATAAAGGTTGTAACATACGTAATTTGTTTTGTAACCATCCTTTATCACAATTAATGTGGGGAGAATGTTAGGATGTGGGCACATGGAATATTTGATTTGGAATTGCATTTATTGTCGTTACTTTGAAATAGATGTTGCTTGCGTGGGAGGACATTGAGTTTGCGATATATATATATATTCTATTTTGGATATGAGAGACACATTTGAGTGGCTAGGTTTATACGTGTGAGGTGTTGACATCGTATATAAAAGTGGGATGTTGGTATTTACACTTTAAAAATATGGTTAAGTTGTTATTTTTTTTTAATTTTAAAAAAAATATATATATTTATATTATTTTATTTTTTTAAGATATTATTTAATTTTTTTATATTTTTATCATAATTTTTTAATTTATTATTTATTTAAAATATATAATTAACTATAAGATTTTTAGATTGATTAGTGAGGATGATGGTTGTTTATATATATCTATTAGGGTATAAATTTTTTTAGATATTCGATATAAAGAGTGAAATGATAAGGTCAGGGTCATACTTTGCATAACTTTGACAGCATGGACGCTTTTTACTTGTAATTGTTTAGTCGAAAGAACTTATTGATTTAGATGTACATTTACTCATCATTATAATCTACGACATATTTATTCTAAAATGTTGATATTCTATATAATTCAATGATTTCATATAAAAAACACACATTATATATATATATATAATTAATTTTGTTATATTGGTAGGTGTTTTACAATAACATTTGGGAGAAGTGGTTATATATATATATATATATATATATATATATATATATATATATAGATATGTATATATATATATATATAAAATTAATTTTGTTATATTGGTAGGTGTTTTACAATAACATTTGGGAGAAGTGGTTAGACATTGTAATAACATGAGAATGTTAGCATTTAATTATTTGAAATTTAATATTATAAAATAAATAATTAATTAATTAAATTATATCAAAACAAAGATGCTTAATTAAAAAATAAAATGACAAATATAACAGTTTAAAAATATAAATTCAAACTATATGTAATATATAAATTTTATTACATCATATTTATAAATAATGATAATAATAATATTGTAAAAATAATTAATCTATAGATAATATATATATATATAGATTTTACGGCATCATATTTATAAATAATCATAACAATAAAATTGTAAAAATAATTAATTTATAAATGATATATATGAAAAATTACTACATCATTATCTCTATAGGTGTTCTCTATAATAACATCCGGGAGTGAGATGAAAAAATATAACAACATGAATGGGTTGGCAATTAATTATTTCAAAACCAACATTATAAAATAATATTTAAATAACCAATCAACATTAATAAATAAAAAATAAAGCAACCAACATATTACTTTTAAAAAACTATAAATACAAATAAATTTAAATAAAAAAAACAAAACACGAATAAATTCATAAAAAAAATGAAAAATAGAAGCAGGGAGCAGAGCAGAAAGTTAAGTTTGTTTGAAAATTAAAAATTCTTGAGAACAACGAGCACAACACAAATGTTTTTACAGTGATAAAATAATATAATAATGTGCTACTTTGAGTTACGTTGGTATGATTATTCATCGAAATAAATTATGTACTCCACAATATTACAGACAAAAAAAAAATCTATCCAATAAACAATATTCCCCATCCCATCCCAGCGTCACCAATACGTTGTGGCCAAACGCCAAGATCGTTGTGCCCAAGATGCAAAGGCGTTGAGTTTTGTTGCCGCAGACCCAACCGAAACCATACATAAGTTATTCATTATCTAATATAATAATGTGCTGCTGTGAGTTGCCGGTGGTATGATATAATTTTGCCACATATTTTTATAATTTAATAATGAATTACATAGATTTATTCATTTGGTAACAATAATATTATCTTGGTTGTGCATATGATAAAGGTAAATATAACATCTAAGGTAAACCGTAAATATTTATAAAGGTAAATCAAATTTAAGTCATCGAAGGGTAAAAAAAATATACTCGATAACAATAAAATATTTTATAAAATAAATTTGAAAATTTTAGTTAATAAAAATGAAAAATGATTCTAACTAAATACTATATATAAAAATAATGTATAAATATTATTAAAGTGGTTATATAATAATGTATAAATATTATTAAAATGGTAATTTTTAATTGTGTGGAGAATCTGAATTTTAAGTTGAAAGAATATTATTAAAATGGTAAAGTGGTATTTTTTAATTGTGTAGAGAATCTAAATCTTAATTTGAAAAAAAAAAATTTAGTGTCGAGTCTTAATTTTTAACATACGATAATTTAGGATTTTGGTTGAATGTTATTACATTCTTTAGTTGTCATTATAAATTATAGTTATATGATTAATAGGAAAAATATTTAATAAATACATAAAGAATATGGCTCAATAAAAAATGCAATTTGAAAATGAATAACAAGAAAAAGAATATAAAGAATAAAAGCAAGAACGTCAAGAGAATACTCTTGATAAAATCAAAGACAAAAACGATAATTACCGATGGCAGATGAAGATAGAATAAATAAAAATGAATATGAAAGACAATGTAAAGCCGAATTGCCAATTGAAGAGCTAGACGGACAAATGAAAGAACATGCAGAATATATGATAGCACATCATGCACAAACTTTTCAACAAGACCAAGTTGTGTTACGAAGACGATTACAAAGATCAACACGTGCAGATAAAATGACTTATGCAAAAGGAGAACTACTATAACAACAAAATTGAGATAGAGTACAAAGACATCGTCTTGCAAATAATAATGTTGATGTGGATGGTAATGATAAAATTTCAATGGATAAAGACGTAGAACATATGAAGGAATTTGTTCAAAGCCCTATTCATGAAAGTGAAAGTGGAATAGAGTGTGTACCAAAAACCCCACGAGAAAGATTAATAGAGCCATTGGAATTCAATTTTGCTAATATTGATGATGATAGACAAGGGTCTATGAAGAATCAAACAAAAAAAACCAATGTCAAAAGAAGAAATAAGAAAAATAATCTTAAAATCAATGACCAAACATGACCAAGTGAAATGCAAGGATCCCAGAGAAATCAAGAACAAACAAATATTAATATAACCTAAAATGTTGGCATAGATTTCTAGACTACATAGTTGTTTCAATGTGAGTTAGATAAACTTGATTCTCCACATATGTGTTATGTTTGTCAAGAGAATTACCCTAGTATGATTATTCATCGAGCTCCTGAAGGGCCTATTTGTAGCAGATGTCGTTAAGAGAAAGGTGTGCGTCGATATTCTAAAGCAAATAACATGGAACCTGAGCCCCAACCCCCTGAATTGGCAAACTTAACCCAAGTGGATGAAATGTTGATTGCCCATGTGAATCCAATTCTTCAAGTGACCCATGCAATAGGAGGGCAATATAAATACAAAGGGCATTGTATTTATTTCCCATAGGAAGTTAAGAAAATTACCAAAAAATTACCACATCATATTTCAAATCTTCCAATTATCAAAGTACGAAGAAAGCAATAATGTGAAACTACATACAACTTTACTGTGAATAAAGATCATGTATATAATGCACTTAAATATAAGATTGAACATGATAATTTCTATAAAGATGTCAAGATTGATGAAACAACACTAAAAGATCTCCCAACCAATAAGTCTACAAATGTGTTCAAAATATTGAACTCAGTTAACATGAAATTTGATATAGATTTTAATGAATATGTTTTTTCAAGTCCTATACTTGAGACAATTGAGGGTAATATTATAGATCACACGTCATCAATGGCAACCAAACCACCCAATGTCCCGAGAGAGATGGAAGTGATTCGATCTTGGGTAAACAATGCAAATGTTGATCCACGTGAACTAATAGCTTGGCCACAAATTGGTACATCTCTATTGAATGAGTATGTGACAGAAGGTTTATTAGACATGCCTTTCCCAACTCTATTCCCTGATGGAAGGTGTGGTTGGTTAGAACCACAACTAAAACATATACATCTGCATGAATATGTGAAATATCTGATTCAATATCGAGATAATCATTTTGGAACACACCCTCGATTCAGGTATCTTGCCATGAATAGGATAATGCAAAATCAAGCTCAAAATTCATCAACAATATTTGTAAAGAAAAGCCTTCAAGAACTACCTATTATAATTGATGAATTACGTGAACACATGGATAATATGCCAGAATCTCACCTTGCAGATTGGTTGATGCGATATAGAACTACATTACGAGGCACACATTCTTATTGAATAAAGTATTGTGCAGAGTTAATTGACCTATTACATCAAATGGGAACGCCAACTATTTTCTTTATTTTAAGTATAGTAGACATGTATTAGCCAAACCTCCATGCACTGATGCCAGGAACTCCACCTACTAATCCACGTGAAGCACAAAGATGGTGGTGACAAAACATAATTGACCACCCACATATAGTTGCTTATTATATGCACATTAGAAATACAATGTTCTGAAAAGAGATACTACAAAAGTTTATGAAGGTTAAAGATTTTTGGTATAGATATGAATGGCAACATAGGGGGTCTCCACATGTGCATAGTTTTTTATGGTTGGATGGATCACCGAATATGGACACCTTAGACAAAGCCACAATTGATAAAAGACTTGCAGAAAGACAAGGCTTGACATTTGTGGCAATATCACATGTAAAGTCATTACATGGATTAAGCATTGCACCACCTTTCACATATGACAGGTTTGAGAAATTGAAGAATGGAAAAGGGGTACATAAACGAAAAGAGGAAGAAGAAAGACTTCAATTGTTAGAGGATCTCATGTACATAGATAGAATTACTTAAACTTATTAATATTATACTACTTATATATATCATATACGTGTTGATATCTATCTCTCATTTTAATGTCAAATGTATATAGTTTGAATTTCATAAAATTATTGTTATATTGCATATATGTCATATCGGTGTTTTTCTCTACTTCCCATCTTCTCTAAATTATAGTTAGATTGCATATATGTCATATATGTACAGTTTTGATCTATTTCTCATGTTCTCTAAATTATAGTTATAATGCATATATGTAATATGTGTACAGTTTTGATTTCCCTCTCTATATATATTTATATATCAAAATTTATGTTTCTCTCTATTTTTAATGTTAATAATTAATTAAATATTTATTATAAATGTGTTTTTATTAAAAAAAATCTTTAATCTTACATGACGGCAAGTGCTACTAGTATATATATCTTAGATAAATTTATGTAAAATACACCGATAGATATCATTCTTGAGGTACTCACAATTCAAAATGATATAAATGCCTCGAGAATGATATCTATCGATGTATTTTACATAAATTTATCTAAAATATGTATGCTAGTATTTATAAATAAACATATCATAATAATTAATTATAAAAATAAATTATCATAAAAAATATTACCACATTCTAATATACAAATAATCATAATTTATTTATTTTACCTAAAAAAATATTACATGATAATAAATAAATAATATATAAATAATCATTATATATATATATATATATATATATATATATATATGCATACTTCATCACATCATATTTATAATAGATTATCATATATATATTTTAATGTATAGATAATATATAGTTTTTATTGTAATATATTTATATTATAATAAATAAATAGATAATATTTTTATTTATATTTACTGTAATATATTTATAAATAATTTTAATAATAAAATTTTAAAAACAAATTATTGTACAAAATATCAACACATGATAAATAATAAATAAATAATATAGATAATCACAATAATATATAAATTTTACCACTTATATTTATAAATAATTGTAAAAATAAATTATCTTAAAAAATATTATCACATCTTAATCAACTAACATATATATTTTAAATAAATCTGTGTAAAATATATTGATAGAAGTACCTATATCATATTAAATTATGAGTACCTCAATATATATATATATATGGTTTGTACATTTTTATTATGTTTAAATTATAATAATTTTTATAAATAATTTTAATATCACATAAATTTACTTAACATTTAAATAACATAAATATTAAGAAACAATATAATTAATATAATGACTTTAGTTTCACATCTTGCATTTTTATAATTATTATTTTTCATTAAATTTTTTGACATTTTAACAAATTTTATATAAAATAATTGTTTATGTGTACAATATCTTCTATTACATTTCCTTCATCTTTGATAATTTACTTTCATCGATTCCAATACATTTATAAATTAATTAACTTTATAATCATTGTTAAATATAGTTGTTATTTAGTAGATAAATTTTAACAATTTAAATTAATCAATTTCATCATTAAAAAAGAAAAGAAAGTAAGTTAAAAAAAAAGAAAAGAGTGAAGAGTGAAAACTATGATGATAAGACGTCCCATAATTTAAATGGGAATTTAATATAACATTTAAAAACAATTGTTTTGTTTGTTCATGGATATTTATGGTTTTCTTCAATAAAAATTAATTATAAACAAATTAAAAAAAAAAAAAATCGAAGAATACAAATTAAAAATCATCTAATACACAAATTTTTGATAAGTTTTTTATATATGTTATCATACTTAGAAGGTTTGGGTGTTGTAGTTAAAATGGGACCCATGCTTAGTGGTGTCTTTTAAAATAAACTTATTTTTTATTTAATTATATATTTTAAAAAAATAGATTTATATTTAATTTATTTTTTAATTATTATCAATATTTTTATAAATAATTATTATTTAATTTTTTTTAATATATATTCAATATTTGTTTACATTTTATAATAGACAATTTGAGCGTATAAAGAGTGTCACATATGAATTTTCTTTGAAAGAAAATTAATTGTTTTGATATTTAAAAGAGTAGGGTTATAAATAATTTTTACCATTTAAATTTGGTTTATATTATTTGTATGTGTATTTTTATTAAAATATAATGTTCTTTAAATTCTATGAATTAAGTTATAGATTCTAGTTCAATTTATTTATAAAATGTTTAGTTTAAAAACTTTTAACATCATATTATGTAAATGATGAAAAAGACAATATTAACCAATTTATATATTATGTAAATTTTCAATGTAATAATTTTTAATATATAAATGTATATAGTATATTTTAATTATATCTTTATACAATGTTTGTTTATTTATAAATTTATTTAGATCATAAATTATTTATTAGATATAGATATTTAATATTATAAAAAAATAAATTTAGATAAATAAATATTCTTCAATTCTTAATATTAAATCAAAAAATTGATTGTATATACATCTTCATTTAAAATATATATTCATGTAAAAATAAGTTTATTTGTCAATAAATAGTTCATGTATATAGTTGCTTGACCTACAAATTACTTTAATAAATATAAATATCTTAATAAATAAATTTAGCTAAATAAAAATTTAAAATAAAAAACTATGGAATTAGTTTTCAATAAAAGATAGCAATTGAGGTCCATGGTTATATTATTTACCAAATGTTTTTACAAAATATTATTCAACTGAGGTCCATGGTTATATTATTTACCAAATGTTTTTACAAAATATTATTCAATTATATCACTTAGGGCTTTAAGTATTACTATACACTTATAAATATCAGAATTTGTTGCTCTTTAAAATAAATACATCTTCAAATATTGTCACAAAATATTTGATGTAAGATTTGTATTACTAGCATATCTATGTATTTACGTCCACTTAATTTTATGTTTAAATTATTATTAATGCATCTTAAATTCTAATTCAATGTTTATAGATAACCATTCAAAAATATTTGTTAAACAAGTTCAAAAATAAAACAAGAATATGTATTATGTAAATGATGCAAACAACAAAGTCAATTCATATATATATGAATTGGTTTTATCAATTGCATCATTTACATAATATACATCCTTATTTTATATTTAAAATTATATATATGTATGATGTAAACAACAAAGCCAACTTGTGTGTGTGAGAATTTTTATTGTAGTAATTTATATGATTTTTTGGTATATATACATAATACATTCTAATCTGTTAGTTATATTTTCAAATATTTTTCGTCATTGTAATATGTTAAAATATTCTTATTAATAAATATTAAATTGAATAAATTTTAGTTAATTCTTTTTCAAACATAACCCATTCAAAATGTTGAAATTGACATGCAATGTGCTTAAACTCATAAGACATTATATGCAGTTATCAAAAATATTAATTTCCTACCATCTGAATACCAACTGTGTTTATTTCTTTGTATATATGATTAGGATATTTTTTTTATTATCCATGAATTATGTTATTATAAATCAACATATAATTTCATGCAATGCTTTTAATTCATTATCATTATAATAAATTCAAACTAATTATTATTTTTCTTTATTTTTAAATAAGAATCCATCATGCTAACCAAAAAAAATCTTTGTACATATGTTTATTAACTTTGTTTTTTTTTTAAAAATAGTATATTTAAATTTATTTATATATATTTTTCCATTCTTACCCTTTTATCAATTAGTACAAGACTTTATCAATTACATTATCATCTAGAAACATTTTGGTATATTTATCCAACTCGATTTATTAGCTTCTTAGTGTCTCGATTGATACTAAGAGTTTAGATTTACTGAGGGAATTAAATCTTTGTGAAGCTCTCACAACATGCCTCCAATTAGATTTTAAATTATGTATACAAAACATTTTTAAAATAAGGTAACAAGCCCCCTCATCCCGCCACCCCTTTGCACCCGCCCTCTTCCACCTTATCCCCCTCATCAATTTATAATACTTGTTTAACATTTTTTTTCTTGAAAACCAATTACTTTAAAGATACAAAATTATACTTGTCTATTTATTTTTTTAAATAATATCTTATGTTGTTCTATGCTATATATTTTAAAATGTACTAAAGTAAATCTAATATTTGCAATAATTTATATTTTAAACAGAAATTATTATTTTTGTTGATATTATATTACATAGTTCTTGTGCAGTTAAACACCTCTATCCGTTTCATTTCTATATAAATTGTAATTAGCTTTCATTTTTTATTGACTAAGATAAAATTCATGCATCATCTTTAATTATTCTTAGACTAATATTTTTAATTCATATATTGTATATCTATTGGTGTCAGCTATATTTTAATATTATAATAATGAGTCAAAACATTACAATCACATCAAAAGAGAATTCAACATGAGTTTTTTCTATGAAATAAATAGAATGTGAAGAACACATTAATATAAAATAATTTGTGATTCATGTTATCTATCATAGAAAGTCAAAACTTGACATTTATGATATAAAAGAGAATTTAATAAGGTACTTATATATTACTAGCCCTCATACATTTTTATCTCAAGATTTAAAAATAGAATCAAACATTCTCTAAAGGCTTTAGCCTTATTTGTTATTAACCCATCAAATTGGCTACGTCCCCAAAAGATCAGCATGAATATCAATATTACTAGTTGAGGAGTGACACACACAATACAAACCAATTTCTACACACATGTACAAAAATATACCACCAACCAGATAGACACAAGCCATCTAAGACCATGCCGACATGTGACAAACAACAAAATAGTAGAATCCAAGCAAGCAACCATGTGGACCTAAGAACTACAACGGGAATTTTTGGGAAGATGGCAGAAGTAACGACTAACAAAGGATCATGTCAGAAAGTTATGAAGCAATAACGGTAGGTGGCATCAAGCAACACAATACATTAACACTGTTAGGTGGGCAAGATAACATAATAACTATAAATGGGTGTGGCTACTAGTGAAAAAAAGGCTCTAAGGAGTCTTAAAAATATAGTCGCCAAGGAGAGGAGTGGTTAGTCAAGGTTAATTTTTTGTTTGGTATTACAATAGAGTTGGTTAAATATTGTACTATGGACCGCCAAATTGGATAAAGATAGTGTTGTATCTCTAGTTTAGAAGGGGAGAAAGAGTTAGTATTGAGCCTGTGGGTAATAGTGTTTTAGTTTTAAACATCAGAGAACCTTGTAAAGCATAAATAGATATGTTATCCTAAGAATTTATTCAATAAAGCATTACGTTTACTTGTTTGATAAAACATATGAGTCTAGATAGCATTACTATATAGTAGATCAATATTCTTCAT
The DNA here is from genome assembly GCA_037957365.1 of Torreya grandis. NCBI lineage: Eukaryota > Viridiplantae > Streptophyta > Pinopsida > Cupressales > Taxaceae > Torreya > Torreya grandis. Next base: position 4,062,973 of record JARHVA010000540.1, on the reverse strand, counting down.
GGGTCATTATTTCAATGCTTATTAAATGTAACCACTATTAGAAAGGCATATCTAAGTTAAGATCTAATATATATAAAGTGGCATAAATGCAACAACTAACATTTAGCCTTCGACCTAGCCCACTCACCATTTCACTTAACTAACCCTGATACATCCTAGTTTTACTTTATGTGCCTCAGCTGATATTGCAAAGCTCCTTTGATATGTGATATGTCAGTGAAGGAGTTGATTCTAGAAGTGTTGCAGATTGTAATTGAATAGTTATGATTTGAAACTGAATAGACATGAAAATTTTTATTTTTTATAGGACCAGTCATATTTTATTGGTGTGATGGTGAGTGCAACTAATCATAAGAGTGGAGGGATGGATGATTAATCCCTCATGTACATAAGCTATGTAAAATATCATGAGGAAGGGTTAAGTACAAACTCTGGAGGGTAGTAGAGAAAATATCAACATGGAAGAACCACGCAATCATGATCTCATAAGGCAGAGATATGGTGAGAATTGACAGAGGGTAATCACTGAGATGGATCCTAGGTAAAGGAGGGAGTCATACTCTAGAGATATTGTGAAGACCCATAGTGAACAGGAAAGGCATGAGGAAGAATCTCATGCTAAGGGATTATAATTTAGTGATGAATAGATGAGCACCAATGAGTAATAACAAGACTTGGAAGAAGAGGTTAAGAGATCCCAAGATGGGGATCAATATTAAGAAGTTACTAGGGAAATGCTAAGATCCAATCAACCTGATATGCATGCTCATGTCATCACTTTAACTTAGATGAAAAGTAATCTGACATTGTATAATTAGGAGACATAGCATGATTTACCATGTAGGTGTTGAAAGAGGCCCCATTAGATTAGTTAGTCCCATATCCACTACTCAACCTAATGGATACATAGTCAGTATGTGAGGTGGATATCATATAATTTGGTATGCCACCTATGGAAGGGGACACATGCCCCAAGATGAGTGGTTCAATTATGAGTGAAGTGATAGAAATTAGTGGACTATTAGTGGCCCAATATGCAATCTAAAAAGTCATGGGAGCCACTACACAACCATTTATAGTAGCTAGTGGAACATTCCCACTTGCTTGGGGAGGATAAAGTTCAGGTGCAACTTTAGACAATGTGCAGATAATATCGGTATCACTAGCACTAGTTACACTATGTTTGTCACATAGATCCATTATGGGATGATACTGAGCCTTTTTTAATATCATAGAGTGGAAAATGCCATGGAGAATGTCCATAATTTTAAGCTAATTTTGTGGGTAAAGGGTATCACCTCATCTGAGAAGAAGGCATCACATTTTGCCACCACGTTGTTAGACCAAATGCACACCTGATATATGAATTTGGACCCCGCACAGACCAACGTGGATTATGACTTCTTTAAGGATGCAATCCTAAGAAAATTTTACATCCAAAAGTTCAAGTAATAGAGCATTATTGTGATGAAAGAGATCAAGCAAGAACCAGGAGAGAGTGTTTCATCGTATGATGTTAGGTTTAAAACCTTGAAATCTAAGTTGTCTTATATGCTCCATCCCATGGAACATGCTCAATGGTTTATTGGGGAATGATTTTCATGATTCAACATGCCCTTATGATGTATATGTTTGTTATACCATGTCAAGCATTGGAGGTTGTGCTTTGAGTAAAGATTATTACTAATGAGGATATGGGATTTAGCCTAGATATAAAGGTTAAAGCCATGGCGATGGAATCATTATTGTAGCATATCCTAGTTAAGAAAGCACATAAAACTCACCCTGGTTTATGGTGCATCGACTAGGGAAAATTTTAGTGGCAATTCTTCATTAATTCATGAATATTCTAGTTTTATAAATCTATATTTGGTGATTTTTGGGGGTATTGAATAACATAAAATCACCTAAATTTTTAGGATTTAAGTTACTTTTTAGGGTCCCTTCACCTACTATTTAAAGTAAATTACATTCATATAATCATTTTTTCATTGATACCTCGAAAGGCAATTTGGGTACATTAGCCTCACATGTTATTCTAGCACCTACATCTAGTGTCAACCGTCTACATCTTCTATCAACCTTCTAAAGTTAATAAGTTGACATTACACATTTAGATGGTCATCTACATATACAGTCGCCCATTTTCATATCTCAACATCCTCTGTATGTATAGACAACCATATACATATGTTGGTTGTTATTTTCATACACTGATGATCATATGCATATGTTGGTAGCCATCTGCATATGCTAGTGGTCATCTGCAAATATAGACGATCATGTGTATTTTTTATGTCAATCATTTGTAACCTAAAATGAAATTAAAAAACGCAAAACCTAAATATATATATATATATATACATATATATATATATATATATATACATACATATATATATACATATACATATATATATATATATATACATATACATATACACATATATACATATATATAGATATACATATATATACATATACATATATATACATATATATATATATACATATATATATATATATACATATATATATATACATATATATATATATATATACATATATATATACATATACATATATATATACATATATATATATATATGTATACATACATATATATATATACATACATATATATATATATACATACATATATATATATATACATACATATATACATACATATATATATATATATATTCTTTTCAAAAAGTCGTGCAATTTAAAAAAAAATCATCGTGATTAAATTTTATATTTAAAGGTTATGACCTTGAGAAGATGGCGAGTTTACATTGCACTTGCAAACAGCCATCTGCAAGTGTAATGTCAACTCACCAGCGTCCTCACATCATAACTTTTGCATATGGATTTGGATTACAATGATTTTTTTTTTGAAATTGCATAACTCTTTGAGAGGAATTAAAATATGAAATAATATTTATGTTTAGGTATTTTTTTAAGAAAATTTTGGTTCATTCTTTTCCATCACTTGATTTACCTGAACAATTAATCACCTTCCAAACTGATTAACCATCATTTCAAAACCAATTCACCTGGAAACCTCCAAAGATTTTTTATAGGTCATTAAAAATTTTCCTAGCATCAACTATAAGCTAGAAGGGTATAACCAAAATAATTATCCCAGGAGAAGTGTTCATGCCATGTACATCTCCTAGGATGTTTTCCATGAGGACCATGAGACACATTACTAAAATATTCTATAGTTCATGACTAAGAGCAGAGAGTCTATATACTATAAGGTTTATAATTCTTGCACTCATAACATGGATAAGTGTCATGTGATTAATGAAATCCACAAGGCACGTAAATAGAGTGCATAACAGGCTACTACAATACCATCAATATATGGTCCAAAGAATCTTGGATATGGCTACCCTAATCAATAATACTGAAATAGAGGTCATTAATAGGTTGTGGAGCTAAAAGCTTCACTAATGCAAATAGAGGAGGAGGTTTCAGGAAGGTTTCTGAGTGTTACAAACACCGGCGTCGGTCAGGCCAACCGATGTCGGTAGGGTACAGACAGAAGGCAACCGACGTCGGTCAGAGATCGGTCGGCGTTGGCACCCCCCAGGCAAAAAGGGACCAACGTCGGTCACCTGTGTGGTTCGAGCTGTGAATATTATGGGTAGTTAGTTAACGAACCAAGTGTTTGCATGTCAAGAGCCAAATTTAGACTAGAAGCTGCAGATCTAATTATTGTAATTGGATGTCTAATTATTGTTTACATGAGATCTATTTAAGAGACTCATTGGTTGTATTGTAAAAGGGTGCTAGAGAGTAAGAGAGCAAAAATAAGCTCCTTCTGTGTGTGAAGAGAGCATGGTGTGTTCCTCCTAGTGCCACAGTACCAAGTGTGGGTGCTGGATTGGAGAATCAGCAGGGTTCTTCATGTATGTATGATCTTGGTCATCAGGTGAGCATGGCTACGAGAGGAGATCTGCATGGGTAAGTAAGATCATTGATTTGCAGGTGTATGTGTGTGCAAGGTCTAAGGTTCATAGGTGTGCAGAACTAGATTGATTTGCAGGTGTGCAAGATCAGATAGGACAGCAACACAACAAGGAGCAGGATCAGGCAGGATCTACTTGGAGTACAATGTGTAGTCATAAAGAGAGCAAAGAGGAAGGCAAGGTAGATCCTTCCATAAATAAGATCAGATTGAGGTGCAGGTTGTTGCAGGTTCAAGGGAGATCTACTTGAAGTATGTTTGTGTACTTGTGGAGTGCGTGGAGCACTTGTGGAGTGCGTGGAGCACAGGAGTACTGGCAGTAGTGGATATTGGCTAGTTGGAGGTGAACACCAACTCTGTGTTTGAGTTGTGTGTTGGGACCTAAGAGAGAGAGATTTGAGGGAAGAATCTACTGTTTATGCCCTAGAGGTGTGGGAGCCCTAGAGGTGTGTAAGGAAGAAGAACTGTGGCAGCCTTCTTTATTGAATTTCCTTTTGAAAGAGTTTTAATACAAGTTGTGTATTATCTCTCATATTCTGTGTTATTTCTAAATTCTAGTTACTTGTGTATTCTGGTTAATTTCTGCACGTTAAGTTGTTTGGTAATCAATTGTGTGCTTTCGTTATTTTTCCCAACAAGTGGTATCAGAGCTAAGGTTGCAGGGAGCAGGTTTTGTGTTTCGCTACAGGTCACTCTCAGGGGTTTTTGATTGAGTGGGAGTAGAGCAATGGCAGAAGAAAGTAAGCTAAAAATGGAGGAGTTGAAAAGCACAGATGGTCAATTACAGTCCTATGGAAAGAAAGAGCAGAGAAAAGAAAATTGTTGGTTTGTGGAAGATCAGCATGAAGGAACTGAAGATGCAGATGTTGCAGGTGTTGTTGCACAGGATGCTCTGGGAGGTTTCTTGGATAAAGTTGAATCTTGGTTAATAAATTATGTTGCCTCTTTCCATGTAGCCCCAAGGAGAGGATTTGGTGAGCCTTGTCAGATTATTGGCAAAGGGGAAGTGAAGCTGAAATTGCAGGTGGCCAACACACGGGTGTTGAAGGAGGTCATGCAGGTCCCAGGCTTGGAGATGTGGCTAATTTATTTAGGGAAGTTGGGTGATGAGAGATGCATAAGAACTCTCATAGTGGATGCACTTGAGTTAGCTGGTGGTAAGAAAAGAGGTACTCTTTATCTACTTGTTTATATTACTGATTCTTCTTCTGTTGCAGAGACGTGGCTTTGTAGGCTTGGTCACATGAGCAAGAAGGAGATGCATGTTCTTAAGCGAAAGATAGATGTATTTGACAGGCTTAAGAACTGAAAAGCCTTGGTGTTTATGGAGGAGATGGCAGACAGAAACCAGTGGATGGGGCTGGATACATCTGAGCAGGGCAGTTTGGACATGGGTTTTAATTCAAAGGAGCTCACGGGTAAAAAAATCATCACTCACAGGAAAACACAGGTACCAGCATCAGTCAGGAGGACTGACATCAGGAGTAGGTAAGATCGACGTTGATTAGGAGGACCGACATCGGCAACAGGGAACACCGATGTCGGTAGGGTTGGTAGTCAAGACAGGCGCATGGAAACTGACATCGGTCAGATGCAGACTGTGTGGTGACCGAGGTCGGTCACTGTAACAGATTTTGTGCAGACAGCAAGCTGTCAAGGAGTCTCAAACGCCCATATGGAGGACTGAAGGTGGTAATTAAGCCTCAAATTCATTGTTCCTCTTCTTTATACTAGTTGCTGACTGTAGAGCAGGAAGGATCCATGAAACAGTGGGAGCATGGTAGGAATATGATGTAGAACCAAGCGGGAGATTTGGTAGGGTTGTCAGTGGGTATGAAAGCACAGAGACGAATGGATACCTTAGTTGAAGAATAGAGTGAATGGACACGTGAGACGGAAGACCAGGTCATATGGTCTTGAGGAAGCTGCAGGACAGTGGTACAGGTTTGAGAAGTGGATGACAAATCATGGCTTTAGTCAATGTCAGGGTAACTACTGTGGTTTGTCTTACCAGGGGGATGATGGTCATGACATTATCCTGTTACTGTATGTGGTATGTTTGTTTGTTAGCAGGTCTGTACATACAGGGTTTTGCTGAGCTAAGGGTAAGGTTAGTTCAGTGGCATGTCATGAGGAATTTGGAGCAGCGAAATTCTTTGGCATGAGAGACATGGAGATCACAGGTTGATTTTGTCTCCAGTGGGAGCTGATGTGAATCAAGTGTTGGTGAGGTTCAGGATGTAGAATCGGAGCACACCAAGGGCTGGACATTTCAGTGTCTAAAGTCACATGAGGTCTGGTATAGACATGAGTTTGCCCAAGCAGTGGGTGTTGTCAGAGAGTTAGGAGCCAATTCAGGGAAGTGGGTTCTCAAGGATGTGAGAGGGATCAGTAGCAGGGATTCATGTTATGCAGGGTCAGGACTTCACTACATGGGTTTGTAGGTTCGGATGTGGCAGGTTACTCGGATGACAGGAGGTGCACCACAGATTGTGTGGTGGGTGGTCTTCAGGATTGAGCTTGAAGAGGGATACAAGCCAGGAAATATATTAGATAGGGTACAGGTACAGGTACAGTGTAGCTGTTTATCTACAAGTGGGAGATTGTTAGGTTGTGGAGCTAAAAGCTTCACTGATGCAAACAGACGAGGAGGTTTCAAGAAGGTTGTCGAGTGTTACCGACATCGGTGTCAGTCAGGCCAACTAACGTCAGCAGGGTACAGACAGAGGGCAACCGACGTCAGTCAGAGATCGGCCGGTGTCGGCACCCCCAGCCAGACAGGGACCGACGTCAATCACCTGTGTGGTTCGAGCTGCGAATGTTATGGGCAGTTAGTTAACGAACCAAGTGTTTGCTTGTCAAGAGCCAAATTTAGACTAGAAGCTGCGGATCTAATTATTGTAATTGGATGTCTAATTATTGTTTGCATGAGATCTATTTAAGAGACTCATTGGTTGTATTGTAAAAGGGTGCTAGAGAGTAAGAGAGAAAAAATAAGCTCCTTCTGTGTGTGAAGAGAGCATGGTGTGTTCCTCCTAGTGCCACAGTACCAAGTGTGGGTGCTGGATTGGAGAATCGGCAGGGTTCTTCATGTATGTATGATCTTGGTCATCAGGTGAGCATGGCTATGATAGGAGATCTGCATGGGTAAGTAAGATCATTGATTTGCAGGTGTATGTGTGTGCAAGGTCTAAGGTTCACAGGTGTGCAGAACCAGATTGATTTGTAGGTGTGCGAGATCAGATAGGATAGCAACACAACAGGGAGCAGGATCAAGTAGGATCTACTTGGAGTACAGTGTGTACTCAGAAAGAGAGCAAAGAGGAAGGCAAGGAAGATCCTTCCATAAATAAGATCAAATTGAGGTGCAGGTTATTGTAGGTTCAGGGGAGATCTACTTGAAGTATGTTTGTGTACTTGTGGAGTGCGTGGAGCACTTGTGGAGTGCGTGGAGCACAGGAGTACTGGCAGTAGTGGATATTGGCTGGTTGGAGGTGAACACCAACTCTGTGTTTGAGTTGTGTGTTGGGACCTAAGAGAGAGAGCTTTGAGGGAAGATTTACTATTTATGCCCTAGAGGTGTGGGAGCCCTAGAGGTGTGTAAGAAGAACTGTGGCAGCCTTCTTTATTGTATTTCCTTCTGAAAGAGTTTTAATACAAGTTGTGTATTGTCTCTCATATTCTGTGTTATTTCTGAATTCTAGTTACTTGTGTATTCTGGTTAATTTCTGCACGTTAAGTTGCTTGGTAATCAATTGTGTGCTTCCGTTATTTTTCCCAACAGTCATGCCAAAGAAAGTGATAGGGGTATATTTCCACAGTGTTCTTGTTACAAGTGTGGTTCACTTGACCATTTTCAATGTGGTTACCCTTAGCGTCTCATTTGTGCATATTGTTGTGGTGTACACAAGGTGGAGGATTACATGAACTTATATACAAAGATCACACATAAGGGAAAACTTGAGAAGGATTCCAATATGATATGATGTGTGTAGAAATTATGGCCACACAAGAGGAGGTAAAGGAATAGTGCACCTTACATTCAAGCGTTGGTTTGAGTTATTGCGTTGACACCCCAAAGTAAAACCAAGTTGGAATGTGAGCCTTTACGACATAGAATTAATGTCATGCACTCCACACTTACCCCCTTGAGTTCCTTGAATGAATTCTAGAAGTGTTACACCGAGCATTATGTGTGATCCAAAGGTTACAAGCAAAATTTGAATTTGCCTAAGAGTTAGAGAGACACTCGATAGAAACTTTAGGCTGGAGAGCAGAAATATGGGGTACTTGTAAAGTTGATGTCCTTTTTGTAATATGAAGAGATGGTCCCCATGTTAAAGAACCTTAGGGCACCAAATGACCACAAATAACCATAAGATATTTGGGTTCCTAACTTGGTATGAGGACATAAGATAGATGCTGACCAAGGTACATTCTAAAATCTGAAGTTGATTTTCAATTTTGAGATCAATGATTGTTTTGTTTGTGACATCTTGATGGATATTAGGGCTGAAGTTAATGTCCTCATGGAAAACACATGGCATAATATTGGAATTCCCATACTAAAACCTTCACCTAACATCTTCATGATGGCCAAGAAGACCAAGGCATAACCCATTATGATTTTATGCAATGCTAAAATCAAGATCTTAGATGTCAATTTCAACACTAACTTTGAGGTGATTGAGCTTGTTGAGGAGGACAACTACCCTACATTATTGGGAAGGTCATAGTGTTACATGAATAATGTGGACCTAATTTCAAGCAGTGCTACATGAGCTTTGAGAATGGAAGTGAGTGCATGGTGATCCCATTCATTGTTAATAAAAAAACCATGCATGTTGAGCCTATATCTCCCACACATGACCCCCACACCAGTAACGACATCCCTAAGGTGTGTTCAAATCTAAATGAGGAGAATAACTAGGGTTAGAGTAACTCACAAGTGCAAATCACCCCTAGACTCGAGCTAGTGATCAATGGGTGTAGGAGACCTATGAGGCCACTCAATAGAGATGTGGGGAAATATACTCAAATCCTTTTTTGAGCCTACATGAGGTGAGTCATGCATACAATACAAAAACTCCTCCAATTACCCAACTAGATGATGTGGCATATTCTAATATGATCAAATGAGGCCTCCCTATTGCACCAATTCTCCCCTTGTACTAACCATTTAAATCATGTGTGCCACACCAGGACCAGCACCTAGGTTTTATTCAATTGGTTCATATTGCATGTATCGATAGGAGACCTATGCAACATGACCAGATAGGATAGACTCATCAATAAACCATTGTGTGGATGTTATGAACACTGTGTTCTTCTAATGGTGAGAATGCACCCCACTTTTAAACCCATATATGTTCCCCATGTCTTGTGATCAATAACTGTCAGTCCTTAGGACTGACTACACTAGATATTGGATCACACATTGGTACTGACATGCTCCCACCTTAGCATTTCTTTGGGTAAGAAATTAGGATTGAAAGGTAATTTTTTTTTTTTCCAAATTGTAATAAGGTTATTTTATCCATTTGCTTTCAATTTTTCTTGGTAGAGTAGAGTAAGATATGCACACAGTAGTTGCACATGGGAAGTTATAAGATGTGTTCACCTCTTAGTATCCAACTAGGTGAGTTGAGAAGGGGATTTATTCACAAATTCATAATTCTTAGACATATAAGTATCTCTAGAAAGGTTGGGAGCACTACAAAATCAAAAAAGACACTCTTGAACCACCAAAAAAAGGCAGTTTCCATAGGCACGCAGAGGGAGGATTTAAAATTAGTCCTCAACTAGAGGCCTAGGTGTAGATTTTAATGTGGGATAGACGGTGCCCTTGAATGTTGGAAAATGTCATGTATGGAAAGGTCTCAAGAAGAATAAGCAAGAATAAGTGTGTAGAAGAAGTCAAAATGAGGAATAATGCACACAAAAAGGATAACATGTGGAAGAAGTTAGCATGTCAAGTAATCCAAGGGTTAAATAAGAAGTGATAGGTTTTGATTTTAAGGACATAAAATGACAAGTCGATAATAGGCCAACTAGCTGAAGTGGCAACTGGCATTGACTAAAGTAAATGATGATAAATCTAAGGCCCAATATAAATTAATTGTTATCAGTGTTGAGTGACATGAGAAGTGACTCAATGAGGTAAGGAAAGGCATGTAGGGGCTCGAGGTGTAATTAAGGCATGCTACCTATCACCATTTTTAATCATGAAGTGTGACTCATCTAGGATACCCTAAGTATGAAAGTATGGCAATAGGTGATAGACTTGGAGGATAGACAATTGTCGAACCATAAACTAGATCAACTAGTGACATACTCCTTTTTGTTGTAAATATGGACACTTGATCCATGACACAAGTTGTTAAAAGAAGTTATGTTAAGGATATGTTACACTGAGGAGAGATAAATCTGATAAACCTATGTATTAAGGAGATAAGGGAGGATCCTAGAATTTTTTATTGTGAGAAGAATCCAAGAGGCTCAAAGGGTGGAGGGGGAACACATCAAAAGGCTAGGCTCTAAAGACTGTGAGTGGGAGAGCCCAAATTTGAAAATCTGGAAGTCCCACACATTTTTATTATTATGTGGCTTATTGAATAAAGGAGGTTATGAATGTCTGACTCCTATCTCTTTAAGATTTTCTAGGAATATCAACAATCTATATGTAATAGAGGTGAGATTGAGAACATTATTGATTGAGAGAGGTATTTAGATGAAACAAGACTTTATAGAAAGTCATGGCCATCCATCAAGCATGATTAGGTAGATGAGAGGAAGCAAAAGAAAAGTTTCAAGGATCTCAATAGAGACCCATGCATGAAGATGTCCTAAAATAGAAGAGGAAATAATTGAATAATGACAAGCATAGTTTTGTGCCAATGAAAAATTGGAAACACTGTAGGCCAACATAATGTGTGATGTAGTATTGCACCTATAAGATGGTAAGACTTCGAAGAATGAATATGATGGAAAGGAAAGGAGAGGAGAAAATATGTCTCTATACTACTATGCTTGGTAGTGTCTAGATAGGCCCACTTTGAGGTCAAGAGAGATCATGAATCTACATGGTCATAGGTAGAGGTCAAGGAGCCTGAAGTGTGTACTTGTTTGTTATCTCTAATAATGTTTCCCCCTCCTTTGAGGGAAACTGAAGGGTCATGACAAGTAAATAGATCATTAATAATGGTAGTCAATTAGATGAGGTCTATTTATCTAGATCCAAAAAACATGCCCCCCTAGGGCATGAAAACATTAATGGGAAATCGAGGCTCTTTTGTGAGTTATTATGCATGCCAAGGAGAAGGAAAGGATAACGTAACATGGAAGCCAAAACATATAAATAAGAGGTAAGTGGTGAGATTAAATAGAAGGCCATCAAGTGAATGGGACTTGTGGATAGCTAGCATGCTCCAAAAAATAAATAGGTTGGTGTTGTCTTGGAGGAAACTCGACAAGAAATCAAAGGAGGAGCATGACCTTCAGAATGTAGAAGATGAACCCAAGTCATTCTACATAGGGGATGTGAGTTCTACTAGCTAAATTGAGAGGTATAAGGACCAAGGAGAGCATTCAAGTTTTCACTTGAAGAGTCATGAAAAAAAAAGGATTACAAAAAGTGTAAATCCAGATGAATCAATTGCTTATGGTGCAGGTTTACGGGTAGATGGATACAACAAAAAAATGAGAGATGGACTATTTTTCCAAGGATGGAAAAATAGTTTTGTGTGGGTTATGTTGACCCAATAAATCAACTAAGTCCCAAAAATATCAGCACATGCTCGCATGCATCTAGTGAAGGAAGATCAATGCCATTAGCTAAGGAGTGACTGCACAACCCAAACCAATACCCTACATGCACATCTAAAAATAGACCACCATCTAAATAGGCATAAACCCATCCTAAACCTTGTTGACATGTGTTAAATAAAAAAATGATAGAATACAAGCATGTAACCATGTGAACCCAAGAACCATAGTGGGGATTATGGGGAAATATGGTGGAAATAATGGCTAATAAGGGATCTTATCAAAAATTTATGAAGTAATGACAATAGGTGGCATCGAAGAGCATAATGAATTAACACTACCATATGGGTAGGATAATACAATAACTACAAGTGGTTATAGCTGCTAGCAAAAAAGGATTTAATAAGTCTTAGAAATATAGTCACCAAGGAAAGAAGTGGTTAGTCGAGGTTTATTTTTCATCTAGTATTGGCATAGACTTGGCATAAGATTGTGTTATGAACCACTAAATTGGATAGAGATAGTGTTGTATCTTTATATTAGAAGGGGATAAAGAGTTAGGATTAAGCCTATGGGTAATAGTGTTCTAGAATTAAGCACTAGAGAACCATGTAAAGCATGAGAAAATACATTATACTAAGAATATACTAAATAAAGCATTGTGTTTACTTGTTTGATGAACATTTGAGTCCAAATAACATTACTGTATAGTAGATCAATATTGTTCATTGGTCATGGTTTCAATTCTTATTAACCATAACCATTAATATAAAAGCATCTCTATGCTAAGATCTAGTACACAAAAAGGGTAAAAAATTCAAGACCCAGTCTTTGGCCTTTGACCCATCTCACTCACTGGTACACATAACTAACCCTGACCCATCCTAGTTTCACTCTATATGCTTCAGGTGAGTGTGCAAGGCTCTCACCTTGTGTGATATGTTGATTTAAGAGTTGATTATATAAGTTCTTTAGAGTGTGGGTGAATTGTTGTGCTTTATGGTATTTTTGAACATGCAATAAAATATGAGCCTAGCCATACCTTGATAGACAATAGAATACATGTTCCCAATCCCAAGTCTAAATGACATTTCCCAAATAAATCAAATAAGATGCAATGTTAAAAAAAAAATCAGATTGATATCTTTCTTTTAACCCTTAGTTCAATGCTTGTACATTGGCTCTAAATATTACTATACATTTATAAATATCATAAATGCATGTTCAATAAAATAAATACACCTTTAAATGTTACCACAAAATAGTATACAAGCAAAATCATCCATATTGTATATTTCATATAAATAACTATGTCAACTCATAAATATTTGATGTAATATTTAAATTACCAAAATATATGTTTTATTTACATTCACTTTATTATATGCTTAAATTACTATTAATACATTGTACATTATAATTCAATGCTTATAGATTAGCCATTAAAAAATATTTATTAAAAATAATTCAAAAATAAAACAAGAATATATATCATGTAAATGACACAAATGACAAAGCCAACCTATATATATAAGATTTAGTTTTTGGGAATGACTGTGTAAATATTTTTGCTTCGACATTTTGGATCACCTCTCGTGATCCTTCTTCAAGAGAAAGATATGATGAAGAACAACAAACCTAACCACCTTAAATAGATTAAAGAATAATCACTTAAAGTAAAAATAAGTAACCATTATATATATATATATATATATATATATATAATATGTGTGTGTGTGTGTGTATATGTATATATGTATGTATATATATATGTATGTATGTATGTATGTATGTAATGTGAATTTTTAATATAGTAATATATATATATATATATATATATATATATATATATTTTTAAGTATATATACATAGTATATTCTAATTTGTTAATTTTATATATATATATATATATATATATATATATTAAAAATCGTCATTTTAACATGCTTCAATATCGTTATTAGTAATTTTTAAATTGATTTAATTGTATTCACTTCTTTCCCAAACACAACCCATTTAAGACATTAAAATTAACATACATGTTTCAACACTATATAACTTTATATGCATTTATTAAAAAATATCAATTTCTTGTCATTTATAAATTAATTGTGTTTATTTCCTCGTATATGTGATCATATCAATTTCTTATCATCCATAAATTATGTTATTATATTTCCACATAAAATTTCATGCAATGTTTTTAATTCATTACCATTATAAAAAATTCAAATTAATTATTCTTTTTCTTCTATTTTCTTTTATAAGAATCTGTCATACTAGCTAAAAATAATTCTTTGTACATCTATTTATAGACATTAGATTTTTAAAGATTTACAACTACATGAAAACTATTAACATTAAAAATGATTCAAGATCAACACAAAAGTAAAACACACAAAAATAGTGCCAACCACTACAATTAAGGATTTAAATCCTTACAAGATCACTTGGACTACCCAAATTAGAGTCCTTCAAAAAAGAAATCTACATAATTACTCAAATAACACTATCTTGGTGTAAGTTTTTAGCTTTGACCTCATTGACAATAAAGGAGATAAAATGACTATAACTTCTTTTGGCCATGTAGCTATTTCATTCTTCAATTAAATAAAAATTGGCATGACATACATAATATTAAATGGAATATTGAAATATGTAAACAAACAATAAAATCACTCACAAAATATATGGAAAAACATTCTTAAAATTACATCCTCTGTCAAACATTGCCTTAGGGAAGATATCACTATCTTGTTATACCAATTCCACTTCAAAACTATTAAAGAGATAAAAACTATAGCTACCAACTCTATGGCAGACATTGATCTGGAAAACAATTCAGGCGACAATTCGGGTGACGGTTCTACCCCAATTGATGACAAAACTTTCGGGAGCCATAACTTTTGCACCATAGCTCCAATTGACTCATCGTTTGAACCATTAGAAATCTAAGAATGAGTAGAATATGATGAGATGACATGGAGATTTTATCGATGGATTTTTGCCCCTAAAAACCCAATGGAAGTGACCCAAATTTTAATTTTAGTAGTGCAGTCTAAAAATAGTAAGTTTCTAAAAATAGTAATTCCTTAAATTCTGTATTGTTTTAAATCATGGAAGTCAAACCACTTAATCTCCCTCGAGATTGGTGACCTTCCACATCCTCCTCCTACTTTCAAAATATGTATAAATGAAGATGTAACCTGAAAGGGAAATTAGACATCTCTTCCCAGAGATAAACATATAGCGGTATTACAATTTTGAGTAATAAAACATCTCTTCTTAGAGAACTCATTGTTAATATGTTATTTTCATGTTCTTGAAATATCTGTCAATCAAAACTTCTGAGTTTTGGATCAGACATTCTTAGCATTATTCTATAAATTACTATTGCCTCCACCTTTAGAAGACTAGACAGAACTTCCAACATAAAAAGAACATTAATATTACAAGAAATTTCCAGACATAACGTCAAAATAGGCCTTTTGGTAGCCTTCTATCAAGAAGAGGGCCAATTTGTGTGCTTCTAAAACATCACTAGTTCCAATTCTTGCAATCATAAAATGAAAAATTATAGTATAAAGTGGAAAACTATAAGGAACAAATAAAAAACCCAATTATTCATCAACCCAAAAATAACTAAGTCACATTAAATGAGTAATTGGTATGAAAAATTTGGTGTGAAAATACCAAAAATTTCATTGAATATGGATATTACCAAGCAAAAAATAATTTCAGACATTCATAGTTCAAGTGTTCTTGGGAAATCAAGTTTAGTTACAATTGATGCAACAGTCATCCACATTAAAATGATAAGTTTTTGTTACCCTACTTACATTGTTTTACTTAAAAATAAATAATGTAAAAAAATTATTCAAAACACTGACACTTCTTGGCATTGTGAAAAATGTAACATAGATGTTTCAGAATGTGAATATAAATATGTGCTAAATTTTATATTGGAAGGTGGCACATGAATAATATGTACCACAATGATTTAAAATGTTCTTACTATAATTATGGGCATCACAACACATGATTTAAAAATGATATCATCATCATTTGAATAGGTTTGGTATATTGTTAAGAGAATTTTCTTCTGCAAGTACAACTTCATACTGTCAACAAAAATTGAACTTTACAATAATAAGGAACAAATCCAATGTACCATACTAAATGCATGCAAAGATGAATCTACACAATAAGATGCAGATTTAATTGATTTATTTGATGTATCTTAGTGAATATATGTACTTATAAATTTTAAATACTTGCAACTTGCATGTGTTTGCTTGCACACATTTTTTAAATGTTACATTCTCACTCTTTATAATAATCTAAATAAAATGTATTTTGTTAATATATTTCCAATGTTGTCATATATTTTCACTGCATAATGTGTTCATAAATAAATTATAATACTATATATAGCACTTGATACAATCTAATATATATTTTTCCCTCCATGATTACTGCAAATAACTATATAAAATGAAGGGAAAAACTGAAAGAGATAATTTGTATTATAATGTACATAAGTATTAGATCAATGAACATAATTAACTTCATTACCATTTTAAAAAATTATAATCCACCAACCATTGTGTGATTCTAATATTGAATAAAAACACAAGAGGATTCGTGAAAGGGTAGATCATTTTTCTTTGAAACACATATTCTTCATTTACAAGAAATTATATATAGGTATTGAAATAAATATTTCTTATGGTGAACACATACTTGTTGCATATGCATTGTAAAGAGATATTTTCATCGCTTCTCTTCATTTAATAACATCAACCTAGGTATACAACCTAAGATTGTATGCAACCTTACTCAATCTAAAGAAATACTCATTATGTGAGTAAATCTAATATCGAAAGTGACCCATGCATGTGGTGGATAGTAAAAATACAATGGCCACACTATCATATTTCCCCAATATATATCTTATATTGTTAAGTACCTACCACACTAAGACGAGGATCTAGACATCTTAATGTTAAGAAGAATTGGCTCTAAAAATAAACCATATGAATTCTTTATAATTATATCTAGTGTAGTATAAGCCCTAAAATACAAATTGAGAAATTACCTTTGTTATAAATACATCAAAATTGATCATCGTGCACTTGATGCATTACCATCTGAACCTAGAGATATCTCCTCTAGCCTTCACCTTATCATTATGCAGATTTTAGACTTGAAAATTAGAGATATAATGTTGGATGGATAAATTAATGCACCTACATATTCACATGATCACCAAACATTATATTTTTTAGTGTATGTTCTAAATGCATGAAGGGAATTTGAAAAACTAATAAGTTATGTTGACAATGCCAATGGTGGCCACCCATCTATAATTTATTGGCATAATATTAGTAGCTCAGCCATCAATGAATACAATAAGAGGGATTGTTTTCTATGGCATTTCCTTCTCTTTTTATAATGAGAGTTGTCATGTAACAATAACCTCATACGAAGAATGTCCAATCACATGAGTATGCAATGAAAATTTTCCAATATCAAGATAATTGGTGTTAAGGTGTGGAGCTAAAAGCTTCACGGATGAGCAAATACAAAGTTGGAGGATTTACATAGTCACCGACGTCGGTCAGGGATCGACTGGAGGTTGCCGATGTCGGTTATGTATCGGCTGACGTCGATCATATGCAGGCAAACAGGGACTGACGTCGGTCACCTGTGCGTTCCAAAATTCTATTTTCGTGGGACAAACGGATTGTTTGCATGATAAGATTAAGTGTTAGTCTTAAGTCCGTGTCTCTATCTTTAGTAGGACTGTTTTAAGCCTTAGATTAGGAGGTGTATCTAATGGTTGTGAATGCATAGCTCATGATCCCTAATTCTATATAATGGGGATAGATCTTCATAGTTTGTATCAAGTTGTAAGATGTAAGATAGGCAATTCAAGTAGCTGAATTGTGTTTGTAATTGTGAAGAGAGAACTCTTGAGGGAAAGAGATCTGTACATCTGAGAGAGGTGTGGAATAAAGAGATATTTCTTCAATTGTATTTCTAAGAGTTTAATACAAGTTTTCATTGTTTCTTGTATCTCTTATTCTTTGTTGATTCTGATTTCTAGTTACTTTCAATTTTGGTTAATTTCGTGTTTAGTTTCTTGCAAAAGTAATCAATTGTTCTTGTTAAGATCTTGACAAGTGGTATAAGAGCTTGGGTTCACTAACAGGTGGTTTTAGATCTGTTTAGTGTGTATTGATTATAGGTCACTCACAGGGGTTTCTGTTTGAGTGGGAGCATAACAATGGCAAAAGAAAGTAAACTGAGAATGGAGAAGTTCAATGGCAAGAACTATCAATTATGGAGGATGCAGATAGAAGATTATCTATATCATAAAGATCTATACTTACCATTGGGTGGGGTTTCAAGGAAGCCCACAAATATGGAAGATAAAGAATGGAATGTTCTTGATAGAAAGGCTCTGGGATCCATAAGGTTGAGCCTAGCATCTTCTGTGATTTCCAACTTTTCACAAGCAAAGACAACGGTAGAGTTGATAGACACTTTAGCAAATTTATATGAAAAGCCCTCAGCTTCAAATAAGGTATATCTTATGAAGCAATTATTTAATTTGCAAATGCAGGAAGGTGGATCTGTATCTAGTCATCTAAATGATTTCCATGGTATTGTAAATCAATTAAATTCAGTCAAAATAGTTTTTGATGATGAAATTAAGGCTCTTTTAATATTATGCTCTTTGCCTGAAAGTTGGCATAGTTTAGTAATGGTAGTTAGTAATACTGCATCTGCTACAAATATATTGAAAGTAGATGATGTTGTCAGTGTAATCCTGAATGAAGAGACTCATAGGAAAAGCACAGGGGAATCATCAGGTAATGCTTTAAATATTGAAAGCAGAGGAAGGCAAAAAGAGAAGAGCAAGCAAGGGAGATCAAGGTCTAAGTCAAAGATGAGAAGAAGATCCAAATCCAGAAATGGAAGAAGAATAACCTGCTGGAATTGTGGAAAGATAGGGCATACAAAGAAAGATTGCTGGTTACCGGTTAAAGAAGAAAATCAGCATGAAGGTAAAGAAGAAGCAAAAGTTGCAGGTATTGTTGCACAAGATGCTCTTGTACTTTCTTTGGATAATAGAATAGAATTTTGGGTTGTAGATTCTAGTGCTTCTTTCCATGCAACCCCAAATAGAAAATTTTTCAGTGATTATGTCCAGGGAGATTTTGGAAAAGTCTATTTAGGGGATGATGAGCCTTGTGAAATTGTTGGCAAAGGAAAAGTGTAGCTGAAATTGCAGAATGGCAACACATGGGTGTTGAGGGATGTCATGCATGTACCCATCCTGGAGAAGAATTTGATTTCTACAAGAAAGTTGGGGGATGAGGGTTGTACAGTAACTCTCATAGCAAAATCTTGGAAGGTTACCAAGGGTGCACTTGTATTGACCAGAGGTAAGAGAGAAGGTACTCTATATTTATGTAATTGTATTACTGATTATTCTCCTTCTGTATTATCTATTTCAGATGTAGATGCAAAGTTGTGGCACTATAGGCTCGGCCATATGAGTGAGAAGGGAATGAAAGTTCTTAAGTCAAAAGGTAAGCTTTCAGATTTGAAAAGCATAGATCTAGATTTCTGTGAGCATTGTATTTTTGGAAAGCAGAAGAGAGTGAAGTTTCTCAAAATTGGGTCAACAAGGAGGAAGCACAAGTTAGAGCTTGTTCACACAGACGTGTGGGGACCAGCTCAGGTATCTTCTATTGGAGGATCACAGTATTATGTTACTTTCATTGATGATGCTACAAGAAAGGTATGGGTCTATTGCATAAAGAAGAAATCTGATGTATTTGACACATTTATGAAATGGAAAGCTTTGGTTGAGAATGAATTAGGTTTGAGATTGAAGTGTCTTAGATTTGACAATGGTGGTGAGTAATGCAGCTATAAGTTCAACAGGTACTATTCTATGAATGGAATACGCAGGCAAAGGATGGTTCCAAGGACACCTCAGCAAAATAGATTTTTTGAGAGGATGAATAGAATAATAATGAAGCATGCATGGAGTATGAGGTTGCATGTTGGTTTGCCCTTACAGTTTTAGGAAGAAGCTATAGACACTGCAGTTTACCTGATTAACAGAGGACCTTGTATTGCACTGGATGGTGGAATTCCAGAAGATGCCTGGATAGGTAAAAAGGTAGATCTTTCATTTCTTAGAATTTTTGGTTATAAAGCTTTTGTGCACGTTGATAAAGAAAATAAAAAGAAGCTGGATGCTAAATCTATGAGGTGCACTTTTATTGGTTATGGCTCTGAAGATTTTGGATTCTGATTGTGGAATCTAGAAACTAACAAGATTATTAGAAGCCATGATGTTGTTTTCAATGAGAAAGTGATGTACAGAGATTAGCTCAAGAGGTTGAATGATTCTGAGTAGAGCAATGAAGATTTGGACGAGATTGTGATCCAAAATGAGCTTGCGAGAAATCACTTCCAAAAAAACATAGACACCGACATCGATCAGATAGGTCAGACAGTAACCGATGTCGGTCATTCAGGAACCGACGTCAGTCAGACAGGAACCGACGTCGGTCAGGTGAAATCGATGTCAATCAGGTACAGACCTAGAGATGATCGAGATCGGTCACTGACAGAGAATTTGGGTGGACAACAAGTAGTGAATGAGTCTTAAACGCCCTTGAGGAGGTCAGAAAGGGTAAGTAAACCTCCAATTCGATATTCCCCTTCATTATTCTACTTATTGCTCATTGATAGTGGAGAACCAGAAAGTTTTGATGAAACAATGCAGGTAGAAACCCGAAAATAGTGGGAGCTTGGCATGAATGAGGAGATTGATTCCTTGAAAGAGAACCAAACGTGGGATTTGGTTGAGTTGCTAGTGGGTAAGAGAGAACTGAAAAACAAATGGGTTTCTAGATTAAAGGAAGGTGAGAATGGACAAATGAGACACAAGGCCAGGTAGGTAGTAAAGGGATTTGCACAGAAACCAGGTATTGATTTTGGTGAATTTTTTTCTATTGTAGTAAAAATGACTTCTATTCAGACTGTATTGTCTTTAGTTGCTATTGAGGATTTGCATCTTGAGCAGCTTGATGTTAAGACATCGTTTCTTCATAGAGATTTGGATGAAGAAATATATATGGATCAGCCGGAGGGTTTTGAGGTCAAAGGTAAGGAGAAGCTTGTGTGCAGGTTGAAGAAGAGCTTATATGGTCTTAAGCAAGCTCCTAGATAATGGTATTTGAGATTTGACAAGTTTATGACTGAGCATGG
Organism: Torreya grandis; assembly: GCA_037957365.1. Taxonomy (NCBI): domain Eukaryota; kingdom Viridiplantae; phylum Streptophyta; class Pinopsida; order Cupressales; family Taxaceae; genus Torreya; species Torreya grandis. The sequence continues at coordinate 4,041,933 of JARHVA010000540.1, read as the reverse complement.
TTTCAGTAGATGTCAATCTGACCATTGTGTTTATTTTAAGAGACTAGATAATGGTAGATATATTATCTTTTTATTGTATGTAGATGATATGCTTGTTGTAGGTTCACACATGCAGGATATTTCTGAGCTTAAGGTAAAATTAGCTCACACATTTGCCATGAAGGATTTGGGAGCAACAAAGAAAATTCTTGGCATGAGTATTAAGAGAGTCAGGAAAAATCACAGGTTGATTTTGTCTGAAGAAGATTATGTGAACAAGGTGTTGGAGAGGTTTAATATGCAGGATGCAAAATCAGTAGGCACACCTATGGCTGGACACTTCAAGCTGAGTAAAGAACAGTGTCCTAAATCACATGATGAGGTAGAGTACATAAGTAGAGTTCCATATGCTTCCACAATTGGGAGTCTGATGTATGCAATGGTATGTACTAGACCTGATATTGCCCAAGCATTGGGAGTTTTCATTAAGTTTATGGCTAATCTAGGGAAGGAACATTAGAAAGCAGTTTAGTGGATTCTCAAATATCTGAGAGGGACCAGCAATAGGCATTTATGTTATGGAGGGTCAAATACTTCTCTACATGGATATGTAGATTCAGATATGGCAGGTGACTTGGATGGCAGGAGAAGCACCACAGGTTATGTTTTCACTGTTGGTGGAACGGCGGTTAGCTGGATTTAAAATCTGAAGAAGGTTGTTGCCTTGTCTACTACAGAGGCAGAATACATTACAACCACAGAGGCTAGCAAGGAGATGATATGGATGACACGGTTCATGGAAGAGTTGGGAAAGGAGCAAGAGAGTTGTAGATTATACAGTGATAGTCAGAGTGCAATTCATTTGGCTAAGAACTCAGCCTTTCATTCAAGAACCAAACATATACAGCTTAGGTACCACTTCATTAGATAGCTATTGGAGGATGGTGAGTTGAAGCTGGAAAAGAACCATATAGATGAGAACCCTACAGATATGTTGACAAAGCCAATAACAAAGGAGAAGTTGAATCTTCATTCAACTTTTGTCGGTCTTCAAAATTGAGCTTGAAGATGGAGGAGAAGCTAGAAGATGTTGTTGTATAGGTACAGGTGCAACTGTTTATCTCCAAGTGGGAGATTGTTAAGGTGTGAAGCTAAAAGCTTCACGGATGAGCAAATGCAAAGTTGCAGGATTTACACAGTCATCGATGTCAGTCAGGGATCGACTGGAGGCTGCCGACATCGGTCATATGCAGGCAAATAGGGACCGACGTTGGTCACCTATGCATTCCAGAATTCTATTTTTGTGAGACAAATGGATTGTTTGCATGATAATATTAAGTGTTAGTCTTAAGTCTGCGTCTCTATCTTTAGTAGGACTATTTTAAGCCTTAGATTATGAGGTGTATCTAATGGTTGTGAATGCATAGCTCATGATCCCTAATTCTATATAATGGGGAGATCTTCATAGCTTGTATCAAGTTGTAAGATGTAAGATAGGCAATTCAAGTAGCTGAATTGTGTTTGTAATTGTGAAGAGAGAACTCTTGAGGGAAAGAGATCTGTACATCTGAGAGAGGTGTGGAAGAAAGAGAGATTTATTCAATTGTATTTCCAAGAGTTTAATACAAGTTTTCATTGTTTCTTGTATCTCTTATTCTTTGTTGATTCTGATTTCTAGTTACTTTCAATTCTGGTTAATTCCATGTTTAGTTGCTTGCAAAAGTAATCAATTGTTCTTGTTAAGATCCTGACAATTGGTTTGGTAGATATCCATGTTTCCACTACTTATTATTAACATTAATGGTGCACTATTGTATCCAAGCAATATCTGTAGTATTTGAAAAAAAAATTAGGATAACTTACCAACTGTAAACACTATTTATGAATTATATAGCACCTCAGTCTTGTACACTTGGTAAATACATATCATAGATGTACCTTCAGCTTATAGACCTTTCCTTCTACCAAAAATCTTGCATACATAATTAATTATATCTTAGTCTTACCAATGTTATTCTGATGACCCAAGCCTTCTATCTTGCCTAGAATGTTATAAACATGTTTATCTTCCATATTGGTATGTTTTAGACCTACATATATTTTCAAATTACCTAAACACTTACATCCCAGTCAAAAGCCTACATTGACATAAGTTCCCTGTCCCAATGCAAGTGTCTAGTGCCCTATCCCAATGCAAGTGTCTAGTGCCCTAAATTAATCTAATTTGTAAAAAAAAAACATTTTTTAAGTGATTTAATGTTCTCCAAAGGGATTGGTATAAATACAAGATCAACCCTCATTCATTCCTCACCTAATACAAAACAAAAATCACTCAAATCAAGCACTCAAGTGAGCAAAGCTTCCATATTTTCTCATATTTCCATATCAGTCATATGGAAGCCTACTTACAGGTCCGAAGTACTGAAGGAGCATTCCATGAGTCATATTTTTCAAGTTATAAGTTAGGTCACTCTATGTACTTTCTTGTCACACATTGCATGATTCACAAACAAGCCAACATGTACGAGAGAATGACATAAGTCTTAAGTCCTCTTTAGAGTATTGGCTATGAATAAAGCACTCATTAACAAAGGGGTCTTTAGGGTAGTTTGACATTGTGTGCCCAATAACCCATTTTCCCAAAGCCACTATGAAGATGAATAATTGGGGTTTTAATATTTTACAAGGATCAAAAATACATGACCCATATCTAAATGCACCAGAACAAAGGTGACACATAAATTAGAAGCATCCAAGTGGTTACATTTAGTTTTAACAAGTATTCCATATTAGACACTTGCATCTATGTTAAATAGTATTGTTGATGCAAATGTCCCATGTCAATGGAAGTGTAGGTAGATATAGAGGTCAAAATTATAGAATCATGTGACTATTCTAAAATCTTGATCTAGTCCACTTTTTACATGTTCTAGGTCCATATCTATATTAACATCAAAATCAGCTACGTACCTTGTTTTCTTTATCATTGTAGTATCTAGCATAGTTTTACTTTCTATTTTTAATATCTCAACATTAAAAAAATTAGTATATGTTTTATATGAGTTTAAAAAATAATTGGCCCACTCTAGAGATAATCTACCATCCTTATACCTGAGGCTATCTCTTCCCTTTTAACCCTAGATTCCCCCAGATCTATATTTTAGGGTTAAAGCTTTGGTGAACCCAATTCATATGAATGTAATTTTGTCTAATTCCTAGGGTTTTCAATTAGCTAGGGTTTCAAATTGTTGTAATTTTTCAATTCTTTCTTATATTATGTTATATGAAACCTAGGCATAGCCCTAGATTAGGAGGTGTGCTTATTGAACACATTCAACTTCCCCTCATACCACCTAATATGTATAAAACCAATGAGGAACCTAATGCTATGGATCATGATGATACCCATATTCAAAATGAAAAACATACTAATGAGGCTATCATATAAAAATATTCTAATAATGAAATCTATGAGTCTAATGAAACTAGGAACATGAGCAAGTGCAAACACTTTCATTGTTTCATGAGTGTATTCATCAAAACCCTAACAATCTAGATGAAATCCTAAGAATCATATTAGAAACTAAACAAATCAAAAAAAATAGATGCATAAGCATGTCTATTTATTTATCATGTTATTTAAGTTATGGGTCATCCCCATATACTAACAACCCTCCCCTTGATCACATTACCACTTCATACTTCTAATAGGAGCACAGGATATGTATTCCAACCTTTGTTTCTTGAAACTACTATTTTAACATATACTATGGGAAACCTAAATTCTTCAACTCAAATTTTAGTTTCAATTTCTATATCTACCCAACCTATGAGTACGCCTCCTTTGGTGACTTCTCAAATGTCCAACTGAAAATACCAAGAGAGGCAATATCTTGTCCAAGGTATAAATCTTTTGCAAACTAAGGTTACAAATATTAAACAAAATTCTATGAAATGTCCTTATGTTATTGATTCATAAGAGGTGTTGTATAATCCTCTTGCACCAAATATATCTTTGCACCCTTTTCTAACTAGTTTTATTGCACCTAAGTTCACATTTTTTGATGGCAAGGGTGATCTTGAACAACATCTTTGATCACTTTATACGGCATGCCTTGATTATGCCTCCAATGATAAAATTTTGACCAAATTATTTCCAAGGAGCTTAAAAGACTATGCTTTAAGATGGCTCTATTATTTACCAAATCAATCAGTAAATGCCTTCAAACCCCTTGCAAATCACTTTTTCGCACACTTCTCGATTAACATTACCAAAAAGGTTTACCATGCCCAAATTGAAAAAAAAAAATAAGGAACCAATGAACCTATCAATGAATATGTCTTAAGATATAAAATAATGTTAGCTAAAATGACCAATCCCATGGTAGATAAAGAGATTCAAGATATTTTCAAGAAAAGTCTGCTTGCTCTTTTACATGAGTCCATTTTGTTCAAAAAGTTCAAAGCTTTAAATGACTTATACCACATTATTCATGATCATGAAATAAAAATTATCTCATTAAACAAATCTAAGTATGTATGTAGTAAACACAATGACTACATCTACATCCAATACCAAGTTTACTATCAAACTAAATTATAAGGTTAAACCTCCTAAGCCTGAAAAAGAAACAACCACCATAATTAATGTGGTGTCAAAAAAACCTAATTGACTTGTCTTATCAAATGCACCACGGAGATAATTTGCATGCTTACCTAAGTCTCCTACTTCATTACTCATGTGGCTTGTATATTGTCATCTTATATCTCTCCCTCATCCTATAGAGGTTGATATGAGTGTACCTCTACCCAAAGGGTATGATGTGAATGCTTATTGTGATTGTAACCAAGGCCATGATCATTTTATGTACAAATGTTTTACCTTGAAGTATAAGATCCAAGACCTCATCGACGACCAAAATATTACATGTGGTGATCCTCCAAAGGAATCAGGTTCATAACCTGGTGACTACCACAAGCAAAAAGTATTTAACAATCCTTGCAAGATCATTCAAATAAAGATCCAAAAATGAAAATGGCATATAATGCACACCCTCCTCCATCTCATCATGAGCACCCATTCAATGGGATTATTAGTACCTATATAGAACATACACATCTTATGGTTTAGAGAACCTCAATTACGTTCGATGATAGTGAGATTAGGGATGATGACTCAAAGCTATTCATTTAAGAATAGCTTGACCACCAGCCTATATACAGAGTTATGATTGAAAATGGTGTAAGTGAGAACATTTATACCATGACATTACTTACATATTTGGATTAATAGTATCATGATTTACATCATTTGACAAGATCAGTTAGATCATTTGATGAGACCTCAAAAGAGGTTTTTGGTGAGACTGACTTACCTTTATAGGTGGGTCCTTTCCATGTGGCTACTACCTTCTGTTAGAGGTACAATCACTGAGAGGGGGGGTGAATCAGTGAGCCTAGATATTTCAACCTCAATTCCAATCCTTCCAAAATCTTAATTAGTCAATACATACATTCTTGAGGCATACACATCATTCATAGCAATGAATAAGAACGACAATGCAAAATCAAGCACATAACACATGACATACGTGGGGAACCCTCTTGGAGAATAAAACCCACTAGAACATGTAATTGGACTAATATCATATAATAACAAGATATAATTTAGACCAACAAGTTACTGAGCAAGGAACTACCATTCCTAACTTTTATGAGACTACAATCCCACAAGGAGCTACTACACTTGTCTAGCTGAGCACCCATAACAACACCTATGAACACATCTCCTCAACACTGATTTCCTACCAATCTAATGGAGATACAAAGTATATCATCTCTCCTTAACTCTACACATTCAATACATCCAAAGCCACATTTTGGACCACTCTGCACTTCTCAACAACAATTCTATCACCATAACACTCCTTGTTCACTAAAGCACATTACATACTTGAACCAACACACAAGATCAATTAGGACACATTACATATCCTAACTATCCCCACTCTTCAACTCTACACACTCAATGCATCCTTCATAGCAACAACTTTGTCACAACTTCAACAACATGACCAAATGGTCATACACAATCTGCACACTAATCTGCCACTTAGATCAACCACCAAGCTCACATAAATAATATAAATTCTTCACTCATTCTCAAGACATCCAAAACATCCTTTTGTATCACTCTAGACCTCTTCGCTCATGCTCAAGCTATAAGAGCACTATTATAACCTCAAAAACATGGCCTATAGGTCATACACATAATATTTAGTCTACTCTGATTCTCAACCCTTCTATTGGGCACGTTTGGCCTCCTTACTTCTTCATTTCAACACTCACACCACATCTAAGTCATATAAGTCTAGAAACCATCACATTTGGTTTCACTATATATAGATCATTCATTATTAACAACATCTTGGTTGGCCATTAAGCATGTCTTAACCCTTAACACATCTAACACATGAAGACACAGCTCAATACAATCTTCATAGGTCATCTATAGCATCTATGGGTCACCCTTAAGTAGCTACACCTTTTAATGAGGCCCTTATAGCTTTTATAGGTCTCATGGAGACCTATTCACCCATTTAGCTTACCCTCAATCAAAAGAATAACACAGGACCACTTTCAAATACATGGATCCACTCCCTATGTTACCTTTGACATCCTTTAATGATCACAGTCAACTTAGTTCACCTCTGTGTATGCTCAAACAACTCAAACACGGACCTTACACACAAGAACACCATTATCAAACATACAGTCATCTTCTTAAGCATTGTTCATACTCATGATAGATTGATCACACCTCCAAAATCCACATAGATCATCCTCACGGAGTCTAAAACATGTTTCAATATCTAATTCATCATGAGATATCAAAACAACATCAATACAAACTCAAATATCCTTGTCGGGTCATTTTCAAAATAAGCACAAACACATAGTCAATTTCTAGGCTCAATATCTTTGACTGCACACACTTATAGATATTCAAATCTATATATCCAATTGTGTCTAGGATTTCTCTACCATTTTTCTTTTTACTACATGAATAAATTCTCCTTCTATCGAAATAAATGGACAAAATACAAAGCTCTAGTTTTTCCCTATGCTAAATTTAAATATTTGAATAGCAATGGTCACAGTTAACCTTCAAACACAATACTCAAATCTCATGAACTCTCAGCTCAAATCAAATACACACCATCGATCTCTTTCAATATTTAATGCATAGGCACCAATTCTCAAATGTTAAACTTTAGTCACTTTGACCTCATCTCATGCAGTCTAAAAATGTTGACTCAACATGCCCCATTGATCTTTGTGGATCAACCAAATCTTTAATGATCAACGCTCACCATTTGATCAATTTATACAAATGCCCACTCACCATTAGACCCTTATCATATACCATTGCTTTGTCATTAAACATTATGCACCTGTCCTCATCTTGATACTTCTTAATTTCTTGGAGCAACATGTACCATTGATCTTGCTCGAGCTTTAACACTTTCAAAAATGACCAAGTATGGGGACCCTTTCAATATGCTTCAGTATCAATTTTTTATCCTTAATAACTTCTTCTGCACTTTGATGCAGGATCTCAAATTTGGACCAGATGATCTTCTTACATAAGAGAATCCAACCATGTGACAAACAAATCCTAGAACCCTCTTACATGCGAGATATAATGTCATTAAATTGACTTCTCAAAATCTTCTATCACAGAGCCAACTATGTCAAAACCTACTTGGGGGGCAACTTTGAACAATCATAAACTTTTTCATGCTTTAGTGAATGATATCAAATTTAGTACAAATCATCTATGCTCAAAAATGAATAAACCCATATGATCATATTCTCTTGACACTTTCACACGTGCAAGATATAACACCATCAAAATGCTCACTCAACTCTTCTTGCCACATTGTAAAACTAGCTAAGTATGGGAAAACACAGTCAAACTACTTGGGATCTCAACTTTGCATATGCATATCTTTTGACGCACTACATTGCATGATCTAAAAATTATCAAAAATAAATTAGGCACAAAAATGAACAAACCCATATGATCATTTTGTCATGACACCTCCACACAAGTTGATGCTTACCACATCAACATTCTTACTCAACTCTTTATGACCACATTGCAAATTTGGCTATGGGAAAATAATGAATCCTAACTAAAAATCCTACTTTTCACCCTCATATCTTTAACCATGCTTTGACACATGACTTTAGATTTGGTGTATAACAAATATGGACTAATGTGGTCATAACCATATGACCAATTCCCCTTGACTCATTCCCACATAGAAATGGTGACATCATCAAATGGCTCAGTCTTAGTATCCCTTACTAATTTGGCTTTTGACTTCAAACTATCTGTATCCCAATTTTGAATGTGTACTACTTCTGACTCAAAAACATGAGTGCACACTATGTTGGGAGAGCCTGGTTGGTTTAGACTTGGTTCCTCGATTCTTGTCATCTATCTTGTTTTTCCTTCATAGGATATAATTGGCATAAAATATAGCTCGTAGTGAAGGGATCCTCATGTGTTTTCGCTTCCCTACAGCTCCTAATAGCACTCTTTGAGTTCTCCAAGTATCTTCCCATACTGCTAACTCCCATGATCCTTTATCAAGCTTCATCATACTTCCATTTCTGTATTGCACACTGGTTGGATACTATTTTGAACCCATAATCTTCTATCAACCCTAACTCTCCCTTTAGAAATGTGCAGCTCAAGCACAATAATTTTTAGCCCTCCATTGGTATAATTTATAGTCCAAGGTCAACAACTAATTTCATAATTTTGAAAGCAAAAAGAGTTAGATAGTGACCCTGTAACTCTCAAAGTAATTGAAACTTGGCTTCTTTAGGGCATGAATAGTTGGTCACATCGTACTCTAGAATGTATTGGTTTTAAACTCCTTTCCACCAAAAGTTGATTGCTCATGTCCACGAAACTCCAAGTTGTGCTAAAACCCTTTATCATTCTAGCATCCAAGACTACATCCTTCCAAGATTCTTGGATCATCCTTGAGCATATGTTATTAACCAAGCATGTAAAAGAACCAAGACCTCTAAAAAGAAGGTTTCATAAAAGGGACTACAGAGATTCAAATCCACCCACCATTGTGCAGAGATTCTTGGCTCAAGATACAAGATTACAAAATTATATTTAACACTGGTAACCCATTCTTATATATTTTCTAGCGTAATACACTCAAACATTTTCCCATGACTGTGCTTCAAGTACTTTGGGTCTTAACAATAAAACTAAAAGGTTGGCATTTTTTTAGTAGTTCCAGCTTTGACACTAAAGTCTATCCCAATGAGCTAGTGCATTGGCCCTTTCATATGAGGGTTAGGTCTTGCACGATCACCAAAGTGCATAGCAGAAGACTAGTTCTTATAGGTTTTTAGGCATGTTGTTGTTGTCATATTCATATCCTTCTCTTAATAACTTTAGATAGGGATGATGCACAAATAGATTACCTTGATCCTTATTCTCAAGCTGATTGATACTATTACACAGATTATTATCATCTTATAACATCATTGGTTACTAGAAAATAAATGTTATAACACGTAGATAAAACTTTACGCACAGTCTACACTATCATTCTTCATAACACAAGCTTCATCAATCCTACTAGTTATATATTATGCTTAAAATAAAAAGGGTGTTATAATATCATTATAATTAGATAAAGATTCATCACATTATTCTCCCAAAAAAGATTCATAATCCCAATAGATTACAATAGGGGTATTTATACTTGTTTTACCCTGACCAAGTGTCACAATCATTTATGGACTAAATAATTAGTGCATAGACTCTTAATAGACTAAGATTCATAACACTTATAACTGGTTCATCCTAAACACTTGGGCCTCAACACTCCTTAGATCATCACTTTGTGATGTAACTTAGTGACCATGTGTTCCTTTCCTTGCGGGTTGGTGAAAAACTTCTAATCCATAAGGTTCGAGTGACCTGTGTGAATCATTCTTCCAAATACTTCATGCTTTCCACATGCTCCCCTTGTCTTTTACTTCCATTATAAATCTTATGTTATCGGGTTCCTTGTGACTTGTTCTTCTCTGACTAGGTCCTCTCATATTGGCTCTCCCGTGTCATTTTCCTCTTACACCTAATAGGTTCTACGCCATAATGCTTCTATGCATGTCAGCTACACACCAGGGTTCTCTCAAACCATGGTCCTTCCATGTTATTCTAGTCTTGTGCCATAATGGGATAATGGTCCTTCCTTGCCGTGTTGGTCCTGCACCAAAATGGGATAACACTTAGTCAAAATTCAAGGGGACAATAAGGAAGGTAAGTTGTATATTGTTATATGATGGTTGTTGACATCAATGACAAAGGGGGAGATTGTTAGATATTTGTCAATGATGTCATAGTGATGTCATTCAGGTGTCTAGGTGAGTGGATGAAGTGCCTTGATAGTCTAAGTGACAATGACTAAGTGTGAAATATGTTTGTCCTAGTATGCTTGAAGGAGGCTTGGTGGATATTCAATTTTGGCATGGTTAGATATGTTTAGGGATGAGTATGGTGATTTGATCATGTGCAAGGGGTCCTATCAAAAGTCAAAAATGATTTGAGTTCTTGTGTGCACAAGTGGATTTCATCTGGTTGATCATTATATTCATCAAGACATTTTGGGTCTAATGGAAAAAAATATGAGTAGGTAGTTTGTTGACATCACCATTGCCACGTTTGGATGAATCAGGAGGAGTTGGTCATATGGTTGTGATCACATTTATACCTAGTTTTTTATGTGCTAAATTTTAAAGGAGAATATATAGTTCAAATTTGAGAACATTCAAGTGAGCGAAGTAAAAGATATGATTGTGCAAAGTTGGCCTTTCAGGCATATAACAATGGTCCCCATACATAGTCTATTTTACACAATGTTAAATATCAGGACCAAATGGAGATCCAATGGCTCACAAATAATCGTATAGATTGATCTAATGATGAATATAAAATTAAAAGAGTCAAATGTGCAAAAGGCACACAAGGGTGCTAGGTTTTGTAATCATGAGAGTTTTGAGAAAGATCTAACGGTGAGCATTGCATGATAAAGACTTTGCTAATCTACAGAGATCGATGGTGCATGTTAAGTCAAGATTGTAAGATTGTATGAGATGAGGTCAACTACTCAAAGTTTAAAATTTGGATAGTGGTGCACTATGAGTTAAATTTTGAAGGATATTGATGGTTCATGTTTAATCCTAGATGCAAGGACATAAGATGCAAGCAAAGTAACCAAAGTTTAACTTTGACCGTTTGGATTTAAATATTCAAATTTATGAAGGAAAAATTAGTGCTCAATTTTTGTGTTATATGTTTTGATCTATGCAAAATTTGTTCATGGTGTAAAAAGTGAATTTATAGAGTACTCTAAGGCACATCTATAAATATAGATTTTAAGGTCTGAAACTGTGTACAACAAAATTTATGACGGTATAAATTTGACTACATGTTAGATTGTGTTCTGCAAGTGACCCAAGAAAGGTGTTCAAGATTATTTTGTTGTTGTTTGGATGTCTCATGATGAATTAACTATTGGATAATGTTTTAGACTATATGTGTACCATTTTTAGGTATTATGAAGCTTTGACTAATCATATGTAGTATGTAAAAAGGGTTAAAAGTTGACTATATATTTGTTCACAATGACTGTGTGCACAGAATGTTGTTTAAGAAAATTGTGCTTTAGTAGAAGAGTGTTTTGGCAACTGTGATAATTTTAAGATGTCAAAGGGGTCATGTGGAATGGTTCTATGCATTTGGAAGTGGTCATATATTCTTAGTTTGCTTAAATAAGTGTCAAAGATGTGAATGAGTCTTCATAGGACCTAAAAGGTGACTTAGGCACATTTGAAAGAGGGTTGTTCTTTAAGGTGACCCATGTAGATGCCTTAAGAGTGAAGGCATGTGTTGTGGTCAAAAAATAAGATTGTGGACTTGATAATTCATGAATGCTCTATAAATAGTGAAACCAAATGTGATGGTTTATAGATTTATGCAAGACTTGAAGAGGTGTGTGTGAGAGAGAGTTGTGGAGTGAAGAAGAGGTAGAGTGTCCAATAGATGAGTTGAAGAATAGAATATATTTAGGACTGTGTGTATGACCTGTAGGTCATAATTCTATTGGTAGAATAGTGCTCTTGTAGATCGAGTGAGTGAAGAGGTCTAGGGTAATCTAAAAGGTGGCTTTGGATACATTGAGTGTGTAAAGCTGAAGAGAGATAATATACTTTGTATCTCCATTAGATTGGTAGGAAATCAGTGTTCAGGATATGTTGTGTTCAAAGGTGTTGTTGTGGTAGCTCAACATCTAGGGGGTTGTAGCCTCCTTACAAGGTAAAACTTGTTAAAGGTCTAGTTGTTGTGGCAGCTCAGTTAGACAGGTGTGGTAGCTCCTTGTGGGATTGTAGTCTCACTAAAATAAGGGATGGTAGTTCATTGATTAGTTACAAATGGTCTAAATTTATTCTTGTTATTATAGGATAGTAGTCCAATTACAAGTTCTAGTGTGTTTTCTCCCCCAAGAGGGTTTCCCACATATGTTATGTCTTATGTGCTTGATCTTGCATTGTCTCTCTTGTTCATTGATATTGATGATGTGTATGCTTCATGAATGCTTGTGGTAATTGATTAAGATATTTAAAAGGTTTTAAATTAAAGTTGGATTATCTAGGCTCACTGATTCTCCCCCCCCTCAGTGGTTATACCTCTAACAATCGGTATCAGAGCAGGTCCTTTGGTAAAGGCTTGACAACTTGAAGGTGATCCAAGGTACAATATGGGTAGTCATCAAGGAGGTTTGTCTACTAAGCAAGCACTAATATTAAATGGATCTAATTATGCTTTTTGGAGTGCAAGAATGAGGACATACATTATGTCCCTAGGGTTTCATGTATGGAAATCTATTGTGGATGGTTATGTTGCTCCCACTACTCCTCCATCTAGTGTTGTAGACAAAAAGCTATTTGAGAATAATTTTAAGGCAATGAATGTCATTATTTGTGGTCTTACAGAGACTAAGTTCACTAATGGAATCCATTATAAATCTGCTAAAGAGAAATGGGATAAATTGCATATCATTCATGAAGGAGGTTCAAAGGTTAAGTTGATAAAGTTGTAGACTCACTGAAGATAATTTGAGAGTCTCAAGATGAAGGAAGAAGATTATGTGGCATCCTTTTTGCAGAGAGTTGATGATATTATGAACATCATCAAAGGTCTTGGAGAGAACTTTGAAGAGGCTATTGTAGTTCAAAAGGTATTAAGGTCTCTATCCCTCAAGTTTGATCCAAAAGTTTCTACTATAGAAGAAAGTCATGCCCTTACTCAATTGAAGATGAATCAATTGTATGGCACCCTTACTGCCTATGAGATGAGAATAAATGATGATATACCACCAAAGAAGGAAGCAAAATTCAAGATAGGGATGAATCCTAAGAAGAAGTTCCAATGTAAGAAACCCAAAGAGGATGAGATATTTGACATTGATGAGGATAAACTAATTGTTTTAATTACTAGAAAATTGAAATTTGACTCAGGGAAGTATAAGGGTAAACTACCCTTCAAATGTTTCAACTATGGAAAGATGGGACATTTTGCTCATAATTTCCCTCATAAGCATGAGAATAATTATGATGAAAATCATGGTGAAGGTGAAGCTGAAGATAAGAAGACATACAGGAAGAAAGGATTCATAACGTATAACAATAAGAAGTCCTTCAAGAACAAGAAGAGTCTCTAAACCAAAAAAAATTACAGTTCATTAGATGAGAGTGAAGATATTGACTCAGAGTATGATCTTGAAGATGATGGTCCTACTAAAGATGAATCCCTATTCATGGCTGAGGAAGGAGGTTGCTCATATTAAAAGGAGTCTACTTAGAGTGATTTAGATTTTGATATAGATGAGGTGGACTATGAGACTGAATTTATAAGATTTGAAAAGAGCTCAAGTGATCTAGACAATATTCTGAGTGGTTAGAAGCATGCTAGTGATAGAAATGGTCTTGGATATGAAGAAGAACAAAAGAATACAACTTAAGACAAGATGAAGACTAAGGTGAACAAAGACAATCATACATTGAATACAAATAATCAGACAAGGAATGAAGGTGTTGGCAGAATGAAGACAAATTAGATTAGACAGCCAAATACCATGAGGTATGCAAATTTCAATGGTTATTGTTTCACATGTAAATAGTTTGGGCATAAAGCTAGAGAATGTAAGAGACCCCTTAGAAATGAGTTTGCATGGAACTATGATGGGGGTCATCAATCAAAAGTTGTGAACAAATTCAACTATTTTAATTATCTTTTTTTGGGACACTTTGCAAACCATTATCCAAATAAGATTAGACAAAGTGAGTCCTCTTCAAAAAGAGGAGGTTGTTTTGTTTGTCATGACATAGGACACATTGCATGTTTCTCTCTAAACAAGGTAAGACAAACTATGTTTCCATCAAGGAGTATGGTGTGCTACAACTGTGAATAGAGAGGTCACATTTCTAGATTCTGCAAGAAAAGGTCTACAAGTCAAAATAGGTTTAATTAGGCTCCTAGAGAGAAAGAAAGAACGCAAGTAAACTCATGGAAGCCAAAGGTGGGAAGTATGAGTCATGATGAGACTACAGGTCCAATTAATCTATTTTCCATGGTGGAGAATGCTTCATAAGTTGAAGAGTGCCAAGGGCACTGATTGTTTGCTCATATTGTGAATGAAGTGACCAAGTTCAAAAAGAAGACCAAGGTATTGGTTGAGGCTAGTTCTGAGATGTGTATGTATCCAAGTGAACATCTTGCCATTATTGGACATGTATCATTCAAAGAACATCAATTTTTAGTTGCTAGTGATGAGGTTCCTAACTGTAAGGTGGATTATTCATATAAAAAGGTATGTCATGAATCTATGTTGTCTCCATGTATTGTCAATTAAATCTTAGAAGAGAAGGAAAATGTTGTAGTGGTAGAGCATATTGCTTATCTTAAGCCTAAGAAGAAGAACTACAAGTATTAGATGACCAAGGAGGAGAAGGAATATGAGGAGTTGTGGGCAACCCTTGGTTTCACATTGTTCTAGGATATTGTGAAGTAGGTTGTCTCTGTCGATGCTTCTTAAGAGACTCCTTTTACTAGAGAAGAAAGTGTTGTTGTGTATGCAGTGTTTGTAGGATCAGAATGAGTGTCTCTAGATGGCATAATGATATTGGTGAAATTTCAAGAAGATGATGCTCAAAAAATTTTGTTGACCTTATTCTAGTTTGTTTCAAGTGGTTTTGTGCCCTGAAGGTATGTTGAAGATTAATTGAGTGCTCTCATTTTTCTCAATTTTGGCTTAAGGGAAAGCAGGCCCAAAATGGGTTATAGGATATATGGGTTCCCAAAAATATGGAAGCTCAAATCTTAGTCCAGAAGTGTGTAATGGTTGTCTCAAGGTCAAAAAGAACTTTTAGAGGTGGACATTGACCAAAAGGAGGTTTGTTGACTCTATTTGTTTTTGAGATTCTAGGGTTTTGGGATATGCTAAAAAAGTGGTTTGCCTTATGATTTGAGTTCCAAATCTTCTTAATATATTGAATGGGCCAAATGGGTTGCCAAATCAAGATTCATAGATATTTGAAGGTTTGTAGTTTTCAAATTGTTCATATATTTGCCAAGATGGAGGCCTAATTGGTAAGTTGGTTTTGTGAATGAAGTATGTTTCAGAGGATGAGATAGTAGTTACAAATTGGTTTTCTTGAGGGTGCATATGAGAGTGCTCTAGATATGAAGTTTTAGTTCTTGATGGTGTGCCTATTGAAAGTTGTGGACTCTACAAGTTTTAGGTAGGGCTACAAGGAGACTAGATAGGCCTAGTGAGAAGAAGAGTGATTTTTGATTAGTTTCTCCAAAAGAACAATGCATGAGCATTTAAATTTGAGTTATCATTATTGGTTTAGAGCATGTTTTCTATTTGGTGAGTGGCATGAAGTTTTGTTGATGGTTGTTGAAATGGTTTGAGAAAGAATGTTAGTAAGCCTGTGTGGTGATTCTTCATGGTGTATGGAGATCTAAAGATGTTCAACAGGTGAAATGGATCATAGTTCTTAGGGGCAGTCCCCTTTAAATGTTTCTTGGTGATTTCCATCAGATTTTAGTATTTTTTGTGTTCTTTCTTCATTGGTTGTAGTGCTTGGTTGAAGAGAGTGTTGGCATGGAGCAAGAAGAAGTTATCACGGCAAAAAGAGGTAGGCTCAAGGTAAGGGGGAGTTTGTACTATTTTTATAAGTTGCTCTTGTCTTGTTGGTAATCTTTTCAAGTCTTTAGGATCAGTTGGTTCCCACTTTGTCATTGTCTTAAAGGGGGAGAAAGTTCCTATTGTGAAGTGCTTGAAGAGAGAGAAGGAAGGTGAGTTTTATATTGTTATATGATGGTTGTTGACATCAATGGCAAAGGGAGATATTGTTGGAAAGTTATCAATGATGTCATGATGATGTCATGGAGGTGTCCAGATGAGTGGATGAAGTGCCTTGATAGTCTATGTGATAATGACAAAGTGTGTGATGTGCTTGTCCTAGTATGCTTGAAGGAGGCTTGGTTGATCTTCAGTTTTGGCATGGTTAGAGATGTTCATGGATGAGTATGGTGATTTGAGCATGTTTAAGGGGTCCTATCAAAAGTCAATAATGATTTGAGTGCTTGTGTACATGAGTGGATTTTATCTGGTTGATCATTGTTTTCATCTAGACATTTTGGGTCTAGTGGTAGAAAATCTGAGTAGGCAATTTGCTAACATCACCATTGCCATGTGTGGATGAGTCACGGCGAGTTGGTCATATGGTTGTGATCAAATTTATGCCTAGTTACTATGCACTAAATTTCAGGTCATGTGATGAAGTGCAACATAAGATATGCAAGTGCAAAGTTGGGCTCCTAAGTAGTTTGAGAGTGTTTTCCCATAATTAACAAAATTTGTAAAGTGGCAAGAAAAATTGAGTAGGAATTTTGATGTAGTCATAGTTTGCATGTGTGGTATTTTTAGGAGAAGTTAATCTTATGGGTTTATTCAATTTTTGTGCCTAGTTGATTGCACTAACTTTCAAGTCATGCAATGAAGCACATCAAAATATTTTCATTTGCAAAGTTGGTCTTCTAGATAGCTTTTGACATAGTTGGCTTTGTGGTAGAAAAATCCAAGTAAGCAGATTAATGGCATTATATCTCGCACACATGAGGGTTCCAGGAGCAGATTAATACATGGTTGGATTCCTCTTTGAAAAGAGAACATATGGTCCAAATTTAAAAACATGCAAGTGAGTGAAGTAAAAGATATGATTGTGTAAAGTTGGCCTTTCAGGTAGATAGCAGTGGTCCCCATACTTAGTCTACTTTGCATAATGTTAAAGATCAGGGCCAAATGAAGATCCAACAATTCACGAGTGATCATACAAATTAATCTAACAACACATATAGAAGTTAAAGAGTCAATTATGTAGAAGACACGTGAGGGTGACAAGTGTCATAATCATGGGAGTTCTGAGCAAGATCTAATGGTGAGGGTTGCATGATAAATCCCTAGCTGATCTACAGAGATCGATGGTGCGTGTTAAGTCAAAATTGCAAGATTGCACAAGATGAGGTCAACTATTCAAAGTTTAACATTTGGGCAGTGGCACACTATGATTTAAAGCTCAAAAGATATTGATGGTGTGTGTTTGATCCTAGATGCGAGGATATGAGATGTGAGCAAAGTGATAGAAGTTTAATTGTGACCATTTGGATTTAAATATTTAAATTTATGAAGGAAAAACCAGTGCTCGATTTTTAGGCTATATCTTTCGATCTATGTAGAATTTGTTAATGGTGTAAAAATAAAATTTGTAGAGGACTATAAAGTGCATCTATAAATATAGATTTAAAGGTCTGAAAGTATGTACAATCAACGTTATGAAGGTCCAAAGTTGACTATGTGTTCGACAATGTTCTGCAGGTAACCCGAGAAAGGTATTCAAGCTTGTTTTGTTGTTATTTAGATGTCTCATGATGAATTAACTATTATATCATGTTTTAGACTCTATGTAGACTATTTTTTTGCATTATGAAGGTTTGACCAATCATATGTAATATGAACAAAGGGTTAAAAGTTGACTGTGTATTTGTTCATGGTGAGTGTGTGCACAGAATGTTGTTTGAGCAAATTGTGCATTAACAAAAGAGTGTTTGGTGACTGTGATCATTTAAGAATGTCAAAGGGGTCATGTGGAATGGGTCCATGAATTTGGAAGTGGTCCTATATTCTTAGTTTGCTCGAAGAAGTGTCAAAGAGGTGAATGGGTCATAGGACCTAAAAGGTGACTTAGGCCTATTTGAAAGAGCGTTGTGATTTAATGTGACCTATGTAGATGCCTTAAGAGTGAAGGCATGTGTTGTGTTTGATAAAAAATATTTTGGAATTTATAATTCATGAATGCTCTATAAATATTGAAACCAAATGTGATGGTTTCTAAACTTGTACAAGACTTTAAGAGGTGAGAGAGAGAGAGAGAGAGAGAGTTGTGGAACAAAGGAGAGGTAGGGTGCCCAGTAGATCAATTGAAGATCAAAATAGATTGAGGACTGTGTGTAGGACCTATATGTCATAATTTTGTTTGTAGAATAGTGCTCTTGCAAATTGAGTGAGCGAAGAGGTCTAGGCAGATCCAAAAGGTGGCTTTGTATGCATTGAATGTGCAGAGTTGAAGAGTGATGATATACTTTGTATCTCCATCAAATTGGTAGGCAATCAGTGTTTAAGAGATGTTGTGTTCATAGGTGTTGTTGTGGCAACTCAACATCTAGGGGGTTACAGCCTCCTTACAAGGTGAAACTTGTTAAATGTCTAGTTGTATGGTTGCTCAGCTAGACAGGTGTGGTAGCTCCTTGTGGGATTGCAGACTCACTAAAATAAGGGATGGTAGTTCCTTGATCAGTAGCAACTAATCTAAATTGGTTCTTATTATTATAGTACAATAGTCTAATTGCAGGTTCCAGTGGGGTTTCTCCCCTAAGAGGGTTTCCCACATATGTTATGTGTTATGTGCTTGATCTTGCATTGTCTCTCTTGTTCATTGCTATGAATGATGTGTATGCTTCATGAAAGCTTGTGGTAATTGATTAAGAGTTTTGAAAGGTTTGAAATTGAAGTTGGATTATCTGGGATCATTGATTCACCCCCCTCTCAACAATTGTACCTCTAACATACAGAATTTCAACTATACTTGCAACTGAATTCTGCATGAAACTAATCCATCAATCATACCAATAAATAGATATAAAGCTCATAGTCAAATTTCAAATGAAGTTCATGATAAATCAAATGATGTATTTGATTTGATAAAACCATAAGATGCATTACTTTCTTAAATTGTAACAATCATGACAAATCCATCTTTGTACTTGCAGTTGAAAATGAATTAACAAGAAAACCATTATAACTAGTCAATATACTTTTCCATCTGGATCAAACCATTTTGCATATCACCATTTCAAAATGAGAATACCAAATCAGTCACCTCAAACTGCTCAAATTATCAACTGAAAACTATGACTGGTCACAAATACTTTATAAATGATAAATGCATATATAAATTTTATTCCCTCATCCATTTATGTTTTTCGAAACCACTTTAATACATATATGAATTCATAAACCAATCATCATCAACTTATTTAATTGAAAATATGCATTGCAACATAGTATTAATTGACTAGGTTCCTGATACAGTTTTAAACTTTATGACTAGGCCGTCTCTATGGCAAATAAGAGTATTAGTTTCAAAAAATTGAGGGGGTGTAAAAAATAGTCATACCAGGTTTTGTCTTTTAAATATTCATATCCAAGGCCATACCTTGTGTGCTAAATAAATCATTCATGCTTTGAATGGTAATGAGAATTAGAAAATCCTCTTTAAAAATCGTATCACTCAAAGCATCCCCATGAGCAAAAGACCCTGGAAGAGATTGAATCTTTAAACTATATTGCTCATGCAAGTCTTTGTCACCATTGTGGAAACCTTTATGACTAAGAGTAACTTGAAATCTTAGAAACTTCTCAAAAGACAGTTAGGATGGAAATGGATTCATATTTATACTATCTCTTGATTTTGAATTTCTATGATAGTCACCAATTCTTACTTTTCATCAGGGCCCATTTTCTCTTATGCCCAGAATAAAAAATCTTCAGTGCTATAGAAAGGGAACCAAACATCACACAAGGGATTACCATTGAAAGAATAGTGGGGTCCATGTGGAGGAATCCCTTCACATGTAAGTCGTAAAAAGTATAAAAGCATGAGGAGACATGTTTTTGGAGAGCATATTGTACAAACCCTAAAACTATAAACCATGAGATGAGCATATTTAATATTTCATATTTAATATTTAAAAGCCGAGAGATCATGTGCAATGCTCGGCAACGGTTGATGATTACGACGATGAAAGGCTTTTCTTCCAACTCTAATAAATTACTTCATTCAAACATTGGAAACGTTGATTAGATTTAATTTGTCTTTTCAGTTTCACATGGAGGGGACCTCTTTAAAAGGAAGCGTGGCTTTCATATATGTATTGCACGTGTTGACCCCTAAGTTTTGTAATTTTCTTCTCTTGTGGTGTTTTGGATGAAAAGACTAAATATATTTTTTGGGCAGACAATTAAAAGATGGTTCTTGCATTTATTTTACATTATTTCCCGCATGTTCTGCCCGTTGTCCATGCGTGAACGGGTCTGAATCATAATGATGACATTTCAATCTTATATATATATATATATATATATTTTCGTATTTTTGTGTAATTTTTATATTTATATCATGTTTACTTTTTAGTGTAGTATGTGATTAGGGATCTCTTCAAAGTCTTATATGTTTATTTAGATTGTTCGTACAAATTTGATATAGTTGTTTAGACTCTTTTAAAATTAGTTGATTGATCTATCTTTTTCGCCTTTTTTATTTCTAGTCACTAGATGTTAGTTATGCATGTTAATATTGTCAAAGTTTAAATTATTCGTCTATAAATAAATAAATGATTAAGTTTATTTCTTCATCAAATATTAATCACACATTTAACAACTAAATTTATGGAGCCCTACATTAACATAGCCATTATTATGAATTAATTGTTTATTGACTTGTGATTTCTTTGTATACTTTGAGGGGTCTTGAAAATCAAAGAAAAAAATACTAACCTTACTATGTGAACCCCCAAATCAAACTCTTTCCAATTTTAGTCTTGCAAAATTTGTTTATTTTAGAGAGTCAGAAGTTGAAGTGCACAAATTTAGGACAAAAGGCAATGAATCAAAATCAAGTGAATTGAATAAAAAAATTGTGTCATAAATTGCAGGCACTGATTGGGACTATCCATACAATCCATCAATCATTCAATTTAAGGCCTTGATCTAGTTGGAAAACAAGTTCAAACATTTGGAGATCGACACAAATAGTTTTTATTACGATAACAGGCTCAAAAATAATTCAAATGCACTTATTGACTCGAATGCGATCTTATAAAGCTAAGAGCCCCCATCTCCCTCTATGTTTCACTATATAATTAATTAGGTACTTTTAACTATGTTTTTCATGTTTTATAATTCTTAATTTGAGGTAAGCATATTGTTATGTATACATTTTGGTGAACCCCAATTTTCTTACACTTCCAAGGATTTCATCTTTTAGTGAACATGTTTTATGCATGCTCTTAGATCTAGTTTTTTCACTTTCTTCATGAATAGCATAGAGTCTAAAAGTGTGTCTTCCTCTCTGATAATGAATGTGCCTTTTTATAATGATGTGCCTCTTTTCAAAATGAAATATAATAATATATCGTTGAAAAATTATGTTCAAATGACATTCATAAATATTTTAACCGTGATGTATAGATAATATCTCAAGCCGATAATCAAACTCTCATAGCTCAAAATACTTCAAGTAAGCCAAATGATTTTGTCATGCCCAATTTAAAAATTTCTTCGTAGATAACACTCAACAAATTACAAATATAAATTTACCCTAAACTAATTTACATGTGAAAGTTTTCCTATGACATAATCATTTCCCAACTATATTCTAATCGTCACAGGGTCTATGTGAATTTATAGTTTTCGTATGCAATTATGATGTGTATATATGAAAGATGTCAACCAATAGAACTTTATTGCACTATTTTTCCTTCCTGAAGCTCCCCCATATAATAATTGTAGGTCGTCTCTTGTTTGGTCTATTCTAGCGTTTGAAGTAGCTATTGAAGTGAATGTTGTAGCTTGAGGTATTTTCCTAGAGAAGGGGTGCCGATAACAATTATCTCATTATATTAAGCCGGAATGGTGGAAAAAAGAACAATTCACGTTACTCCTTAGAAAAAAACAATGGAAAGCTAATAATACACCTTGTTAGTTGGCTATATTAGCAGAAGTCAAGTAAACAGTGCAATTGTTAAGCCTAATGTAGATTTTGTATGCTATAAAAGCCATGTAGATTTTGCCAGAGAAATAAACATAAATTGAGTTTTTCATAGCCATGGGGTCGAGGCTTATGTTTTTAGTGTTGAGTTTGACAGTGATTTTACTTGTCGGAGATGCTAAAAGCCACAAAGGACAGGAAAGAGGAATTGGTAGTGGTGACAGTGTTGGCGGAGGTGCTAGTGGTGGATTTAGTGGTGCTGGTGGAGTATTTGGTGACAAGATAAAATAATTAGAATAATATGTTGGGACATTTATGGTAGGTACTATAGTCGCATCACAACACTTATGAAATTGTTTCATATGGTTGTTTTTATCAAATTTGTCTAGTGTTTCTGTGTTATTTCCCCACACAGACAATCTTTTAAATTTATTTTCTAAAGATTTGATTGTCGTTATTTTTGCTCCTTTACTATCTTGATGGGGGAAACCATGTTCCATATTTATTTATATTGGAACTATAATTATTCTCAATGTTGGTACGAAAAATATTGTACATGATATTAGGGATTGAAAGTCCAACACATATCTAGGGCACCTCACTTCAATTCCTTAGGGTTATATGTCTAATATTTATGAGATAATTTGAGTTCATTGGGCTTCATGACATGATCATTATTAGACTTAGCTAAGATATGGATTGTTACATTGATTTGAGTACTTCAGCAACATTTATTCTTATTCAGATTTAAGCATTGTGCTCATAGAAGGAAACCTAATGTTTTTTGGATTTGGCACATAATTCAAGGCACCATATTCTATAAGAGCATACATACATCCCCAAAAAATATCGAGAGATTGTAGGGACTCATATAAGGGTCACTCTCATACCCCTTGAGAAACCATGTGTAATATTTCTAGTTTATATTTCTTGTATTTCAGTAGATTATTAATTGATTGGGAACTTATCTGCAATAAACATGTCTTTGGGAGCATTATATTTACTATTGGAGATTCGAGTGCATATAATTTCATAGCTCCACCTTGTTTTCTCTACTAAAATGATATGTATGCATACACACACATCAAAGTAGGTATTATATAAACACTTAATTTTGGTAAGAGAGTAGTTATTAGTCATAAAATTATATTATTATAATGATTTTGTGTGTTTATAGTTTATTGGATTAGATAAGGTTCTTATGGGTGTATTTTTAAATTTTTTTGGTTGCATATGATCCCCCATTCTCTTCTCCTCTTTCTCTCTCTTACACCTTCCATTGTGATTTTGTATGGTGCACAATTCTGAGAAAGTCAATAGTTTGGGTTTATTTTGGGTGCACTCATGTCATGTTGTCTTGATTTGTCAACTTTTTCATTTGTTGGTTATCAACATGCATGCTAATAATGTCATCTTTTGAATTATATAAGTGTACTAATGCATATTAAGACATAAATCCATCAATCTAAAGATCAATTATGAAATTACAAAAATAATTAATTCAAACATTTAGATTAGAATTCAAATATTTATGAGAAAAAAATTAACATACCATATATATGTATAGATATAGGTATAGGTATAAGTATAGGTATAGGTATAGTATATGTATACGTATACATATAACTATGTTATATTTAAAAAAATCCCTTTACTTGTACCCTTGTATAAAATTACTTATTAAAAGTTGAACAAAGAAACCCATCAAGTTTGCCACTTAAATTAAGCAAAGAAGATGTTATATATATATATATATATATATATTACCCTTGTATAAAATTACTTATTAAAATTTGAACAAAGAAACCCATCAAGTTTGCCACTTAAATTAAGCAAAGAAGATGTTATATATATATATATAATTGTCCATTAATAACTCTATTATGTTGATGTGATGGTTTCAAATAAGAGTTTATAAGAGAAAACGAGGATTGAATAATAAATTTATATATATATATAATACTAGTTGAGTTGTTGAGATCTTTCCCTTGATATGGTGAGTAGAATAGTGGGTTTGTTTGTACCTTTGAAATTGAGGAGTAGAATAGTGAACCCGTTTGCATCTTTGAAATTTGAGATAGAAAAAAGAAGTTTTAAATTGAGGAAGAAGAAAGGGGATTGAAGTGATATCTAGACCCTATATGCACGATCCGAATAGATAATATACAAGGTGACAGAGAATGCTAATAGGCATAAGAGAAATACCCAAAACAATGCGTGTACTTTAATGCAAACAATAGCATTGGTTTCAGTACATAAGTGTCAACACTAGTATCCCTATTTCGATGGTAGTGTCCACGCTGACAGAGAGCTAAATTATAAAATTTGACGAATCAGAGTTGAGCATTATTCTGACTGTTTCCTGTATCTACACTTATCAAATCTACTTATGCATCATTCAATAAACTAAGTATTATTCCTTCTTTAATTAAACGATCAAATTAATGTTTGACATTATACTTTTTATATTTAACATATTTTTATAATTCAATATTGTATCATAATATATTATGAATATGATTTATTTAATTAACTTATTTTATAAAATAATCTTCTTCTTAATTAATTTATTTTTAAAAAGAATTACACACACACACACACACACACACACACACACACACACATATATATATATATACTTCATTGAAAATAAATTTCAAACTTAAAAAAACTCTAAATACTTGTTTATAAAGTCTTGAAGAAATCACACTAACCACTATTTGGCATTTTTCTTAAAAATGCATAATGCATTGCCTCTATTTTTGGTCAAAGGAAATCTACTAAGTGTCTAATTTTCTTCCAAAAGGTTACAAGTGAGTTCTCAACTCATGTTTTTAATTTGAATAATATGTAAAGGTTTAAACAATAGTTTTAATAATATATGAAAAAGTTTTTTCAGTCAAAAAAATTAAATCATATTTTTATTAATTATAAAAATAATTACATTTAAATAATATTTTAATTTATTATAAAATTAATTATATAAATCACATCATTTAAAAAATATTATTCAATATCGTATATCAAATCAAATTAAATAATTATTGATTCATTAATAAAAATATTTGACTTAAAAAAAAAAAAAAATCTAGTTAAAATACAAAACACACACCACACCAACCATAAAAGACTCAAATCAATTGAAAAAACCCACGTGAGATTGGGACATTTGACATTATCGTACCGTGGTGATAGGAACGGAACCCCACCGATCTCATACAAAAAAGAAATGCATACTCCACTCCACGTTTCTCCCTTCACTATCTCACACACACTCTTATCCGTTCAGTTTTATTTTTTAATAATGTCTAAAGAAAATTAGTTTAAATATATGAGTACAACAATGTTTTTAATGGTAAAGTATGGACAAAACATAGAATCTTTATTAAACCAAAATTCTAATTACTAATTACAAATTACAAATTAGAAAGGACTTCATGAGTGTGACCCCACGATGCACATCCCTTTCCTTTTTCATTCATTCAACGTAGATGAGGAGACATCACGTGGGTTTGCCTACGCCAAAATCCCATTCGAATAATTCGAGTCAAAAATAAAAATCTCTCCACGTAGATATATAGCAAGTGTTTACTACGGTTAAGGGAATAAATTAGCACTTGTTTCAAGGTGCCTTAAAAGAGTGGGAAAATTACCTTTTTTTGTTTTTATGATTATATTTAGTAAGTATTTTTTATTAGTAAAATATATTCTTTTTTATATAATATATTATTTTTTTTATTTATTACATCAACGATATTTTAATTATTAATATATATAAAATTATTTGTAGTGAAAAAATTTAAATAATATTAATCAATTTGAAATTCACTTATATATGAATTAATATAAAAATTCTCACATCATATTGTACTAGTGAAATATTTTCTTTTCTTTTGTGAGATATATTCTCTTTTAACGAAAATTTAATTCACTACATTCTTTCTCATTTAAAAATAATTATCAAACGACAGTTAACTAAAATTAAAGCATAATTCTACATAATTGATATAATATGAAAATAAAACATTAACATTTTGAAATTTATATTTATATATACTATAATTATAAATATAATACTGTAACTATATATATATATATATATATTATTATGATTAATATTTATAAATTTATATATATAAGAGTTATATATAATATTTAATATATTATTATATTAATGTTTATCTAATATAAAATATATTTGTAATATATATTGTATCTAATATAATTTTATGGTTTTTAATTATTATTATATTATACTATATTTACAATTAGTTAATTTATATAACAGTTTTGTGATTATATAATATTTAATTAATAAATATTTATATATTTATTAGGTTTATAATTTTTTTTATTATATTAGATATTTTAATATTAAATTGTAACCTATATTTTAATATAATATATATTTATATATTAAGATATATAATTATCGTATTACATTTTATTATATTAGACATTTTAATATTAAAATGTAACCTATAATTTAATATTATATATATATATATATATATATATAATATATTTAAAATTATATTATATATAATATTAGATTATAATAATAATATTATTAATTAATATTACATTATATTATAATATAAAATAGTATCATAATATAATATATTATCATAATATATAATTAATATTAATAAAAATATATATTTTAATATATTATATTAAATTTAAAATAATACCATATTAATAATACAATAATTAACACATAAAAACATGCACAGAGGAGTCGAGCATGCCACCTTCTAAGTGTCTGATTAACCTTCCAAGTGTCTTATTAACTTAGAATATTGTTCTCCATTATTTGTGGGAATAATTACAAGGTTTCTCAACACAGGAAACTATGTAGAGCATGTGGGAGCAGGTGCCACTGTTTATTTATTAACTTAGAAAATTGTTAACATTCGTAAATGAATCTAGATGTTTATTCTTTAATTAAAACTTACAATTGCACTCTAAATGTACAATGGACATGCGAATAGGGATGATAAACTTTAGAATGAGAAAATTTGAGTGAAAAGAATTACTATCTAAAGTAGAGTGTAATAAAGAGGAAAGAAATTGTTATTTGATAAGGCATTTGGAATGAGATTGAACTTCTAAAGTTTGATGCGTGTGATTACATATATACAAAGACAAACTTGTTGCATGATGCAAAATATAAATGGAAGCATAAGAGATTGTAACAATGAGAAAGGAAATTAGATGGATGGGAAGGTAGATGTTTGCTATGTTTTGGAATGTAGTAGTTGTTCATTTTTTTATTTTTATTTTTGTTGTTTTGAACATATGAATTATCTTACATATTTGTTTAGTGCTGGGAAAAAAAGTAAGGGAGTTGTAAAGATCATTAAGTAATTAGACTTTCGAGATTGTAATAAATGTTAAAACATGTCAATTAATATTATTAATATTAATTGTCATGTTTTGTAAGGTTAGGTTTTGTGATTTGTGTATTGTTGAAGTCTATGTCATTTTAAGGGGAAGTTGTCTGCGTTTTTTTAGACTTTATTTAATTACTTCATTTAATGTATAATATATATGTCCAATATTTTATGCCATTCAAATATTGAAAATATGGGTATGTTGATTAAATTTTAATTTGTCTTTTTATTTTCCCATGATGGGGACCTTTATGTTTTTTTCAAAACGTATGTTGCATATATTGCAAGTTATTTTATGCTATCAATTTTAGTTACAAGTTAATGATCAAGAGTTTATTATATAAATTCATAATGTCATACTTGATATCCATCTCGACAAGATTGGTATACACACTCCCTTTGAATGGTGGATTGACAGGAAGTGGCCTATTGAGACCCTTTCCACTGAAATAAACCTTGGTTAGGTTATAAGCTCCTCTCTCCATAGTCTCTTCAAGTTGAAACTCTCAATTCTAAATAAAAATTTAATTCCACTGAAAAATTTTACAGTAAAAGGTTTGATCATGTGTGGCTAACTATCATTGAGCCAAAACAAGCACACTTCTTGTGGTGTATTCTCCACCAAGGTCTCCCACTTGGTTCATGCTTGGTGCACCTTGGTATGGCTCACTCTATTTACTTTGTATGAAAACATCTAAAATCCTTAAAGGATATTTTATGGTTTCGCAAGCTTGTTTAGTCTGCTTGACAATGGATTCACACCCTCTTCCAACCCTTTTGCCTTGAAATATGTACCAGGAAGATGGTGTTGTTACGGGACTTGTCCATGATTCATGTAATTTTTTCACAAATATGACATATATTTTGTGTTGAAATTCTCTTTCAATTATAGAAGAGCAAAATTGATGCTACTTTTAACCAAGGTATTTTGAGCGATTATTTTTTCATAACAAACAAGATTAATATGTTATCTAATGTTATGCTTCAAATTCAAGTTTAAGTCAAGAAAGTTTATTTAGATTTTACCCACCTCTAGACCATGCTTGATCATTGGGGAAGTGCTCTCTGTGCATTTAGTAGAGTCATTCCAAACACTGCTTGATATTAGTTGCCCTTATGGGATTGTAGGCAAGGTCACATCCATGTGGTATTCTTGCTCCTCACTCTCAATATGATAGATGGGATCCCTTAAAATGGGTAGTTGTGTGATCCTCATCACATCCTCCAATAGGATGGTCATCTCTCTAATAGGCAACATGAAGGTGTTTGTCGCTGGATCCCATCTCTCGATGAGCGTGATGATCATGGTCGTATCTCGTGGTAAGTGCTGATAAAGAATCATATCCCCTAAGCCAACCTTATCCATGTGTTCCACTCCTCTATGATCATCACATCCCACACCTCGATGAAAATCTTAGGGACTTGGTACCTCATTTGAATCTAATCACGGGCCTACACACAAATACACAACAATATTAGCATGCCTACTTCATTTTTTACGTCACTCTAAAATTTGCACCTATCTTTTTTAATCTATTCCACCCTCCCCTGTTACATCTATTATTTTACCTCTCATAATCACCCATACCTATCCCTTGCACACAACGTGCATCTCTCCCAAATGACTACCTTAACTATTTAACCCCAACCCTCAACAACATCATTTTGAACACCTAAAATAATTTGATTAGATAACTTCCACTACTCCTATTAACACCTTTTTTTTTTGCCTACCACTATAAACACCCCTTCACACATGTCACCCATTTACCACCATTTGCATATTTGGCACAACTTTTCTAACCTTCAACAACTTCATCCACTTTATCACCTTTTCAATCAGTTTTGACCAACTTTAACCTTTTATACCCATTTACCAATTTTAACCACTATCAATTCAACCATTTTAGCATTTAAACCTTTTATTAACTTTTCACTACTTCCAAAACTAAAATACAATTATTACACCAACATTCCTACTTTAACACAAATCTGCAAAATTTACACACAATCTTAAACTCTTCTTATTTATTTTCCACCTTTTACCAAACCTTTGCACCAATCCTTCAACCGTCGATGGTTCTTTGAACTATCAATGATCCCTTACGGACCTTTTTACCCATAAGTTTGACCAATGATGGTCGGGTTGAACCACCGATGATTACTGTGTGTGATTGTCGATGGTGCAAATTGAACCCTCGACCTTCCACAACTTCTAAAATATCAACTAAAACCCCCTAATTTCTTTTCCTAACATTATTCCCTGACCCATTACACTCTTAAAAAAAACCCAATCTCTATTTCTCCCACTAATTTGCCTATGAACAACAAAAACCTAAACCTAGGGCATCATGGCCTAGGATAATTTTCAAAACCCTACCCTACTCATTCAACCTGCTCAAATGTCACTTTCTTCTAACACATTCAACTATAATATCAAATTCACAACACCTACCTCATTCTGTGATCGATGTTGTGGTCGAAGCCCTCGTGCAGCTGCTCGAACACACCCTCATCCACTCTCCATCTAGTCAAACATCGGGACTCTTCAAACACACTATCACCCAATCCATTGCTGCCAACTCAACATGCTTACCACACAAATGATAAATTGCCCAAATTACCTAGAGCACAAATGCCAAACAAGTCAAAATGGTTAAAGCACATTCATATTTTACTTTTATCTTCTCATTTTTTTGGGGTTTTCTTGACCATTGATGGTTAGGGTGACTGTCAACAGTCGACCCTAGGGAAACCCCTTACCATTGATGGTCAGGGTCCCACTTTTCTTTTCGCTCTTTCAAAAGAACTCCACCTCACTACCAACCTTTTTTTAAGAACTACGTTTGGTCTGAAGTTTTTTTGGATATTATGTCCATAGAACTATGTAGGCAACATCCACTTGCGTAGTGCATATGGAGTCAGCTCAACCATTCTCAACCAACCCATACCCAACCATTACACCACATCTAGTTTGACATTGATCTTTTTTTACCCAGATCATTCACTTATTTTATGATAACTTTGTATGGTCATTTTGACTGCATTGACCAATCTTGCCATGTTGAACTCTTGAACTTTGTACCACCTTGTGCATGACCCAACAAATTATGTTGTTTCGTGGGAACACTTCCTACCTTGGATACTTACAACCAATACCGACCTTGTCTAGATGGTTAAATAGGCTAGACCTGATCATCTATGACCAATGATGTGGATCGATTACCACTATCACATGTCCCTCTAGAATCAACCTTATTTTTACTAACATCGACAACTTTAGTCTTTACATGATCTTGAATATCACCCTTAATCACATTTTATGCTCATGTTTGCATCTTAAATGCCCAACGTTTTTATATGCCCCACCTTGTGCCTACCCATTTACCATTTATCAAACCCTGACCTGATTTTGCTTCTACCTCATCAACTCTTGGTTTGAAGGGGAATACCTCCTCCCATACTCAGGGCAACCAGACCTTGACAAGTGATCCATTTTTATTCTATAGCTTGTATGATCAAAGTTGCATAAAATAATGGGCAAAATGTAGACACTTAAAAATTGCACATGATAGCTTTCGATGTCGAACTGCCTCTTGACCCTCATCTAACCTTACGTCTAGTGAACTACCTAGTCACTTAGACTTGTTTACCAACTTGACCCTATCAAACCCCTAACGAAACACATTTGACTAAACCATTTAATTCACCCCTTTTAACTTGTTTTAACACATATTCTTCTGGCCCATCAACCACCGACAGTCAGCCTAACTATCGACAGTTGGGCTGATCGTCAATGGTTAGGTCTCCAAGCCTGCTTTAATGTTTTAAAGCATTGACAACTTTGTGCGAGTTAAGTATCTCCCTAAATGGAAACTTGCTTTTAAAACTAACTTTAAAACATCATGAATTGGCAACTTTATCCCCTATCAAATTAGTAACTTCCTCCATCTTAATTAGCAACTTCATCTTATAAAAGGATAAGAGGAGGAAGTGAAATGGAATCGACAATCCACAATATTGCATCCAAGCTCTCTTGCATATAGGTATCGAGCATCTTTTAGCAAGCAAGCAATATCACCAAAGACCCAAAGCTCTGTTAGAATCACTTTCAAAAGCTGAAGTATTGTCACTTTAGCCAAATTACTTCAACCTTCCACCCACAAGTTTCAGGTATCCTTTGCTTGTTTCATTGATTTATCTTATTTCTAACCTTCCTGCCCTATTAGACCTATCAGTATCTTATTTTCCACCCCTCAGCCCCATAACAAACCTTTATTTGCCCAAATACCCAATGTGTACCTTCTTTTTTGATCATTCTAGAATTACATAGGTAACCATCGATGGTTAGCACAATCATCGATAGTCATCTCAATTGTCTATAGTTACCCAATCATCAACGGTTAGCCTAAACCATTGACACATTACCTGACCATCGATGGTCACTATGGCATAAAAATATATCAAGCTATTTTCAGCCTCGTGACCCCAGTTAAGCCCAACTTTCTCTATTTTTTCCTGATATAATACCTTTTTTGATTTTTTGGACCAGACCCCGACCATTTTAACATAAGTATTGATCAACTTTTCTACTTTTGGTTACTTTTATATTAGTTAGTATTCTACTTTCTTTGAATTGCATTTCATTTATCTTATGCAAGTAGATATTTACTTTATCATTTCTAACTTAATTTTTATAATACTAAATTGATGGCCTCCTAACAAGTAATATGCTTCTTGGATCTAGCTCACGCTAGGCAATCCACTCATCCATCCATCTAACACCCCACTTTTCTAGTGTTTTTCTTATCTGCAGGTTATTCCTTCCTAGCGAAAGAGGAGTTTTCATCATTGTCTAGATTCATGCGTGCACTTTACTAGGTATTCTTCTACACACCCTATTACTAGTTTCATTATTTACTTTCAAAATTAATAAATGACTGGAAATTAACTAAAACAGTGAGATTGAGAGGCATCAAGCCATTTTGTAGGCTAATTCCCCTTAAATTTTTTTTGATAATCAAGAGCAAACATTGTTTGGTGCAACCTCATACTTCTGCAGAGAATAACATCACAATCTTACATAACACAACTTTTCACTACCTACACAACACTACAACAACACACACCATGTGCACAATCCCTCAACATAATCCATAAACCTATGTACATAATTCTAAATATGTGCATAACACTTGATAGCACTCCTTGAGCTCACTTCATGACAATATACATTTCAACATACTGTGCATTTTGAGTTAAAGAGACATGACTATCACAAGGTGAAT
The DNA here is from genome assembly GCA_037957365.1 of Torreya grandis. Taxonomy (NCBI): domain Eukaryota; kingdom Viridiplantae; phylum Streptophyta; class Pinopsida; order Cupressales; family Taxaceae; genus Torreya; species Torreya grandis. The sequence continues at coordinate 4,008,773 of JARHVA010000540.1, read as the reverse complement.
AGCCACACATGAAAGCTCAAATTATTCAACTTAAATAACAATTCTTGACACTCCATGACTTTGTGATCTATATATTCATATATGTAACATTAGTTTAGGCATATGATAGGAAATTATATAGCTATACATCTTTCTCAAGAGTATGCCATGTGTAAAACACACATATTAATATAATTATTATTCAAGTTGTATTACTTTATATGTTCTCTATCTTATTCTATATTACTTTTGCATATGCATTCAACTCATCGTAATCCTCATCTATAGTGTTATCCCCCCAACCTCTTGGATTTAGATCACATTGAAACCATAATTAAGAACATTTGCATCAAACAATTTAATTTTAAATTCTCTAACAACATTAGAAAGCTCATCAAATAAAGGATAAGAATTGAAAACAATTTTTTCTTTAATAATTGGAAGTAAACTATAGAAAAAAGCTTTAGATTTCACTATTTGATGGCTTGTAACTCATTTTAGTAACCATTTTAAAAATCTATATACATAACCACTATTTTTTTACATTTTGAGGCAATTTAAGAAATGTAACTTTCGTGCCAATGTTAATTTGAAAGTGATCTAAGAAATCATTCTTAAGGGTATTGAAGTAATGAATAGATCCTCTTGAAAGAGCATAAAATCAATGAATAAAATATTTTTTTAGGATTCTAGGAAAGAGCTTAGTCAATAATTGATTATCATGAACAAGGTTTAAAAATGAGGCATAAGAGAATCTAATATGATGCGAAGGATTTCCTTTTTTATTAAATAATTTAAACTTATATGCAACAAAACTTGAAAGAAAAGGATGAAAAAGAATTTCATGAGCCAAAAGAATAAGAATAATATCATCAGAAGTGACCCTTATATTGTTTAATTTTTGTAACATTTGAGAAAGGGTTCTCATTTTATTTTGCATACTATAAAGGGTTTGCATCGCAATAACCATTTTTGGATTTTATATGGGAGATGATTAAGGAGGAATATTTATTGAGGACTATAAGGATGGTAGAAGAGATATTGGGATATTTGGAGAAGATAAAGAATAAGATACAATTTAGAAAATGGATATAGGAATAGTAGGTGGAGGTGGCATGAGCTATGATAAATATGGAAGGTAAAGAGAATTGTATTTGAGGTTAAGAATAAATTACGTGAGTTTGGTAATATATTAATAAGTATGCAATATTTTTGGTGGCAGGAAGATTAAGATATGGTTGGGGAATGAACTTACCATAGAAAAAATTTCATATGTAAATTTTTTTAGGATTATTTTTATATTTTAACTTGTTGAAGGTTTTCTAAGAAGAATTTTTAAAATTGGGTATGACATAATCATTTGGCTCACTTGGTGTATTTTAGGTTATGAGAGCTTATTATCAACTTGAACTTTTACAAATACATCACGGTTAAAATATTTATGAATATCATCTTCATCTTTTTACAAAGGTATGTTGCTATATTTTATATTGAAAAGAGGCACATCACTATAAAAATGCACATTCATTATCATAGAGGAAGACACTTTTAAACTTTAAGATATTCTTTAGTTTAGATATAATCAAGGATTTTACAATAATGTTTACTTTCATTTGATTAATTCTACCACTTATTCTCATTAGAAATTTAGATTTATAAAATTTTAGTGATATAAAATGAAATCAAGCTTGGAAGCAAACATATTGCATAAAGCAAAACACATTAGGGTTTTAAGAAGTTTATAAAATTAAAGAGAACCTATGGTTTAGGATCAAACATTTTCAATTAGAAAAACATTCATGAAGAAAGTGAAAAAATAAGATCTAACAACATCCACAAAGTAGGTTCATTGAAAGATGGAATTTTTGGACGTGTAAAAAAATTAGGGTTCAACAAAATGTATGCATAAAAATATGTTTACTTTAAATTAAGAATTATAAAATATGAGAAATACAGTAAAAATAGCCTAATTAGTTATATAGTCAAACAAATAGGGAGATGGAGGGCTCTTAGATTTTTAGGATGTCATCCCAGTCAATAAGTGTATTTGATTTATTTTGGAGCCTTTTGTTGTAATAAAAAACTATTTGTGTCGATCTCCAAACATTTTAACTTGTTTTCGTGTTAGATAAAATTCTTAAATTAAACGATTCCATATTATGTGGATGGTCGCAGTCAAATCTTGCAATTTCTGACATAATTTTTCTATTCAATTTGCTTGATTTTGATTCGTTTTTTCTCTTAAATTTGTATAATTCAATTTAAGACTCGCTAAAATAAACAAATTTTGTAAGATTAAAATTGGAAAAAATTCGATTTGGGGGTTCCATAATACATTTAGTATTTGCCCATTTAATTTTCAAGGCCTCTCAAAATATACAAAGAAATCATAAATCGATAAACAATTAATTTATAATAATAACAATGTTAATAAAAGATCATAAAATTGATTGCTAAATATATAATAAATACTTGATGAAAAATTAAACTTTATTAATTAATTAATTAATTATTTATAAATAAATAAATTTAAATTTTGGTAATTTTAATGTACATGATTAACATTTAGTATTTGGAAATAAGAAAGATGGAAAAAATGGATCAATCAACATATTACAATAAACATAATGTAGATATAAAAATTACGTAAAAATATATTTAAACATAAAATGTCATCATTTCGATCTAATAACACCAAATTTGAACCATTCACCCATGCATAGACAATGGATAGAACATGTGGAAAATAATGTAAACTAAATGCAACGACCATCTTTTAATTGTTTACCCAAAGCAATATACCAAAAAATTATTTATTTTTTAAATCTAAAAACACCATAAGAGAAGAAGATTACAAAACTTACGGTCAACACGTACAATACATATATGAAAACCACGCTTCGTTTTAAAGAGGTCCCCGCCATGGGAAACTAAAAGGAAAAATTAAATATAATCAACATTCGCAATGTTTGAATGAAATAATTTATTATTAAAGTTGTGGGGGAAAAGCCATTAATTGTCGTAATCATCAATGGGACCGTCTTTCCCATTGCGCATGATCTCTCGTCTTTTAAATATTAAATATGAAATATGAAATATGCTCATCTCATGGTTTATAGTTTTAGGGTTTGTACAATATGCTTTCCAAAAAACATGTCTCCTCATGCTTTTATACTTTTTACGACTTATATGCCAAGGAAAGGATTCCTCGAAATGGACCCCACCCACTATTCTTTCAATGTTAATCCCTTGTGTGACGTGTCTGTCACGAAGTAGGTAGTCAGTCCTTGCCATGGAATGACGAGGTTTGTAATTGTAATTGTAATTGAAATAGTTATTTTGCTGTATGTCATATCGTTGAATTGTAAGTCAAAAATCTCTTGTACGAGAATAGGAATATCGAACTCTTGAGTTTACATATATAAAAATTAATATTTTTTCTAAATTATATTAATAAATTAATATGATATAAAAGTTATTTATATCTCGAAAAAAAAAATGAGTGGACATAAGTTATATTTAAAAAGTTATATCGATAAGCACTAAGAGATTATATCATTATTTTAATAAAATTAAAAGATTTTTATAACAAAAAGGGTGATGAAACAAAAGAGTTATATAACATAACCACACATCATAAATCATAGTAAGTAATGGAAACAACGATAAAAGATGGAGGAGGAGGAGGAGGTATAAGATTACCAAGCTTATCATTCCGATCTCCCCAACGCTCAATCGCTGGAGGGTCTATAGAATTAGGTACAACACCCCGACCATTTCCTTCTTTTTCTTTATCTTTTATCCTCAAAATTTTCTGGTCTAATAAGAGAAATAGCAAGGGTCAAACGAAGGAACTTCCCTTGCAGTTGTGCAGGCCACCTAGAATGACCAACACCACCACCTTTGCCATCCCAACTGACACCATTACTTCTGCCATCCTAGCCACTAACACTAACACTTCCACAACCACCAATTTGAGGCTCTAAAGATGGAAAATATCTCATAGAAGAACCACAGTGGCCCCTGTTGTGCGATTGAGTCTTTCATCGTGACCCATGCCTTTGATCACATGGGGTGAGTGATGTCATGCAGAGTCTATAAGGACTCTACTAACCACACATGGGACATTACTCCAATGATCAAGCAGAGTTTGGAGGTGGGTAAACTCTAGACGACCTTTCTTGACTTGAATTTGAATTTGAAACATAACATTAGATAACACATTAATCTTATTAGTCATGGAAAAAATCATCCAAAATACAGTAGACATGCTCATGGACATGATCTATCTTTTAAATATGTTCATGGTTTATACTTTTTATCATTTACATGTAAACATATTTGTACTTTTATGATTCCTCCAAATAAATGATACAAAGTAGGGAAGGGACCAATTATTAGTTAGGGTCAATAGTTGTTATTGTAGTTGTGATTCCTTTCCTTTTTTAACATATTTTAAGAATTATTTAATTATGTACCTCTCTTTATGTATTTTTAAAAAATTTACCTATATATTCTATTAAGGTTTTACCATTATTTAGATAACTAATATTAAAAATATAACTTTTTATATAAAATATTATATACATATTAAAAATAAATTAACATTGAAATAAAAAAAATGTATGTTATATTAAAAAAAATATATATGATATTCATAAAAATAAATATCATTTTTATAAAAATGAATATATTTTTCAAATTTGAATATACTTTTGAAAAAGTTACATTATTTGGTAATATTTTAAAGATGCAAATATTTAAAAAACACCAACTTTATTAAATATTTTGAGTCTCAAAAATTTACTTTTGTATATCTGATTGTAAGTTACTCAAGCAAAAATATACACATCTAAAGTTATATAATATTATAACTGGTCCACTTACATTTTATTAAATCTTATCTTATTCAAAATTTAAATATTTGGTTCTAATATATGACTCCAACAACCTCCATTAATTCGCTGCACTTGCAAAACTGAATGCAAATATAATTTCTAAGCCTCACCATTCATAGACAATTCAAAATTCAAAATTCAAAATTCAAATTATCTTGTTGAGATATAATCTGTTTATTAAAAAAAAACTATAGAGCAATAAATATTTGATTTATAAAAAGTGTCGAATTTGAATTAAACTGGAAGCAAACTTCAACATTCAAGTAGCGTTAAGTTATTCAGAGGATCATGTTCCACATATGAAGTCTAAAATTTTCCATTGACGTACCAATAAATGTAAGTTTTTTGAGTTCAAGTTGAAGTTTCATTCATTCACATTTATCAACATTTCAAATGTAGACTGACATAGTTGTTGTTGATGTGTTTTCCATTCATTTTGATGTGTTATTCATACTTGCGACATATTTATATATCCTTGTCTCCATCTTTCCATGGCTTCTGCAAGCACCCAATAAATGTTCCCACACAAAAATATTATTTTGGATGGAAAGGGATTTGAACTTGATATGAAACACTAAACATTTACTGTTGTACATACAAATACATGTTTGGATGGAAATGTTTTTGAACTTGGGATGGAAGATAAGCAATTTCATCAACAAACATCTCTCTTTGTGTTTTCACGTACCTCCTCCCTCAAAATGGCAATGGAACCTACTTGAAAGATTTATGTAGTGTTTAACAATATAATTTATGTTGGTAGAATGGAGGGATGAAAATTATTGTTATTGTGCCTTCTATGTTCATAGTTTTTAATGTGTACCTTCACACCTTACTATACATTTAGTGGTATGTTAATGGAGTGATGAAATGTTACACAAAGGTGTGTTTCCTATAGTTAAATCTATAATTATGTTCTTTTTCTTTCCATATGTTTGTTATTATTATTATTATGCCTTCTATGCTCATGGTGTTTTTGTGTGCCTTCACATCTAATTCAATATTTACTTGTAAGTTCATGGCAGTTATATCAACCCATATTATTTTATGAATTCTATGGCTATGTTGAAAGATGCTTGTGTCCTTAATATGCAAGAAAGTTCCATGATGGAATACGGTAATGTTGTTAATATTGAATGACCATTTTTGAAGACCCTCGGTGGCCTTTTTTTCATTAATATGGTGTGTTAATGCTACCTTGTGTGCCATTCTAAAATGGTTCACCATGTTGGAGGGATTAAACATTACCCACAACTGAACCCACAACATCAACATATTTTCATTCACATATGATTCAACATTTTTTGGTTATTTTTGAAAGCCATGGAGGTTTTTTGAATTCATGTTGTTATATACTTTATATTCGTGTCACATTTCTATTTCCATAGACAACATGGGTTAGAAGATTAAACAGTCATTGGTATGTGGATGCAAGCCTTGAAGGTTTTCATTCACTACAAGGAGCATTGAAAGTCATCCTATAATAGTGGATAGCCTTTACAAACTCCTTTATTATAGGGTGCATTTCAATGCTCCTTGTAGTCAACAACCATATGTTTTCACCAATAAATTATTTTCTGAATTCATGTTGTTGTGTACTTTAAATTTATGACACATTATTATTTCTCTGCATTCATGCTAGAGGGATGAAATGTTACATGCCTTAAACAACCTTCAAACATTGAATGTGTTATTGAACATTTATAACTATGTGGATGGAAGCCCTAATGGCTTTCATTCACATACAAGTAAACATTATTATTTTTTAATCCTAATTTATACTTTCATTCCCATTCCAGTAAATATTGACTTAGATGTATCAATCCAAACCCTTTTACAAATTATTTTTGTTGTGTTATTGATATGTTCCTATCAATTAATATTGTTTTATTATTTATTCACATTTTCAAAATTATAAATATTCTTTGACATAAGTGTTATTGATAAATTACCAAACATTTTCTGCTATGTGGCTAAAACCCCTGAATGTTTTCATTCACATACAAATAAACATTATTATTTTTATTGAAATTTAGACTTTTTTGAATGATTGTGCATGTGCTTTTTATATTTTTAATGCATTTATATTTCCTTGCATGCAACATTTATTTTACGTAATTATTTGACAAGTCCAAGGTTTGTTTCTCCCTCCTTCAGCCAATTTGGTGGGCTCACTAGAGAATGCAGACTTATACCACCTAGTTTAAAATTTTGACCAATAATAATTTTTAAACAAACACATTATGTTATCATTGGATTAAAATTTTGTGAAGGCACAAAGCAAAATAAAAATGGGTCATTAATATAAAATAAAGGGCCAGTTGAAACACAAGTGTGTCTGCAATATTGAACGATCACTAGTATGTGGATGGAAGCCATGAAGGTTTTCATTTGCATACTAGTATATGTTAATGTCTTTCTATCAAAATTAAGAATTTAATTAATATATCATTAAATGTTGATTCAGATTATCAAATAAAATCCTTATGTCAAATCATGTTGTTGTGTGTTTTAACCTTTTAAGGTTTAGCTATGTAAATCCTATGTTAGATTAAAGGGTTGAGTTATCTAAATCAGTGAAATAATATGCAATAAATAACCACTGATTTGTTATAGAATTTAACTTGCTTTAACTTTCTAAAAATAGTAATAAATATCTGTAAATAGAGACTTATTTGGAAAACACCTATCGTGAAATATTTGATTGCTAAAAACTAGGTTACAAACAGGTCTAAGTGTCATATACAAGATCTCTGAGTCATATATTACCTTGGATAGTATCACCCCACTTGGACAGTAGTGCCATGTGGCTATAGTGTCCCAAAAATGGCACTAGTTTCCTTTTTTTAGGACTATTCCTAAATTTTGGGTGCACCTATGCTTATTTTTCTGGGTTCTATTCCTGCACACATAAAATCTAGAACTTTGTATTGTGCTTGTAATAGCTGATTTATGTTGCAAACCCTAATCCTCCTTACAAGAATGGCATGAGCTAAAAATGTGTGTTCATTAATAGGATAAGTTGGACATCCTCAACACCCAATGTGAAGAGATTTGCCTACATACCAATACTCCAAGAAGGGATCAAACCCGATGTAGTTCTCCCACCTAGTGCTTGGTGCAAATGCAAGTGAAAAGCTAAAATGATAATGGTCTTGAATACCTTGAGTATGATTTTGATTGGAAATATTTAAAACCTGGGCTTAGAGCAGCTGTAGATGGTAGTATGTAGAAGTAGGGCATAATAGGGATTAATAACCTTGATTTTGCTCAACTTGTTTCTTGTTTGAACATGCTTTTTGCATATATTTTCCATATAGTGGACATAGGTCTAATAATGTTGTATTTATAGTGTTTTGTAGTTTATGAGGATAATAAAATATGTTTAGGCTGACCTTAAGAGGGTTACACATTTGAAAATATATCCGTTCGAGAGAGTTAGTGTAAGGGACACTAGCGCCATATAACTCTAGTGTCCTTAATGTGGTGCTATTGTCTAGCTGGCTGGGTGCTAGGCATGAAGGGCCAAGATATGAGAATGAAGGTTTGAAATTGTGTTTGAGATGATTAGGGATATATGTCATATGCAAAATAACTAGACAAGTGTGATAAATGAAAAAAAAGTGTACCTAATTAGGAATAGGTTGTCTCAAGCAACACTATTAGCATCTGAATACCACTTTTAGATGATTATATTTTTGCCTCCCTTTATGTTAGAAGTGCAGCAAAGCAAAATGACTAGTATAAATGAAAAAGAAGTCTACCTGAACTTACCTAGGAAGTGAAGCCCGTGTATCTGAGTTTGAGCATGTGAAGCTGGGTCTGTATATGTGAAACATGATCCAAAGTATGACCTGCAATGAAAGGTGCATAAATCAATCCTTACTTAAGATATATCAAAATCAAAATACTATGTTAAATAAAGTAACTGAGTAAATATGAGAAAAGAGATAAGAAAGAAGAAAAGAAGGAATATACCTCATTGAGTACACAAACCAATGCATGAACCTGGTGATAACTTGTGTGTGTGTATGGTGATCAAATTATTGAATAGCTTGGACTAAGCTGATAGCTTGCTCAATCCTCATGTGTGGGTGGCTCAAGAACTCAATTAGGCTATGACTCCATCATTTACCACTCATGTGTAGTAAATGCATATAAAATTAAACTACACAAAGTGCTAAAAAATATCCAATTGGGTATATCTAATTGTGTATGTCAATTTTGTAGCCACTCAGGTACATTAAGTGGCTCTGGGTCACTTAAGAATGCCAACATTTACAAATGGAGTAAGGCATGAAACTGGTGATAACCTAAAATATGATAGCAAGTATATACAATGTAGATAATGAAATGGAGTTTGCCATTCCATCTGATCAACATGTGTGTAACTGAGTCTTTAGAAACTATGTGTCATGTACATGCCCCCAATCTGATATATGAATATACCGATTCTAGATTGAGTGTGTAATAATTGTATCTATATATCTGAATTGAATGTGGGGATGATCGTTCCATGAATGATTCCCCCAATCTAATTAACTGATATGAATCTAAGCTAAAATAGTGTGAATATGAGTTAAATCTAAGCATAACTATCAAACCTATAGTTGTATCTGTGCAAACCTATATTCTACCTGGTGTACTACTTTAAATAATCTGAACTACCCTAAAACTGGGGTTACTAGACAATATCAACATGTCTTAGACAATATCAGCATGTGGTACTAGTGTCCCATTCTAGGCACTAATGTCTGTCTATTCTAAAATCTAAGTCTTTGAATAACTTTTTGAGTCTCTATTTTTTCCTATCTTACCTATGTCTAATTTCCTAAAACTGAGCCTGTGTGTTGAAAATGTTTTGTGAATGAAATGTAGGATTTTGATCTCTATGACAAACCCATGTGAATGCCCCCTCTTTTAAGGGTAGTTTTTAACATGTGTAAGAACTATCCTAAAAAAATAGCTCTACAAAATATGTTAGCCAAAGTATACATGATAACTGCATGATAATCCAATATAATGTGCAAACATAACATCAGAATGTAAGAGAATCTAAGCATAAGTATGTAGTGTAATATTTATGTTGTATATAACATTACACAATGCTATCAATATAGATGTAATTAATGTGTATAACAATAATTCTGAGTAGCTACCTAGGGGGATGGGGAATGATGTCCATCATGACACCCAAGTAGGAAGGGTATATGCATAAGGTTCCTCATAGCATCAAAAAATGGTGTGTGTAAAAAGAAAATACAAGTGTCATGGCCATGACACATACAAGAAAACATACATATAAAACACATGAGGCACACAAAATAGGCCAAGGGGTCACAATACAAGGAACATGGGCACATGTAACTAAATATGAGAATATAAGACATACAAGGACGTTCAAATGTCCACATATGCAAGCAACAAAAAATTTGGCTTAGAAACACATAGAAAGACATATTCAAATGTCTTCATACATAATCAGGAAAGCACATACAAGGGACATGGGCACATGTCTAAGGCATACATGAATAGAAGTGGCGTAGAGCCAAAAATCAATGGCATATTCAAATGCCCTTAAATAGAAGAATCATAGGAAATACAATCAAGTCTAAGCTAGGAAAGCTAGAAATGAAATTATGTATCAATGTAGTATAAATCTATGTAAATTCTAGGAGTATATATGGTGAGTCTAACTAGTGATAGATGAAAAAAATATGAGTATGAGTAGAAATGATTAATATCAATATATAACAATGTTAAAACTAGAATGTATAGAATGTAAGGATAAAACTTGGTAATAGAAACTATGTATGAAATGCCCCCAAGTGGGTGGATGTATCAAATGAATAAACCTTGATCAGTGTATATGCCCCTAGTGGGTAGATTATATCAAGTCTGGATCAGTGTAGTGGACATGAGTCCTATAAGTAATCTTTAATCACTCGACAAGAACAAGTGAAGCATGTATGTATGATAAAATTGACTATACTAAGATAGCTAGAATATGTAGTGTCTGGTAAATTAAAGAAATGTAAACATAACAAGCATAAAATCTATAAAATTTGTATTTTTTGAGTAATATGTCAATTTTTTCGTATTTTCTATATGTGCACCAAATTTGGGATTCTTGAAATATTATCAAAATTACAATAAAACACCCAAAATCTACTGACACAAAGGAATGGATAGAGGAGATAAATCAGAACTAGTAGAACATTCTTACCATGACATTTACCTTCTCATGCCTCCATTCTAGGATTTGAATGCATGTGATTAGAAAATGATTAGCAACTTGAGTTTTGCAACCTCACGAGTACACAAGGCAATCCTGTAATAAAAATACACAATCTCACAAATTAGAAGAAATACTGTGAGAATCTAACAACAAGATTATCAACTGACTGCTATGATAATCATGATCATCAGACAATACTGCTACTCTAACTAACAAACCCACCATTGATAAACAAAACCTACTAGTGATATTGTAAGACTGAATTAAACTATCTAAGTTTTTCCTAAAAAGTCTATCAGACCACAAATAATTATAGGGTTTTATTTTTAAATGCAATTATTAATGACCCAAAATATTATAAAAGTCTAAAGCTAGCCCTAACTATGCTAAACTATAATGTCGTGACTCGGTATGACAATCCTATGACTTAAGGAGTAGCAGTATTGCAAGGTGTCACTAAAACTAGCCTATAGGATAAGTCTCCAATAGTCTTCTTTACTATGTGCCTTAACAAGACCTTACAAGATAGAAAACACCCTTTATAAGTGCACTTTTAGATATGAATGAGGTATAAATTGACTATATAAAGGAATTTCTACAAGAGGATTTATTAGGCAAAAGGGGATGCTTTGAGACTTACAACCTTTAGACCTTCAACTCCCTGCTAATCAAGACCTTAAAATACTATAAATGATAGATCAAAAATAATAGGAGTAGTGTTTTACCAGTTCTTGGTGACTATGCAATATAATGACTAAATGATAAACTTGGTAGTACCAAGTTAATATCACCACTCAAAATGTGCACCAAATTTGGGATTCTTGAAATATTATCAAAATGATAATAAAACACCCAAAATCTAATGACACCAATAGGAATGAATAGAGGAGATAAATCAGAAATAGTATAACATTTTTACCATGCTCTTTACCTTCTCATGCTTCTATTCCATGATTTGAATGCATGTGATTAGACTCATATTGACTCCATGATAGCTTGATGTTGGATTGTGATAATAGATGCTTGATGGTTGATTATGGACTTGATCACAAGCTTTCTAGATTCATTTTGACATGGTTTCCATTCGAGTCTTGTAGTTGGTTTGAGGGTGAAGGGAGAGCTTAGTTTTATAAGCAAATTGGGAGAAGATCAAGGGTCTAAATTCAAACTTGGGCCTTTGAGATCTAGGGATAGGGAATTTCCATGGAATTTTTAATTCTATGGAAATCTCTAGAATTAAGAAATTCTAGAGAAGGGGCTAAGTTGGGGAAGATTTCTAGAATCCTCCAATTCTAGAAATCTCCCCATAAGGTTTAGGGTTTTAAGAAAGGCTAGTGTAGGGTGGTAGGTGGGTGGTTGGATTATTTTTGAATTTAAAATTGGCTAGTGGGATTAGGGAATAGTTTAGTAGATAATAGGTCTTATTAGGGATTTAATGAGGGAATTAATTGATTTTTGGATGGGATAAAGGTTTATAGGATATGGTAATGAGATGGGGGTTATTAAGTTATTAGTTATTTTGGTTATGACATATAGGAATTAGGCTAAATTAACATAAATTAGTATGATTAGTGGGGCGAGCACATTTTAGTGCATACACTATATATAATCTATGTATAACCAAATGAAAATGAACTATGTATAAGGAGCAATAAAGAAGAAAGTATGTACAAGAGGGTAGGAACCATACTGACCAATGAGTGTCATAAGAGACTCACTATCAATGTGACTGGTGTCAAATAAGGGAACTATGATCATGTGTGTTGTGTGAAAAGGAAATTATTATCTCATAATCTATTGTGTGGAGTAATCTATGTCTGTATCTACCTGCGTAGTGGTGCTATGAATATGCAATGTTAACTGTGATGACCTATGAACTGTAGGGGTCTTAGAAACCCATTTGGTAGAAGATGTTCTAGGTGACTAGGTTCCCTGTGATGAGAACCATAAGAACCCAATAATATTGATCTTGAAATAAACTGAGTGGAGGAAGGTCCTCTAGAATATGTGACATATCTCTAATGCATGGATCTCTCTAAATAATGGTCTCTATGGGAGAGTATGTGTAAATTTAGATACTATAGGATTAGACCTTGCCTGCACTAGTGGCTCTACTGAATTATGTGATGTATGCATAGGAAATTTACTTTGAGTTGTAACTAATAACTATGCAATATTTGGTAACAGTGATGGAACTATAACTGGTGACTATGTTGGAACAGCCTGTGGGATGGGTATAGGATACTCATATGGGAGACCCTCAACTTTAACCACCTAATTTACATGTATGTACTTTAGGCATCTATGTACTATAGATGGGATGGATCAACACTCATGCACTAGGAACTATTAGGAACCGAATGGTTATATGTGATAGTCTAACTTGTAATGAAATCATAATATCCTCGATAGAGCTCTAAATGTGACCAATAAAATCATTGATGACTATGTCTGTGGGGAATATATCCTAATTTAAGTACCCTAAATAATACAAAAGTGTCATGGTAGAGATGTTAATTCTTAACCCGTTGCCAAACATGACACTCTGTATAGGATGTTGGTTTATGTATGCTCATATAAAGAGTGCATGTAAATCTCTATCGTCATCGAAAATCTCCTATTCTGGGAATGTGATGAGTGGTCTAGGTAGAACTATAGTATGGTACATGCCAATAATGTTGTGTAATGGATGTGCCTCCTTTATAATAGTATGATATGAAATTGGTGGTGGATGTGCCTAATATGTGTAGTGAACACCTGATGTACCCCCTACCTCATTCGTTGTGTGTTTTAGAAATGTATTTGAGAATATATTTAGTGCATTAGATTTTATTTGTTGTGCTTTTTGTGCCTTTATGGGTGTGCCCACATCAATAATAATAGCCTTAATCAGATCTTGTATTTTGTGCTTTAGGCTTATGCACCTATTTGTTGTGTGGCTTGGTGCCCTATGATACTCATAGAATGCATTAGAATCATAATTATTTAGAAGAGGTCTTGTCATATTGACCTATTTAATGGGATGGAGAGATATGACATTGCATTCCAAGAGCTACTATAAAAGCCATGCTAGTGACTTTGGAAGGTTAATGAAGATTCAAAGCTGAGGAGCAGATAAAACCAATCTAGGAGATGGTTTAAAAGCTACATTGACTGTGGAATTTTGATCACTCTTGTTCTCAGAGGATCTTACCTTATATGGAGGCTTATTTTAACTCTTAATAGTTTATTTTAATCCATTGGCATACTTGTGTTTGCCCATTGATAGGAGCTTAACCTCTCTTTTTTTGAATGTGTGACATAAATATGTAAATGTAAGAAAATTATTGAATAAGATAGCTTCATGTAATGTTGGTAAGAAACTTTGTTTAAATAATCTGAATCTCTCTTCCTACCATGGGGCTAATTGTTTTGGCTAATATAGTCTTATATCAAAGACATAATTTGTGAGAGGCTCATTTGACTTTTATTTCAATTGTGTGACTTATGCATATGATATCTTGTCACTGATGTTGATGGACAAATGTGCTAAAAACATGTTAGCCAAAGGATTGAATGTTGTGAGAGATTGGTTTGGTAAATCATAAAACCATTGTAAGGCATAATCCTTTAAATTGCATGAAAATAACTTCATAAGAAGCCAATCATTGGAAACGTAGTCCAAACATGCTACATGTAAAACTTTGAGATGATGCTCTAGGTCACCCTTGCCATCGTATAATGTAAGCTTAGGTGCCACGAAACTAGATGGAAAGGGAGTTGCCACTATGTGGTGTGCCAAAGGTGTATGTAAGAGAATATTAGAATCAAAGTTATGTGATGGCCTAGTGGCTCCCTTCTTGAGATGTAACACCTTAGAATGTAGAGTATGAATCTCGTGCATAAGGGATTATACAATGGGAGTGGAGGAACTAGACACAAGAGGTGTATCTATCATTGAAGGTTATTGGATTACAATTTTAGGTTGTGCTAGTTGAGTTGGCCCCACTGTAAGTGTAACAACATTTTTAACTGGGGGAGTTAAAGATTGACCATTGTTTATTTTTTGGAGTTTTTCCTAAAGAATAGTGATGAAGTCATATTGTATATCAATATGTTTGGACACAAAATCTTGTAATTCTTGCTTATCGGTCTCATTAAATCTATTGGTAAATTCTGCCATTGTAGTTTGGAAGATAGAAAAATAAGTGTTTATATATTTTGAATATTTGAAGAATGTTAATCTAAGAAAGATTGTAAAAAATAAATAGGGAAGCAAATATGATATTTTGGAACTAAAATCTGAGTATAAATAGAAAAAAGACACAAACCTTAAGAATGTTTAGGGTTTAGTTTTTTTTTGAATTAGGGTTTCTTTGCATAAATTTTAATTATATTTAAATAAATAAAACCGTAATGTGAGATTGATATAATTATCTTGGTTATGCCAAAAAATCATAATAATAGAAGTATGTAACCCTATTTTAGTGCATAAAATTTTGGAGAATGTAAACTAGGGTTTTGAACAATATTTGAAGTGAGTTAGGTTTATTGAATGTTTTAACCTTTTAGGGTTTAACTATGTAAATCTTATGTTAGATTAAAGGGTCAAGTTGTCTAAATTAGTGAAATAATATGCAATAAATAACCATTGATTTGTTACATAATTTGACTTGCTTTGACTTTTTAAAAATAGTAATAAATATGTGAAAATAAAGATTTATCTAAAAAACCCTTGTTATGGAAGATCTGAGTACTTAAAACTAGGTTACAGATAGGTCTAAGTGTTGTCTACAAGATACTTGAGTCAGATCTTCCCCTAGATAGTAGTGTCCCACTTAGACACTAGTGCCATGTGGCTCTAGTGTCTTGAAAATAGTGCTAGTGTCTTGTTTGCAGGATGGTTCCTAGATTCTAGGTACACTTGTGCCCTTGTTTTTGGGTTTTGTTCCTACATGCATGAAATATGGAGCTTTGTATTATGCCTATACAAATTGATTTATGTTTCAAACCCTAATCCTCCTTGAAAGTATGGTATGACTTGAAAATATTTGTTTGTTAATAGGATAGGCTGGACATCCTTAACACCCCACTGTGAAGAGAGTTACCTACATACCAATACTCTGAGGAGGGTTCATGCCTGATGTAGTTCTCCCCCCTAGTGCTTGGTGTAAGTGCAAGTGAATTCTAAAATGAAAATGGTCTTGAATGCCTTGAGTGTGCTTGAGATTGAAAATCTTTGAAATCTGAGCTTAAGGTAGTTGTAGATGGTAGTAAGCAGAATTAGGGTAGAATAGGGATTAATAACCTTGATTTTGCTCAACTTGTTTCTTGTTTGAATAAGCTTTTTGCATCTATTTTCCATATAGTGGATATAGGTCTAACAGTCTCATATTTATAATGCTTCATAGTTTGTGCGGATAATAAAATGTGCTTAGTCTAACCTTAAGAGGGTTACACATTTGAAAATATATCCAATCAAGAGAGTTAAGTCAAGGGACACTAGTGTTGTGTTGGGAACACTAGTGCTGTGTTGGGAACACTAGCAGCATATGACTCTAGTGTCCTTAATGTGGCACTAGTGTCCAGCTAGTTGGCTATTAGGCATGAAGGGCCATGATATGAGAATGAAGGTTTGGATTGTGTTTAAGCTGACTAGGGACATCTATGGTTCTCATAATGGTTTTAAAAGTGTGATAAAGGCTCTAGGATTGGTCTAGGGCTAAGCCAGGAATAGGTTATCTCAAGCAACACTCTTAGCAACCAAATACCACTTTTAAATGATGAATTGTGTTATTCATTCACATTTTCAACATTACAAATATTCTTTCCCATAGATGTTGTTGATATGTTTCTTACTCTATTATCAATTACTTATATAATTTGTTGATTATTATATTTTATCATGATGAATGTGAATAAGAAGATGCAATATGTTAGAATACGGCCATGTGAAATAATGAAGAATATAGAAGTCAAATTTCTTAAAGTTATTGATGAAGAGGTTAACAAAGATGAACAACCCATTAAAAAATAGGTAAAGAATGAATTATTGTAAACCAAATCCATTCTAAGAGGAATGCAACATGAATGTTACTATTACTACACAAATTCATTGCACATTGAGTGGAAAAATGAAGATATGGAAAGCAGAATGAGATATGTGGATAATAATGGTTATGCCAAGAACATAATAGCAATAAAGTGGGGCATGAAACCCAATACTTTATCTAATTGGATAAAATAAATTATAACTACTAATAAGATGGGTCCACCTACTATTTTATCAACTATAGAAGAAAGTGAGATAATGCAATGGGGAAATTACTTAGCCAACATGGGGCATGGGTTGGACATATCACATTTGAAAGCACACGTTGCCCAGATATACAAAAGGAGGCTCAACCCTTTTAATGATGGGGTTCCCAAAAATTCATGGTGGAAAGGCTTCAAAAATAGGTACCCTGATTTGTCTATGAGAATAATATAAGGATTGGATAGATATAGGGATGTCATTCTAAGGTTGTCCATACTAAAATTTTTTAAATATAACTTGAGAAATTTATATTCCAAAAATAATTATGGGCCATAAAAAATATGATGAGATAGGGGTGTAAGCTTGAAGGAATTATGACATGTGAGTCATCACCAAAAAAGGGCAAGGAGTATACCATAGATAATGTTGAATAGTGAATAATAGATAACTATTTTAGCATGTGTGAATGCATCTAGCTAGAGTATCCTAGGGCTCTACCTCTTCAAATCAAAAAAATAATTATGGAATTTCATTTTAGGTTGTGAACTAGGTGTATGTATGGATGCCCAAGCTCATGCATGAATGATGAAAGAACTATTTATGAACTGGCTGAATCATTTATCAAGATCTATACTCTGAGGATTTTTTCTTGCTAATAGACATCTTCTCATATTTTATGGGCATGGAAGCCATATTTCCCTTTTAGTTATTGAAGAGGATAGAGCTTTGGGGATAAATCTGCTTACATTACCTGTAGACACTAGCCACAAGTTGCATCCATTAGATGTATGTGTGTTTGGTCTATTTAAGGCCTAATTTAGGAGATATAGGATATCACAGATGAATACACAACATGGTTTTGAGATAAAGAGACATAAATTGGCCACTTTAGGCAGTCAAACATTGAAGATGACACAAAATTCTAAGAATATAATACATAAATTTTGAAGGACAAGTATTTTTCCCCTAAACCCTGAGGCAGTAGTGAATGACATGAATCTAAGTGAAACATTCCATGTCAAAGAGGATGAAGCTAGTCTTATTAACAAAATAATGAGGTTGGTAGGGATAAAGGAGGAATACATTGAAGCTACTATGCAAAAGATGAAGCAAATTCAAAAAATACAACATATGTAGAAGGTGTTGAAGATCAAACAATAAATGTAAATGCAAATAAAAAAAATGTTGAATATGTTGAAGGTGAATATGCATTGAATGTACCTTACAATGAAATGGATATAACATTCATTTTTAACCAAGATTGTTTAAGTATTCCTATGAAAATAATCCCATTAGAATGGTCGAGGGAGGGAGTAATTAATCTTGGACTCAATTGTGAATTAATGAAATCAAATATCTCTATGTCAATGCCATCACCACCACCTTCTATCCCACCAAAAATAGTTCATTATTATGCACTAGGTGGACATTGGAGTGTATAAGATGAAATAATTAATTTAGATGTCGATGAGGAATTAGTAGAAAATGCAATCCATATCTAGATTGTAGACAAGTAAAAATTAATGAACAACAAAATTTAGTATCAACATTTCTAAAATTTCTAGTCGAAAGGATTGTAGAGAAATTAGGAAATAATGCACTCAAGCTGAGTCAACAATCATAAATTCTCACATCAAATGACTATCAAAAAATGTTTATAGAGTAGAAGACTTGCAAAAAAGATATTTAAGAATTGAAGGAAAGGAATAAATAATAGGTTGATGATAGGAAATCCCTTACGTAGGTTGAGAGGGAAAGAAAGGAACATTTGAAAATTATAAACAAAATCAAAAGGAAAAAGGAGGAGCTAAATAATATACAATAAATGCATGAAAAAGAGAGCATGATATAAGGGATAGGAAATTCGATAAGGCCAAAAGATAATTGGAGAGGTGAAGGCATTTAAATAGCAAATTCAACCCTCTACCTGAATAACATCACATACTGAATAATATTATAAACATTATATCCCCAATTAGCTCATGTGCTACCCCTCCTATTTATGTTAACATGGTAGGAAATCCCACTGTGGACACATCCTTTGAAGGACCAACAACAACTCCACTTTCTCTGAATACGGGGAATGAAGAGTACACCTAAATATATCCACCTTGGATGGTGTAAGTTTTTTTACCTTAAATAAATCCATTATTTTTTTATGGGTATTGTTATAAGAAAAATATATTATGTAATTATTTATTCCATTATCGGATATTACACAAAAACTAATGTAATGATATGTATTTAGTTTGTTATATAGTGTAATGAAGTGTATAATAAATATATTGAAAGTTCAAGTATTTAGTTTGATTATGTAATGTAATTAAATTTACTCGTTATCTACCATTTAGCCTAAATATGGACCATAAGCTTAATTAAAGTTAAAAAACTATCACCTGAAAGTGAGTTCCCCATTGCTCTTCTCTATGCTTGACTTTGAAATCTATAATAATTACCCATAGATAAAAAACATTAACAACATATATAAACAATAAAAATAATAAAAAGTTGAGCATTACAAACTTTAGAAACTTAGAAAAAATAAATTGTATGAGCATTCCAAACTTTACAAACATACAATGTGTTAAGAAACACAATGTAAAAAAAGTAAAAGTATTACAATCTTTGAAAACATATCAAGTGTAAAAAAAACACAATGTTAAAAATTTACAAATTGAGCAACCCGACAAACATTCACCCTTTACAACAATTCAACTCTATCCAAACCAAGAATGCTCAAATATAGTAATTGACAATAGAATGGAAAACCTATCAATAACATTGACAATAGAGTGAAAAATATATCAACAACATGTCACACCAACATATTAATAACATAGAAACATATCAATAACACACAAAAAATAATGTAAAATGTGAATGAATATCACAACAACATATGAGTAACACAAGAACATGATTTCATAGCAGGATTTGGATTGATACATCTAACTCAACATTTACTGATATGTTAATTAAATTGTTATTTTTGATAGAAAGACATTAACATTTACTGTTATGTGATTGAAAACCTTCATGGTTTCCACCCATATACCAGTAAATGTTTAGTGTTGCGGACACACTCGTGTTTCAACATGGCCCTTCATTTTATAAAAAAGACCCATATTAATTTTACATCATGCCTTCATAAAATTTGAAGCTGATGATAATATAATGTGTTCATTTGAAAATTGTTATTTGTCAAAATTTTAAACCAGGTGGTTTAAGTTTGTGTTCAATACAAAGACAATAACATTAACATTTTGATGTAAGAACAATAAAATTTACTAGTATGTGAATGAAAACCTTTGGGACTTCCATCCACATCGCATATATAAATAACACAACAACATGAATGGAAAACATATCAACAACACTTATGGCAAATAATATTTGTAATTTTGAAAATGTGAATGAATAAAACAAAAACATTAATTCATAGGAACACATCAATAACTTTAAGAGTTTCCATCCACATAGCAGGAAATGTTCAGTACTTTATAAAAAACAACTATGGCGTAAGAATAATTATAATTTTAAAAATGTGAATGAATAACACAACAAAATTAATTGATAGGATCATATCGATGACACTACAATAAGAACTTAGAAAAGGGTGTGATTTGATACATTTGAGTCAAAATTTATGCAACTGATAATGAAAGTATGAATTTTGATTAAAAATAATAACATTTACTTATTTGTGAATGAAAACCTACAAGACTTCCATCCATATAGTTGTAAATGTTCAGTAACATATCAAATGCTTGTAGGTTGTTCAAGGTATGCATTATTTCATCCCTATAAAATTAATATATGAAAATAGTAACGCATCACAAATATAAAGCACACTCAACATCAATTAGAAAAATAATTTGGTTTGATACAAAAATAATAAAATTCATTATTATGTGAGTGAAAACCTTAATTTTGATTCAAAGACAATAACATTTATTGGTATATGAATGAAAACCTTCAGAGCTTCTATCCACATACCAAAAAATGTTAAGTCTTCCAACCCATGTTTTGGATGGAAATAGAAATGATAATATGCATTAAAAAAACCTCTAGGGCTTAAATTAAAATAACATCAAATTTGGAGTAAGATGTGAATGAAAAAATGTCAATGTTGTGTGTAATATTTCATCCCTCAAACATGGTGAATAGGTTGAATATGGTGTGCATGGAAACATTAACACACTACATTAATGGAAAAAAAGGTTGCCAGGGGTCTTCAAAAAGGGTTGTTGCATATTAAGAACACTATAGTCTTCTAATATGGCACTTCCTTACATATTAATGACACAAGTTTCTTCTATCATGGCCATAGAACTTAGAAAATAATATGGGTTGATAAAAAACAATAACATTTATTGGTATATCAATGAATACCTTGAAAACTGCCATGGACATACCAGTAAACATTAAATTAGATGTGAAGGCACATAAACATTACATTAGCATAAAAGGCACAATAATAATAGCAAACATACAAAAGGAAAAATAACACAGTTGTGGGTTCAGTTATAGGAAACACACCTATGTGTAATGTTTCATCACTCCATTAACATACCACTAAACATTTAGTCATATGTAAAGGCATGTAAAAAAACCATGAACATAGAAGGCATAATAACAATAATTTTCATCCCTCCATTCTGCCAAAAAAAATTTCTCTATGAAAAGTTGAATGCATAATAAATTTGAGGTAGGTTTTGTGGCCGTTTGGGGGGAGGAGGTATGCAAAAATTTAGGAAGAGATGTTTTTTTTTGTAATGTTTCATCACTCTATTAACATACCACTAAATTATTACTCAAATGTGAAGGCATGAAAGAAAAATCATGAACATATAAGGCACAATAAATATAACAAGCACATGGAAATAAAAATAACACAATTATGGGTAGAGTTATAAGAAACACACCTATGTGTAATGTTTCATCCCTCCATTTTGCCAACAAAAAATCCTCTATGAAACATGACATGGTAGAGAGATTTTTGGTAGGTTCCATGCCCATTTGAGTGGAGGAGATACATGAAAAGGCATGGAGAGACATTTTTTGGTGGTGCATTAGGTGGCATTAACTTGCCACATTAATGGAGAAAATCCTGGCAAGCCATCTAGAAAATGGCAATGGATTTGACATTAATGAGCCATGTTTCTTCCAACATTGCACTTCATTTCATATTAATGACCCATATTAATTTTGATTTGTGCCTTAATTTAATAAATTTTAAGCTAGTGATAAAATAATGTGTTTGGTTGAAAATTATTACTGATCATTTTTTACAAATTAATTGATCCCTTTGGTCCTAACAATCAGTCTCACTAAAAAAATGATGAAAAATGATATATCAATGAAAACATCATTTAATGACTTTACACAATGTATATTTACCTCGTGTATGGCATATATAGACTTTAAAAACATTAAACCATCTAAATCCAAAATTTTAGGTTAGGAGGTGGCATAATATGAAAGATGTGGGACCTTGAAGTTAGGGGTTTGAACATTGGTCCCCTTCCCTGAGCTATTGCCAAGTAATGAAGACATTTGTAGTTGTAAAAATTAGAGGTTATGCCCTACATTTGAATTTTACAACAAAACTCTATTGTATAATAGTAGGTGCATTGAACACTCAAGTCTGCAAATATAATTCTTAAAAATGATATAAAATCTTTTCAAATAATATTAATAAATCAATATGATACAAAAGTTATTCATACAAAAAAGTGAGAGGAAGAAGTTTATTTAACCCTAAATTTATATATGTAAGGTCATCTATGATTAAGAATATATAAATGATTGATCACAAGGGTGATAAACAGATCTATAATAGACCAATTAAATTGTAAACTCAGATAAACAATATTCTGAAGTTAAATATTGAGATATGCTAAAAATAAAAAGTCTAGATATTCATTGATATTGGATTAAAATGTAAAATAAGAGTACTTAGTTGGTTTACTATTTGCTTGCATATCTGGGTTAAAATAGGCTAGAATTGGATTGGATCAAGATCTTGAAATAGTCGATAGATTCTAATTTTTTTCACTCAATGGCCTCAGATGCTTGCATTGGATCTAGACAGTTGCATCAATGTTGGTGTTTGAGTTGGATATAGTTGTCCACTATAGAATGGTGACTGGATCTAAATGCAACCACTTGTAGAATAGTGTGGTTGATCTTGTATATATACCAATCCGTTTTAAAAATATCTCATAATAAATAACTTAGGATGACATTTAGAATACATTTTTTTGTAAATTGGATGACTTTGGGTATTAGACACTTAGTTTGGACAAAGACACTTACATTAACATAGGTGTCTAGTTAGGACACAAGTGTCTGGAAAGCTAGAAAATAGGCATAGGTCCAAAATTGGTAGAAAAAGATAATGATTAGGTTTAGAGCATTTCACATAGTATAGAAGACCTGTTCATCATAATAACATATGGTCGGACTAAGAGATAAGTAATTTAGCACAAAGAGATAAATGATGTGATCCTTTCAGCATCAATAAGGTCTTAAAGATGAAGAATAAAACCATAATAGGTATTTTTCAAGTGTACAAGACTGAGGTTCTATATAATTTAGATTTAGTGTCTACATTTCCCCGCTTTAATCCAGTAATAAAATTGCTAGTTTAAAGGAAAAGAAATGTGTACCTATGTGTGTATAACACACCTTTTCTTTGTATGATTTCAACTGGAGTGCTTTGTTGGTGACTTACCTATAACCAAGAGCATGTTATAATGTATAATTAGTGCATATAATCTAAAATTGAAATAATTTTAAATGCTTGAAAGTAATGAGAGTAAGGTTATGGGTACATTTGTGTGTCAGTGATTTGAAATGCTTGAAAGTAATGAGAGTAAGGTTAGGGGCATATTTGTGTGTCAGTGCAACCATCTTGCCTTTTGGAAATTTGATTTGAAGAGATGTTTTTTTATAAAAAAATGGAGCTCATATTAGGATAATTTGAAAACCTATAAGTGCATATGTGTGTGTGTGTGTGTGTGTGTGTGTGTGTGTGTATCCCCCAACCTTGGTGAACATGTGAGTTTCCACATGGCCATTGAGCTTATCTCAATTGTGCAACCCAATCATGCTTTTAACCCAATGAGTGTGAGTGATTCAATAAAATCACATTATATATCTATTGAGGGTTGATTGAATCACTCCATCTATAAATCTAGTGAAGTTATCTGATTTAATCAAGCATAACTTATAAACTTGGTAAGATTGAGTGATTTAATCACCTCAACGTTGATAAAAGGTGAACCAGCTAATGCAATAGTTTGGCTCAATAAAAGTTCATAAGAGTCCATCCTAGGTATGATAACAATCCATATTAATATTTGAAATCTAAAACTTGATTTGATTTTGTAATTTAAGGTACACTTTGTGTGGCATCTTCAATTCATATATGTTTCTAGCTAAAGCCTGGGTATAACAATGGTACTAGTGTATATAATTCTAACATAAATGTGTATCTAAATCATATAACTGTGAAATTTGACCAATTTGAAAATTTTCAAGTGTGGAAGACATGTTTCCATGACATGCCTACATCAAATGTGGAGAATGTGAGAGCTGGTGTAAGTGTGGAGAACATGTTTCCATAACATGCCCCCACTATAATCTGGGGATGTTAAGTACTAGATAAGTGTGGAGGTCATGCCCTTTTTAACATGCCCCCATTAAAATATAAAACTATAAAAGTGTGGAATCCATGCCTCTATGACATTCCCCCACTAATATACCCCAACTTTTGAGGTGAAAGAAGTAGAAACTTGTAGTTACCTTAGCTCAAAAGCATAAGATAATTATGTGTATGGATCATGTAACATATAGGAGGAAGATATCTAGGTAGATATATCATCGAAGCACATAAGATATGATCAATAAATTCCTAAGGTGTATGATATAGATCATGAAAATGTCTAGAGAGTAATAGTTTAAGTTCAAAAATAAATCAAGTACACAAACAAGAACACTCAAAAGTAACACAAAAGTCAGTGGTCCAAGGAGACTGCATACAAGGGGCATGTTCAAATTCTACACAATCAAAGGGACACTACTAGATTATATTATAGGGTGATTAATTCACCATAGAATATTATTGTTTAGTTTTTTATTATTGTTTCACTCATGACTTCTATTCTGGGTTTATTGGTTGTGCACCGTCCTATTTTCTAAGATATAGTTGTTTTATTATTTTGGCTATATAATAACCCATGTAATGTATTCTAAGTTTAAGCTAAATAAAATCATATGCTTGCTCTTATATTTGGTATCAGAGCAGGTTGAAGCAAAACTTGGGAGGAGCTCAAGCATTCCCAATCATTTGAAGCTCTAAGCTAGTAGTCTTAGCAAAAGGGATTGAACACATATGTTTTTATTTGAGCATTGTAGAGTGGCATAGTGATCTAGAGCTACGTATTACAAATTCTTTGAATTCTATAAATCATGGACTGCATTGAATAATATAATTGTGTCTCTCCATATGCTTTGTGTTGAAGCTTATATTCAGCCTGAGATTCTCTCAAGAAAAAAGTGAGCAAACTCAGTGATCTGCATTCAAGTTGACTACAAAATTTCAATACTAAGTGGTTTGTATAAGCATTTAGCTTGGCATCACTATTTATATAGGACATATTTCAAGCATATAACATTTCAATCTTTGAAGGAGGAAGTGCCATTTGATTCATTGGGCACAACATTGAGAAGTTTTCATCTCCTATATCCTCAAAAATATGATAAAGGTTGGTGGGGTTTTTTTTTTGGTATATAAATTAAAAAAAAATAGTTTTTAAGCTTCAAGAATTAAAAAAAAGACCATAAGCACCAAAACCACCTGTGGTATTGCTAAGGGATTGGTTTTGCTTCAAAATTAGAATTTTTTAGCCTTATATATAAGTTTTGTCTCTTAAAGACATGTCATGACACATAGGTGAGGTTGTGGGTATTATTTTTAGTAAAGGAGAGGTTCCTCTATTTATCAGACCCTCCAAATTCAGAAAACCTGCTAAAGTTAGCTATAACTAACTAATTTAGAGACACAAGTCATATTTAAAAAAAAACAGTTTTTTTTTTTTTTTTTTCAAAAAGAGGCCAAAGAGCCCAATTTTGTTTTTTCCAAAAAGGGGGGATATCATTTTGAACAATGGAATTAGTGTTTTTCCATATATTTTAATATTTTTCAAAACTCATTCTAATATTTTATTTTTGCAAGTAAACTCAGGGAAAAACATAATTTTTTTTTGCATATTCATAGTGTTTGACCACAACTTTGCCTCTAACTCATGTTTACGGACAATGCCGTCATGCTTGAGTTACTAAATACATAGTCTAACATTACTAAATAATGACGTCTGGGCATAGACCCTATCAATCATTGGGGAGAAATAAGGTTAAACATTCATTAAACCATCCCTCTATTTTACCCATTCACTTCAATTGAAAGGTGTAAATCCTGAAGGTGGAAATTTTAAGTATATAGTTAAGTTACGTACACATGTGAGGAAATCCATCTAAATAGGTGTCAATGATTGGCTAAAACTCTTTCAAAGATATCTAAGTACCACGTATCAATCTCTTTCATATACATTTATATTTTTTAAATATCATTGGGTATATAGAAAGGGTGAGCTTATTCCACGTATCGATGGGTATACTAGAAGGGTGCATATAAATAAAGGATTGGTATCTCAGACTGACAATATAATGAAAGGGAGACCTTAATACCTAGAGTGATAAGGAACTAATCCATCACCTTTGGTCAAATTCTTCGTAATGGTCAGAAATGGGCCAAAATTATTTCTACCAGACTCATAGCTTCTCTACAGTGACAACTATACTGCTTGGAAAACTAAAATCAGGACACATTTGGAGTTTGAAGACATTTTCTCTATTATAAATGGTGCTCTTACCTGATATGCTATTGACATCAATCAACAACATAAGTTTGACAAAGTCAATCAGAAGGAAAAGTTGATAATCATGTTTGGAGTATCAGATGAGATACAACCTCATCTCCATGAGGCCATAACAATAAAAGATGATTAGTATAAGCTCTAGACAGACTATGAGCCCAAAAATGAAGGAACCATTTTTCATTTTTAGAGTCAACTTCATTATCTTAAATTGAATTCCAATGAAAAGTGGAAGCTTTTTTACATTGTGTTGCAACCCTAAGGGCTTCACTACAAGCATTGGGAAAAATAGTGTCAGATGCATCTCTTATACCTATTGTTCTGAGATCACTACCACCCTCCTACAAGATATTCATGACTACTTTTGATAGTCATAAAATAGAAACCATCTTTTGATAAGTTGGTAAACATGTTGCAACATGAAGAGTCTATGCATATAGAATAAGAAGGATAAGAAGAACATGCTCTTACCTTTAATCAACATAAAGGAAAGAAGTAGATCAAGTCTTGTAAACCAAAGCAAAGTCATCAATGTACTTTAGAGGGGGATAAACAATTTTTTTTTTACTTATATGTGGAAAAACATGCTATGAGCTAAAGAATTATTGGTATAACTCCTTTGCATAGGGATCTTCAAGCAACAAGAAGCCCAGTCCCCAGTAATCATCTCATCCACATAAAGGACAAGGAAAAAATAAAGGACATTGGAAGAATAAATTCAATTATCAAGGCAACATTAATGAACAAGAAGACACCCACTTCGATAAGGACTTCCTAAATGCTACACAGTCTCATGATGAATCAATATCACAACATTTTATCTGGTATGTTGACTCAAGTACAACTCAACATATGACTAGAAGATAAGATTGGTTCTACAACATGAATGAGACTTCCCTAAAAAATTATGTCTCTTTGGGTGATGATTCATCCTATCGAGTTCAAGGCATTGGTAATATCTCCTTACCACTTGGATGACATGATTTCAAAATATCAAATGTCTTGTATGTCCCATGACTCACAAAGAAACTTATATCTGTTAGTCAACTACTTGACCACAACCTTAAGGTTGTCTTTTATTTCAAAAGTGGCAAAAATATGTGTTTTATTAAAGATAAGTTAAAATGCTCAAGAATTGTTGCACAAGACTCAGAAGTTAGCAAAATTTTCCAACTTGACTTTGTTTGGTCAAATAATCAAGCAATTGTAGCTTGATATTCAGACTCAGCTAATCTATGGCATCATAGATATGGTCATGTTAGTTTTGGATACCTCAAAGCACTCACTAATCATAACATGGTCCATGGATTTCCTCAATTAAAGAAAAATATAGATCTCTGCATTGGTTGTCTAGTAGGGAAACAACATCAGACATCTTTTGGTCAGAATTCCCCAAGAGCATTTGGTAAACCTGATTTGGTGTATATTGATCTATGCAACCCATGAGATCCAATCACTATGAGTTTTAGTATTTCAAAGTAGTAGTTGAAACTAAAACTAGTCATAAAATCAAGGCTCTTTACTCAGATTGAGGGGAGAATTCACTAGTAAAGATTTTTTTGCTTATTTGAAAGAACATGACATTTGTCTATAAATGACTCCACCATACACTCCACAATATGATAGTGTTGCATAATGTTGAAACTGCACTATCATAGAAATGGTGCATAACATGATTAAAGATTCAGGTTTGGCATGTACATATTGGGCAAAAGTAGCAAAAATAACATTTTATTTATTGAACAAGTCACCCACTGCAACTCTTCATAATATGACTCCAAATGAAGCCTAGATAGGGCATAAACCTTCCATCACTCATCTTCAAGATTTTGGCTATAAGGATTATATGTATGTTCCTAAAAATAAGAGAAAGAAACTGGATAATAGATCCATGCCTTATATCTTCTTAGGGTATAGTGAAGAGTCATTAGCCTACAAACTAATGGACCCTAAAATAAGTAATATCTCCATTAGTATGGATGTAGAGTTTGATGAGAAAATCAAAACTAGTTTGCCTTCCAAAAACTCACATGATTCAGTAATAAGACCTCTAGATAATTCAAAAGGTCATAACCACACTGAAGGTGATAATGATGATGAGGATGATTAGTTAGTTAATGTATATCAACCCACAAGAACAATGCAACGTATGCCTAAATGGTATATAATTACATTAAGAGATGTTAAACTAGATAGAGCTCTAGACACATCAAATATTGGACCAAGGAATCAAAGCGTGACTCAAGTTGAAGTTAATTTGGTCATAATGAGCATAGTTACAAAATCAGTAGAGCCCTTAATAGTTTAGGAAGCCCTAGAGTCTAAGCCTTAGAAGGATGCCATAGATGCAAAATATTAATCACTGATGAAACACAAAACATGGTAGATTGAATATATTCCACTAGGGAAGAAGCCAATCGACTGTAAATGGGTCTTTAAAATGAAATACAAAGTAGATGGTAGTATAGACAAGCACAAGGATCAAGTCATAGATAAAGGATATGCACAAAGGGAAGGCATAGATTAGGAGGAGACATTTGCTCCTACAACCAAGATCAAAACAATCTGAATGATATTTGCTCTAGCTGCATAATTTGGATGGAGGATGCATCAAATGGATACAAAAAGTGCCTTTCTCAATGGAGATCTACAAAAAGAAGTTTACATGACAAAACCAAAAGGTTTTGTATCACTTGGTAATGAAGGAAAAGTATGTAAACTCATAAAATCTCTATATGGTCTCAAACAAGCTCCCTAATCCTGGTACATAAATATCATTGAACATCTCATCCAACATGGATTTTGGAGGTGTCCCTACAATCCAAATCTCTACCTAAAATAACAAGGGGGAGAGATTGTAATTATTTTAGTATATATCAATGATCTAGTCATCATTGGTAGTTTAGTGAATATGATATATACAACCAAGAAATATCTTAACTGATCATTCAACATGACATATCTTGGGCTTCTACACTATTGTCTTGGATTAAAAGTATGATAAAAGGAATACCACATCTTTATGTCCTAGATGAAATATGCCAAGACAATGCTCGATAAATTTAGGATGATGGATGGGCGCAGAACCTAGCCTGATCGGCCAAGTACTTTCGTTGTGGCTCTGTTGGTCCTGGGGTCTAGTCCCTGCCCTGTGGTACTGGTATTAGGCGTGTCTAGCCAGTGCCACCAGTCATGTTAAAAAGTTTACCATGCTTTCAAATTTTTTTTTTTTAGGATAACGGATAGTAATCCAATCACTACAACTATAGAGACAAGGCTTCAATTATCTCGTATAGATCCATCACCATAATTAAATACAACTCTCTATCAGTAGTAGTTTTGGAATCTTATTTACTTAACATATACTAGGCTAGACATCAGTTATGCAGTTATTTATCTTTGATGATTCATGCAGGAGCTAAAGATGTCTCACTAGAAAGCAACAAAGTGAAAACTAAGATATGTCAAGGGTACAATGGACTTTCGCCTATAGTATAAGAAGAATGATAATTTATTCTTGATATGATATTCAGACTCAGATCATGCAAGAAATATTAATGATAGAAAATTCACTTTTGGATATGTGTTCTTTTTAGGATCTGGTCTTATATCCTGAGGGAGTAAAAAATAGAACTTTATTTCTCGATCTTCCACTGAAGTAGAATATTTTTCTATAGGAGGAGTTGTTTGTGAAGTGATATGGTTACATTATATACTGGAAGGATTAGGAGTATCATAGAAGACACCTAACATCCTATACTATGACAATGAGTGTGTTTTCAAACTTATTCACAATCTAGTCTTTCATGAACACACAAAACACATTGAGGTGCAAGTTCATTTCATTCATGAACATGTACAACAACACAACATCCAACTCTAGTATTTCCCAATAGAATAACAACGTGTATATGTCTTCACCAAGTCACTTGCACGTGAAAAATTTGAGGCATTTAGAGAATTTCTCTCTTACTCACTTCAATCTATGCTGAATTAAGGGGGAAAATGTTAGATTATATTATAGGGTGATTAATTCAACATAAAATATTATTATTTCATTTTTTATTATTGTTTCACCCATGACTTCTATTCTGGGTTTATTGGTTATGCATCATCCTATTTTCTAGGATATGGTTGTGCTATTGTTTTGGCTATATAATAGCCCATGTAATGTATTATGAGTTTAAGATAAATAATATTATATTTTTGCTCTTATAGACATGACTTAGTCAAATGTCCACAAAGCATAAAAAGATAGGATCAGATGTCCACATACAACAAATCATGACATATGCAAGTGCCAAAAGAGGTAAATAAAGGCATGGGGGTTACAAGTAATAGATCATATTGAAATGCTCAAATATGCAATACAATGTAAGGTAATAGAAAGCAAGGAATACACTCAAGGAAGTGAAAAAAGGAAAGAATGGAATCATAAACAATCATCATAATCATATAAAAATAGGCCTTGGATATTTGTTAGCAAAAAATGTTAAATACATAGCATATCAAGTACATTATGAAAGATAAAAGCATAGATAAATGCATGTGTGACTAATACGCTCAAACATGATAATGAAGATGATCATATAATAATGTAACCAAGGTGTATCATGATAAAAGAAGTGGATGCCCCAATGTACTAATTATGTGAGTAGAGGGAAGGCCCAACATATGTAGGTACACATGTCATGTGCCTAGATATGTCTATATGACACTCAAAATATGCATGGAACATGTGTGTATTTATATAAGGAAATGATATGCTATCTACCAATAAGGAACTAAAAACATAGATGTCAAGGAGCTAATAAGATATGGAAACACTGAATATTTTTGGATTTTTGAATGTTTTTTTAATTGTTTGGGTCTTTTTGGAATATTTGAAAAGAAAATACTATCCTATGATATCATCTAAGGGATGGTCATAAGTATCTCCCCACTCAGAACTAGGTGTAATAAACTAGTGGTACTGCCAAGGAACAAGTATAGGTGTAATATCTGACACTGTAGGATCTGTGATGATCTATTTATGTATAATAGGACTCTATGGTCATGAAGAAATAATAGGAGGAATGAGAGTTCATGGAACCCATCATTGATGCAAAAATCAGAAGTTTTGGTTGATAAATATCTCAATAGCATAGAAATAACACAGTAACAATGAATTCTCTGAGAAGAGATGTAGTATTACTCAAGATCGCAATACAAATATATGCTAATCTCTGGGTAGAGATGTCTGTCTTCAATTTTTGGGTTACCTCTTCATTTATACACATCTTGAAAGCATGGGGAGGATGTGGAAGGTCACCAATTTTGAGGGAGATTAAGTGGTTCGACTTCCAAGATTTAAAATAATACAGAGTTTGAGGAATTATTATTTTTAGAAACTTACTATTTTTAGACTGCACTATTAAAATTGAAATTTGAGGCACTTCCGTTGGGTTTTTGGGGGTCAAACTTTATCAATCAGATCTTGATGATGCCATTTCACGACGTTCTCCTCATTCTTAGATTTCCAACGGTTCAAACGGTGAGTCAATTGGAGCTACAGTGCAAAAGTTATGGCTCCCAGAAGTTTCGTCATCAATTGGGGTGGAACTATCACTTGAATTGTCACCTAAATTGTTGCCTGGATCAATCCTTTAGTTCTTTGTGTTTTTTTTAGAATAGAAAAAATAGGAACATGTTTTGTTGCTTTGGATAACTAAATATATTATGTAGTACTAGATGAGTATTTTATGGAATCCAATGTGCAAATATGATGCAATGGTCTCTCAATTATTGGCCACCTAAGAAAGTGGATTACCTATTGATTATCAATTTGTGGAGGATTAACTTAGTATGTTTGATAATTAACTGCATAGGTATAAATTTCTTTTGTTCAAGTGGATGTTCATGTGGAATTCTAGAAACTTTAATTATCATGTTGGCATGACTGTATTTAACACACCCATGCATATAGAAGGTACTATGTGGAGGATATGTATCCAAGGTTATCCCAATAACTTATCAAATACTCTTGTGCATGGTATAACTAAGAATGCAATGACCACATGTGTTGGGCCAAACTATAAAAATAAGTCAATCTCACTAAGGACTTTCTATGAGGTTCCATCAAATGATTTGACCACTTTAGTCAAAGGGTGTGAATCATCATGTGTATATCCAAAATGTGTAAGTAATTTCATGGTGCAAACATTCTCGCTAGCACTATTATCAATCATAATAATATGTATAGCTTGGTGATCAAGCTATGCATGATTGAATAATAAATGAAGATACGAGTCATCATCCACAACCTCATTATTATCAAAAGTACTAGAAGGTATATGAATCATGGGATGTGTATGTCATATATAAGTACCGATAATCCCGTCTAATGGGTTCCCATAATGTGGTTGAGGAGGATGTGCATTATATGCCATTTGCACTTCTAGTTCCTTATTAGAATGGTCTTGAAAAGGGTTGTTAAATATTTTCTAATTCTGGTGATCACTAGGTTGTGAACCTAATTCATTTAGAAGATCATCAAATTTAATTTTTTGGTCATCGATAAGGTCTTGGATCTTGTGCTTCAAGGTAAAATATTTTTTCTTAGAATGCCCAGGGCCTTGGTGATAGTCATAATAAACATTTCCATCATATCCTTTGGTAGAGGTTGACTCATATCATCTTCTATAGAATGAGGGAGAGATATGAGGTGACACTCCACAAGCTTCAGAAGTAAAAAAGGTGGAGACTCAGGTAAGAATGAAAATTATCTCCTTGGTGCATTGGATAAGACAAGCCAATTAGGTTGTCATAACACTACATTAGCCGTAATAGTTATATCCTTTTTAGATCGTGTAGGTTTTACCTTATAAATTGGTTTGATATTAAAATTGTTATTGGATGTAATCGATGTGTTTGCTACATACTTAAGTTTTTTCAAAGAGATAAGTTTCATTTCATGATTGTGAACAATATGGCATAAGTCATCAAAGGATTTGAAATTTTTGAAAACAATGGATTCATGTAATGGGAAAGCAAACTTTGCTTGAATATGTCTTAAAGATCTTTATTAGCCATTAGATTGGTTATTTTAGCCAACATTATCTTGTACCATAGGACATATTCATTTATAGGTTTTTTGGTTCCTTGTTTGTTTTTTAAAATTTGGGCATAGAAACCCTTTTTGGTAATGTTGATAGAGAAGTGTGCCAAAAAATGATCTGCAAGAGGTTTGAATGATTTTACTGATTTTTGGATTGGTAAATCATAGAACCACTTTAGAACATAGTCCTTGAGACTCCTTGGAAATTATTTATTCAAAATTTTATCATTGAAGGCATATAAAGATCAAAGATAATGTTCAGAGTCACCCTTGACATCATAAAATGTGAACTTATGTGAAACAAAACTAATTGGCAAGGGGTGCTAAGATATTTCATGTGCAAGAGGTTTATGTAAAACCTCTTGCGAATAAATAGCATAAGGTGATTTAATAATATTTTGTTCGATATTTTTATCATTAGTTTGCAAATATTTTATAGTTTGGATAAGGTCTTTCACATTTTTATCACTAAGGTTTGAAGTTTGAGAAGTCACCAAATGAGGTATGCCCATAGTTTGAGTTGATATAGGCATTGGAATCGATAATTGGGTTGAATTACAAATGTTTCCCATTCAATGTATAACAATAATAGGATTTTTTTGGGGAACAATTGTGTAAACACATAACCTATGACCCCATTAAAAGTATGAAGTGATGATGTGCTCAAGGGGAGGGTTATTGGTATATAAGGATGCTTCATAGCTCTAATAACATGATTAATAGATGCACCTGGTTGTTCATCTATGCTTTTTGATGTTTTAGTTTCTAATATGGTTCTAAGGATATCATCAAGATATTTAGGTTTTTGATAGATATGATCTTTAAACATATCAAGATCTTGTATTTGTTCTCGATCTATTTCTTCATGTTCATTTTTTTCATTAGATTCATTTTTTTCATGAGTAAAATCTTCTTCTATGATAACCTCTTTTTTATGTGGTTCAGTTTCAATAGTTGCATATTCGTTAAGTATAAGATTTATTACTTCATTGTTTTGAGCCATATTAGGTGGAAAATTAAGAATCTCTAAGTGTTTAATAGAAACACCAACTAATCTAGGGCTACACCTAGGTTGCATACAAATGATAGAGTAAATATGGAAAAATATAGCAATGAAAAACCTCAAAAGGGTGAATACCCATGGATAAGCTAGGTTTGTATAAAGAGATAGGTTCTCTAAATGTTTAACCCTTAATTTATATGTGTAAGGTCATCTAGGGTTATGAATATATAAATGATTAAGCACAAGGGTGATAAACATATCTATATAGACTAATTAATTTTCAAACTCAAAAAAATAATATTTTGAATTTAAATACTGAGATATGCTAAAAATATAAAGTACAACTATGGATTGATATTTTAATAGAATGGAAAATAAGAGTATTTAGATAGTTTACTATGCACAAGCAGATTTGGGCTAAAATAGGCTAGAAGTGGGTTGGATAAGGATCCTAAAATAGTTATTAGACTCTATAATTTTACATTTTATGGCCTTAGATGCTTATGTCAGACCTAAATAGTTGTGTCAATGTTGGTGTCTGAGTTGGATGCAAGTGTCGAATATGAAATAATGACTCAATTTATATGTGACCACCTTGAGACTTTTAGTTTTTTGTTACCTTTCTTTTAATGTCTTTAGATAACACACACAAGCTATCACTATTTGTCAATGATCAAACCCTAGCTTCTTAACCCTTGAAGAGACTTTTGGGAAAATTGGGTTAGTATGTGCATGGTGTCAAGCTACCCTAAGGACCACTCTAAGGGCCTTAAACTTATATAGTTCTCCTCTATGTGTTGGCTTGTGTGAAAATAAGGATGCAATGTGTGATAATCATGTACATAGAGTTATCTAACTTGTAACTCATAAAATATGGCTTTAAGGTGGTCCTTCAATACTTTAGACATGTGGAAATACTGCTACTATCACTGATATGTAAATAGGGATGAATAGGTCATGTTTTCTCACCTAAATACTTGATTGAATTCTCTTGGTAAATTACCTTGTGAGTTCTTAGTATTTGCTAGCTGAGGAATGAATGAGGGTTGATCTTGTATATATACGAATCCCTTTTAAAAATATTATGCACTAAATCACTTAGGCTAACCTATATAATATGTTTCATTTACAAATTGGATGACTTTGGGAATTAGAAACTCAGTTGGAACATGGATACTTGTATCGATTTAAGTATCTAGATGGGACATAAGTGTCTAGGAAGCTAGAAAAAGGGACAAGTCTAAAAATAGATAAGAAGGATAATGATTAGGTTTATAACATTTTTCACAGTATAGAAGGCCTAGTCATCAGAATAACATATGGTCATAATAAGAGATAAACAATTTAGCACAAAGAGATAGTAGACATAATCCTTTCAGCAACTAGAAAGTCTTAAATATGAAGGGTACAACCATAATAGGTATTTTTCAAGTGTACAAAATTGAGGTGCTATATAATTTAGATTTACCATCTACAAAGTCACATTGATGAGGGATGATAGATTACATCAACATATTCATAAAATTTGAAGCATTTTTAAACTAAAAAAAGTGATGAAACAAAATATCTATATATCAGAACCACATATCACAAATTACACTAAACATTAGGAGGAATAACAAAAGATGGAGGAAGAGGAGGAAAAAGAGGGGGATTATCGAGCTTATCACCCCAACCATCTTCTTCTTTTTCTTTGTGTTTATCCTCAAAATTATCTAAGCTTGTAGGAGAAATAAGAAAGGCCAAATGAGGGAACTTCCCTTGCAATGGTGCAAACCATCGAAAGTGACCAACACCACCACCTCTACCATCCAAATCAACATTACTGCTTTTGCCATGTTATCTTCTACCACTAGCACTTCCATGGCCACAAGTTTGAGATCCTAAATATGGAAAACATCTCCATGGAGAACCACTATGGCACTTTACTACATGATTGAGTCCTTCTTTGTGACCCATGTATATGGTCCCATGGGGTGAGTGACAATAAACAGAGTCTAAAATGACTCTACTAATTGCTTAAGTGGCACTACCCTAATGATCAAATAGGGTTTAGAGGTGGATAAGATCTAGAAAAACTTTCTGGGCTTCAATTTAAATTTAAACCATAACATATGATAACACATTAATCATATTAGCTGTGAAAAAAATCATCCAAAAGAACCTAGTTAAAATTATCATCATTTATGTTCTTCCATAATTAAAAGAAAATTTCAGCTCAAAATATATGCCTATTTAATCATAAATTTATAGATTGGTGTTATCTAGGGTTAAAGGGGATAGAGATAGCCTAAGGTATAAAGGTGATATATTATCTATATAGTAGGATAATTATATGCTAAACTCAGATATAACATATGTTGATTTATTAAATTAAGATAGGCTAAAAATAGTAAGTACAAGTATGTTAGATATGGAGGTGACAAAGGAATAATGTGCTTAGCTAGTTTTGATGCTAATACAGTTCTAGATCTAGAATAGACAGGAAGCAGACTAGAAGAATATTTTGGAATACTTGATAAATTATGATTTGAGTGCCTATAAAATTATAGACAATAGCATTAGCCTTAGAGGGTTACATTGATGCTACTATATGATCCTAACACATGTATCTTGTACAAAAGACCTACTAGAAAAAGATGCAACTAGTCTTTACCTTCGCTCTAGTGCACTCAGATTTGGGACATGGACTGTCATTCTCATGAATTTATAAAACCCTAATTCTTCATCTTCATAGTGACCTTGGATAAAAATGGGTTAGTGGGCACACAATATCAATATGACCCTAAAGACCCCTTATCAATGACCTCTATGTACATAGCCAATACTTTGAAGAGGGCCTTAGACTGATGTAACTCTCTCCTATGTTTTGGTTTGTGTGTGAATCATGCAATATATGGAAATAAAGTACAATATTGATTTATCTTTTTACTTGGAAAATATAGCTCTTGATATACTCTTTCATTACTTCAGACCTATGTATGTGTTGTCCTTATGATTGATATAGAAATAGGAGAAAATAGGGAAGTGTTTACTTTATCGAGTGATTGATTGAATGCTTTCATAAGTTGCCTTAGGTCTTTATGGGTGTCTTTTAGGTGAGTAATGAATGAGGGTTGATCTTGTATTTATATCACTCCCTTTGGAGAAATAACTCACATTAAATAACTTAGGCTGATTATTATGATACATTTCATTTGAAAATTAGATTACTTTAGGGCACTGGACACTTCCATCGTAGTAGGACACCTATGTTGATATAAGTGTCTATTTAGATGATAGTGTCCAAAGAATAGGAAAATAGGTACAAACTCATAACTTGTATAGGTGGAAGATAAACAAGTTTTAAGCATTCTAGGAAAGATATAAGGTATGGGTCATCAACATAAGATTGGTCGGACCAAGAGATAGGCCAAGGGTCACAAGATAGAGTAGATGTGAGACTTTCAAAAGTGGGAGAGGTCCATAACTAAGAGGAATAACCAAGGTTTGATTTTGTCAAGTGTACAAGACTGAGGTGTTATATAATCCATAAATATCATCTACACTTCACCCCTTTAATCTAGTCATAAAATTGATGGTTTAAAGGGGAAAAAATGCATACATAGGTATGTATAACACACTTTGACTTTGCATGAGTCTAACTTTAGTGCTTTGTTAGTGATTGACCTGCAACTAAGAGCATATTATAGTACATAATCGGTGCATATAATTTGAAATTGAAAACATTTTAAATGATTAAAATTGAAAGAGCAAGGTTTAGGATCACACTTGTGTATCGATGTAATCATCTTGCCTATTGGCTATCTAATTTGAAAGATGTATCATTACAAGGATATGAAACTGAGATTAAGATATATATATATATAAAAATCTAAAAAGTACATATATCTAAAGAGATAGAGAGAAAAAAGAGATTGGAAGGCACATGTCCCCAACTTTGAATAAAAGGTGAGTTGCCACCTGACAATTAAGATTAGCTCAATCATGTAACCTAATCATACTTATAACCTAGTGAGCATGGGTAAAAAAATCTAACTTATACTATCAAATTGGTGAGGCTGGATGATACAATTAAGTCCAATCTGAAAACTTGTCAATATTGAGTGATTTAATCACTTCAACCATACCAAAAGCAAACAAACTATTGCATTATATTGGCTCAATATAATCCATAGAAGTCCATCTTGGTGGGTGATGATAGTCCTTGAGAGTGTTTTTAAATCTAAAACTGATTTGGATTTTGTAAAATTATGTGCACATTGCATAACATATGCACCTTATATATGTTTGATGATAAAACTATGTATAACAATAGTACCAATGTATATAATTTTACCACAACTATGAATCTAAATTATATAAAAATATGCTTTGGCCAATTCAAAAACTATGTTAAGTGTGGAGAACATTCTTCCAAATCATTCCCCTACTATATATGTAGAAATATTAAAACTAAAATAAGTGCCAATGTGAAGGACATGTTTTCAAAACATGCCCCCACTGAATTTGGGTGTGTCGAATACTAAATAAATGTGGAGAACATGCTTCCAAATCATGCACCCACTAAATTTAGGTGTGTTTAATACTGAATAAATGTGGAGAACATGCTTCCAAAGCATGCCCTTCTAAATCTGAAACTATGCCACATGTGAATAAGTACGTAGAACATGCTTCCAAAGCATGCCCCCACTAAATCTAAAAAATTGTGAATATGTGGAAGCCATGCCTATATGACATGCCCCCTACTGAATCTAGAAAGTATGCCAAATGTGAAGAACATGCCTCTATGACATGTCACCATTGACATGCCCCCCATTTGAGGTGGGAAGAATGGAATCCTATAGTTACCTCACCTCAAAAGGATAAGACAACTATATAATCTGTGAATGTAACCATGTAACATATAGAATAACATGTCTAGGTAAATGTAGCATTGAAGAACATAGAACAATTTGATCACTTGAAGGCCTAAGATGCATGATAAAGATCATGGAAATGTCTAGATAGTAACAATACAAGCTCAACAAGCAAATCAAGTACACACACGAGCACTCAAAAGCAAGTCAAAAGGCAATGGTCCAAGGAGACCAAAAACAAGGGGCATGTTAAAATGTCTCACAATCAAAGGGACATGACTTAGTCAAATTCCCATTAAAAAAAGATGATATATTTGAATGTCTAAGAAAGCATACATAGGCATGGGGGTTGTAAACAGAAGAGCATATTTAACAATCAAGACAATACCAAGGCAAGGCACTCAAAGAAATACATAAAGAAAAACATAAACATATCATAGTAGCCCATGGATCAAATATGTTAGTAGAAAATTTCAAGTGCATAGCATATCAATTACCTTGTGAAATATATATTTATGGATAAAGGCATGTGTAAGTACATATATGAGTTCAAAACATGATAATGTAAAGTGACCATAGAATGATATAACATGGAAGTATCATGATCATAGAGGTGGATGCCCCCAATGTCCATATGACATGAGTAGAGGAAAGGACCAACATCCAAAAATAAGAACAAATGATGTATCTGTGTATGCTTGTATCACACTCATGTCCAAGCATGACACACATGTGTATGTATAAGTAAGTGATATGTCATTCATTAACATGGAACTAACACATATGTGCCAAGTAGCCAATAGAGTATGTAGATACCGAAATCATTTTTATTTTTTGGGTATTTTTGGAATATTGGAACTTTTATACTCCTTAGTGAGATGTGTCGAGTGTAGGATCATCATTATCAACTATGCGGTGTATACTCTTCTTTAGAGCTAAACAATGGTTTATGTTATGCCCTTGCATCCTATGCTATGCACAATGGTATTTGGTTGTGTTTATAATGTATTGTAGGTAATTTGATCACTTTGTTTTGAAGCATTTATCTTAGAATTTCACTTGGTCTCTTAGTATCCTTTTGGTCACTTTTATAACTACTTATTTTGGATCCATTTTTTTTAGCTTTTTATTTAGATGTAAAACCTTATTTGGCACAACATTGGTAGATGAGGGTGCAAACACATAATGAAAAATAACATGTGTTGGATTATGTAGGAGTGTAATATGATTTTGTAACTACTTTATTAATGTGTTCATAATGGTGATTCGATATTTTAGGGCTTCACAAACACATACCCTAGGTACCTCAGATTGAACATGCATACATAGACCCCTTGAAGGAGTGATAATATGGACCTAGTTAGAGGGATGATAGATATCACCCTACTTAGGGTTAGGAGGAGGAAGAGGCTCTTCTTTGTCCATTTAAATATTGAAATGAGAACAGGATAGGAGATCACACAAACCCTAGGGAGCAATCCATTTTGTTGATGTATTCTTTAGATTTTGAAAATAAATTTATTTTTGAAATGAAATTTAGTAAATTATAAATTAAAAAAATCAACAAGTTTCTAAAACATCATAGTAGTTGCATGAAAAAACATAGAGGTTGGGTTCACCAAATGTTTAACCCTAAATTTTTGGATTGGGGTTATCTAGGGTTAAAGGGGATAGAGATAACCTAAGGTACAAGAGTGATAGACTATCTTTATAGTAGGCCAATTAGATGCTAAAATAAAAAATAATATATGTTGAATTCATTAAATTAAGATAGGATAAAAATAGTAAGTAAAACTATGAAATATATGGAAGTGGCGAAGAAATAATGTACTTAGCTAGTTCTGTTGCTAATGTAATTCTGGATCTAGAACAAGCAAGAAGCAAACTAGAAGAAGATTCTAAAACAATCGCCAAATTACGATTTGAGTGCCTTTGGATATGTAGATACTATATTTAGTCTTAGATAATTGATTTGACACTATTGTTTGAACTTGGCATAGGTGTCTTGTATGGAATACCTGATGAAAAAAGATGCAACCACTTAGATGCTTTTGGATTTATCTTCAGCTTCATTTTGGTGCATTCAGGTCTAGGTCATAGAATGTCACTCCTCATGTAATTTCAAAACCCCAATTCTTCATCTTTATAATGACCTTAGGTAAAAATGGGTTAGTGGACATATGGTGTCAACATAACCTCAAAGGCCCCTCTATCAATGAGTGTTGCCTACATAGCCAATAATCTGAAGAGGGCCTCACATTGATGTAGTTCTCCCCTATGTGTTGGATTGTATGTGAATCATGTGATACGTGAAAAATAAGTACAATGGTGACATAAATTTTAAATTATAAAATATAGCTCTTGGGCTGCTTCTTTAGTACTTCAGACTTATGTGTGTGTTATCCCTATGACTGATATCAAAATAGGAGAAAATAGGGAAGATTTTACTTTGTCAAGTGCTTGATTGAATGCTTGGATAAGTTGTCTTAGGTATTTATGGGTATCTTCTAGGTGAGAAATGAATGAGAGTTGATCTTGTATTATATCAATCCCTTTGGAGAAATAACTTGCATTAAAGCACTTAGGCTGATCATTAGGATACATTTCATTTTTAGATTATATGACTTTAGGGCACTAGACACTTGCGTCAAAGCAAGAAATCTGCATCAAATTAGGTGTTTGTCTAGGATGTTAGTGTCTAGGGAACATGAAAATAGGCACATACTCAAAACTTGCAAAGGTGGAAGATAAGAAAGTTTTAATTATTCTAGGCAAGATAGAAGGTTTGGGTCATCAACATAAGACTAGTCAGACTAAGAGATAGGTGAAGGGGCACAAGATAGAGTAGATGTGAGACTTTTGAAAGTGGTAAAGGTCAATAACTAAGAGGAACAACCAAGCTTTGAGATTTCCAAGTGTACAAGATTGAGGTGCTATATAATCCATAAATATCATCTACATTTCCATCTTTGTGAAAATTTTGTAGGAATCATGGTTGAGTCCCCTAAAAGTACCATTTTCTAGGTAAACAATTTAAGACATGAGGGTTAGAAGAGGATGTGAATCCACTGCCATGTAGATTGGGAAATATTTCCAAATTATAAAATATGCTTTAAGGATTCTAGCTTGTTGCACATAGAGAAAATACAATGAGCCATACCAAAGTCTAAAAAACATGAACCAATTGGGAGGCCTTGATGGAGAATACATCACAAGAAATATGCTTTTTTTGACTCAATGATATCCATCCACACATGGTCAAACATTCTTCTCCAAAACTTTCCATTGGGAATTGAGAGTTTCAACTTGAAGAGACTTTGGAGAGAGGAGTTGATAACCAAACTCTATTTATACCAATGGAATGGGGTATTAATAGGCCACTTCTAATCAATCCACCATCTGAAGGGAGTTTGCACATCAATCTTGTGGATATG
The DNA here is from genome assembly GCA_037957365.1 of Torreya grandis. Lineage (NCBI taxonomy): Eukaryota > Viridiplantae > Streptophyta > Pinopsida > Cupressales > Taxaceae > Torreya > Torreya grandis. Next base: position 3,965,090 of record JARHVA010000540.1, on the reverse strand, counting down.
GATATCATGTATGTCAATTTGAATTTTTATGATAGATTATTGATCATTGACTTATAACTAAAATTTATGGCATAAAATATGCTAAGGCACTAAATATCTCATGTGTTTACAAAAGAGGTCAGAGATCACTTTGATTCCCTTTCTATAGAGCCAAAGAATTTTTATCCAGAGCACAAGAGCAAAAAGGACCTCATGAAAATTAAGAGCTAGAGACCTTTGTAGAGACAAAGAATTAAGAGATAGTCAAAATATAATATTCCATTGCCATCTTAGACCAAATGTCTTTTGAGAAGCTCCGATGCCTTATCAATACTCTTAGCCACAAAGTTTCCCACAATGGTGATAGTGACCTAAGTGAGCAATTTTTTTTGAAGATTCAATCCCTTCCAGGATTCGTTTCCCATGGGGTTGCTTTGAGTGTTACAATTCATAAGGAGGCTTTTCAAGTTTCTTATTACCATCCAAAGCATGGATGATAAATTTAGCACACAAAGCATGGCCTTAGATATAAATATCTAAAAGACTGAGCCCTCGAGAGAACTTGGCTTACAATAGATATCCCAAGCTACTTTAGAACCCTCAACTGCCTTCAGAGTTCACCCACAAAATTCCCTCATTTTTTTTTCAATTTAGCATAGATAGCCTTAGAGGGGGCCCAACAAGTGGAATAATAAACATGAGTTGTAACCAACACCTTAGAGGAAATTTAGAATTTAGAATTTATACCACATACTACCATAAATAAGAGGGAGTAACTTGAAAGGAAAAAAAGATGCCCATTAATTTCATGTGTTTTTAAGGTTGAATCCAACCAATAAAGCAAGTGGGAGAAGGACTATATATAGCATTGGGTGTTTATACACTAAATGGAGAAGGTAGAAGTTAAACAAAACACCATATGGATTACTCCTCTTTAGCCAATGTAAGGAAGGATTCATTAGCAAAGTGCCCATTAACCATTTAAAATGAGTGTTGGGAAGAGAGATACCATTGACTAGACCTGTGGAGAAATAATTATCCAACAAATAGCTAAAACCTTCAACAACTGACACATAGAAGGAGAGAGCTAGAGGGAAACCCTTGTAGATAGAAAAATAGAGACCAAACCAATTATATTGAACCCCATTTATGGTAATACATGCACCTGCATCCTGAAAAAGCATATGAACTATTTTAACAAATCTAGGGCCAAATCCTAAGTCTTGAAGCATAACCAAAATGAAATGCCATTCAATTATGTCATAAACAGTCTCAAAATCAATTGATAAAGAAAACCTTTTGATGAGACCATCTAGCCCACTCTATTCCTTTCCAAATGTCTATGATTTTGTCCAAGATGTATCTATTGTGGATGAACCTTGTATCATCAGGGAGAATAATGAGAGGAAGAAAATATCTAACCCTAAGAGCAAGAGATTTAAAAATAATATTATAGGATACATTAAAAAGAGTTATAGGATGTCAACTATTTATGAGCTCCAAATCCCTTGGTTTGGGAGTGATTTTTTTATCATGTTGATTAATGATCTTTCCAAGAGAATGGGTTTGAATGACTTAAAGATAAAATTTGTGCAAATATAGACCCACTACATCCCAAAGCGTTTGATAGAATTCATAAAGAAACCCATCAATCCCTATGGCTTTATCAATAGCCATCTCCATGACCAACTCATGAAGATCCTTAATAGAAAGAATCCTATCACATGCCACCCTTTATTCTTCTATCAACTTGTAGGGAACTACTTGGAGGCATTTTTTGAGAGCAAGTTCATGTTCAGGTGTGGATGGTTGAGTTGTAAACACGCCATGATAATGGGCCATGAAGGTTTACATAAATCAAGAAGATGTGTAAGTCGAGAGCCAACATTTTAGATGGATTTCACATGATCAGTTACTTGCCTAAAATAGAGGAGAATAAATAATTATTTCAGAGTTTTATCCCTGATTTTTAACCAATGCATGTGAGCACAAATTTGATCTTTCTAAGTTTGATAATGTTCCTCCACTTTGAGCTTATGCCACCACAAGGCAACCTACTTTTTCAAACCTTCATTGAAAGGTGATAGTTCTATTTCCTCTAAAATTTAGTTAAATTCACAATGTGATGCCATGTGGGCTATGTGCTGGAATGCAACAACTTGTTGGCCATAAATATGGAGGAATGTCATAGTCCTACTAATGGTGTTTTCCCACCACTCAATCCAACCAGAGGTTCCAAAGGGTAGAGGAGCAAGATTCCAAGTTTTGATGATGAGCTTTTATGTTCAAGAGTGATGAAGGTGTGTGGTCTTGAAATAGAATTAAGATTTGGCTTCCTTGATTTGAGGGAAAAACCATTCAATTTTAAATTTGATAGGAAGGTGGTTTGAGAGCAAAGCATTAGGAATGACTACTAAAGGGCGGTCAAAATTATTCGCAAGAGAGAAAATGTTTTGTTTGGCAATAAGAGCACTATCTAAACATTGTGCCACACTGTCAAAGTCTTCGTAGATGTTAGACCAAGTGACCCAATGTGAGGTGGCCTGAAGGTGGTGATGGTGGTTGGGATCAAATAAACCAAATTTATAGTACATGTAAAAGTATGCCTCTCTTTCACTAACATACCATTGCATGAGGAGTAACACCTCCTTATCCTCTAATGATTCAATTATGTTAAAGTCACCACATATGATTTAGTTGATATCATATTAAAGTTACCATATAAAATTAGATTACAAAATATAATAAAATATAAAAATAATTTAAATTAAAATACAAATTGACAAATACCAGATTAGAAAATATTAACCATGATGTAATTGCAACCAAAAACAATAATTAACACTGATATACATATAAGAAAAATGTATAAGCATACACAACACACATGGACTATATTTTTAAGAAATGTTATGTCTTGGTTGTAAAGTTTAAAAAAATTTAATTTATGAATTTTTGGAAAAAGAATTTTTAAAAAATGTTATTTAAATAAAAATTGTGGGATATGAACATTTTTAAACAATAAAATAAAATTGTATCAAATCATTAATTAATGGTTTTAAACAATTTGTAATGAATTGAAGTTTCAAATTGCCTAAATAAATAGACCACACCATGCTCAATGTAAAAATATTATTTTTTTTTTTGAAGGAAAGTTTTCAAATATATAATATACGTTTCAATTTTTTTTTTAAAGATATATATTTTGATTTTTCAAAGTTATTTTTATACCTATTAGAATTAAAGATATCTAAATAAACCTTTTTAAATTTAGTGATGAGTTTAATTAGCACACATCAACTCTCGACGTGTGTTAGTCGACGACGGTAATGGAGAAAGCTCCGGTAAAAAGTTTCTTTGGAGTAACGTGATCCCTCGATAAGCTTGACCATGATTTTGTCCTTGTCGTAGTTAGAACAGAGTGGTTAGTTAGCAACTGCGGTTAGTCATAGCATTAGAAAAAAATGTGGAAATGGTAAGGTCAATGATTTGAAAAACTCCTACTCCATTTAACTCTCACTCCATTTTCCCTCTCCATTTACATGATTTGTTCTAATGCTATGACTAACCATGGTTGCCAACCTACTCCTATGTTCTAACCGTGACAGGGACAAAACCGTAGTCAAGCTTGTTGAGGGGTCACATTACTCTAGGGAAACTTTTAATGGAGTGGGAAAATGGAGCGAGAGTTTTTCAAATCATTGACCTTACCATTGATCATGACCAACCCCTAAACCTTAAACTCCTCAAGCTTGCCCTGTTGTATGCACCAATTCATTACATTTGCTGATGACCCAGAATTGCATCTTCAAATTCCCAAGAATAAAAGCCCAATTCACAACATTGTCTATTTTTGACCCTCTTATTGTTATTGTATATTCTTATTTACCATCAAATCTAAGTGCACCACATCAAAAACTGACAGAACTTTAAGATCAAGAAAGAGCATGCTTACTTATAATTAGGAGTAATAGATGAAATAAAGGTGTTCCTCTGCATCTTCTCACAAGTAGAAGATTCACACATTTGGAGCCTAACAACTCTCTTCTCCCTCTCCTCCTCCCCAACAATTGCATCACTATAAGCTATTTTCATCCTGATATCTATTTTCGACCCTCTTATTGTTATTGTTATTGTATATTCTTATTTACCATCGAATCTAAGTGCACCGCATCAAAAACTGACATAACTTTCCATCCCGTAGTTTTTTTGATCCTATAGAAAGGCCACCTATTATCTGATATTATTCTGAACAGAAAAAATGACCATGTTGCCTAGTCAGAGGGTCTTGTTGATGACCTGTAGACAAAATGCAAATGTTAGTTTTTAAACTCCACTAAGAATAAAAATCATATTATATATTCTATGTGATCAATGAAATGTTATACCAAGCTTTTAGATAAATTATGTACAAAATTTTAATTGATTATTTAGATCAGGGCCCTGATCCATGGGTAAAGATTCCTGATGATAGATCTACAGTGGTGATCCCAAACATGATGTAAAAATTTGTACACATTTTATTCAAAAACCTACTATAACATTAATATCATATACTTAATTTATGGGTAAAAATTCACAAACAAATATTTAACATTTTTGTTTATATTTGGTTTTACATACCAAAGCAAGTACCCAGTCACATAAATCAAAACATGTCTAATTAAACAATTTCGTTGTTATCAGCTCAAATTCTATTTAAATTTTTGTAAACTTTCTTGATTAATGGTACCATAGAAGAAACAAGGAAAATTCTCAGATTGGACATAACCAGGCATGACAACTTATCTTATTGCTTAACACTAACATAAAAATTGTAGTTTTATACCCAAGAGGATAGGCTAAACTACTTTTTTTTCTTCTTTTGTGTCTAAACTTCACCTAATTCACAGAACTGGAAAATGGTACCTACTTCTAGAAAAAGTTACAGTAAATGAGCTTTGTAGAGGTTTATAGCTATACATGTTATATGCATTTCATCTATGGATGTTGCCTATGCCTATGGGGCATATGCGAGTCATGTAGATTTCAAGATTGAGTATTATTATTTTCTTTAAACTGCAGCTGAAGTGCGTCATTAACACTAAAAATGGTCAAAAAAATATTACTTTATTCAACATTGCCCTTATGATTCGTGTGCAAATCACATTTACAAGATGATTCAAGTTCAAATCTCACAAATGGCATGTTCAATGGTAAGAAATCATAAAAACCTATATGGTATTTTCTATTTTATCAATTGAGATATTGAGCATATGAGGAGAAACATAGTTTGTGTGTTTGTTTGTAGTATGTCATTATTTTCTCAACCCTTCTCTAGTTGACATTCCAATCACTTATAAAATTCCCTAATCTATCTCAGAGATGTAATAAGAAGAGACGTAGATCAATTTGCAGATGAATTGAATAAAATTTTTAGTCATCCACCACCTTCTTGGGCTATTAATGCAAATCACGTTGCCAGGATTTAGTGGAATACTAATAATCTTTTACTATGGAGCTGTTAAAAGGCAATTGTCACATCGACAAATGAAATGCTGGATTTAATTTTGAAGTCAAATCTCTTATTAGAATTAATTATTCTACAACATGAAATATCATTGAATCCCATGATGAAAAGTTGGTTTGACATGTACTTTGATAGAACTAGTTATGCAACATTCTTGCTAGAGACATTCTTTCGTATCTATCACTTTGTGATTAGATTTCAATTTTCAATGTGGGACGGTCTTCATGATGATTGTGTGCAATTGTGGAATTCTCCATATTCAAATCCTAAATTAGATCCTCAACACATACTAGATGAACTTACATACCAATAAATAATGTGGTGAAGAAATCATTTTCCAACACCATCAGAAGAATCTAAAGACGATAGAAATGCTCATGATCATGATGGGTACTACTTGGATTAGTTGTAAACAATTGACATTGGATAGTGGTATAATTTTGTACATGTAATAAAGAAGAATCTTTTTGATCATGATAACTTTTTGTATAATTTTTTACATGTAATGAATAAGAAGCTCTCATTTAGTTTCATAATTGTGTTATCTCTTCTCATAGGCCTCCCTAAATTTAGTGGCCAAAGATTATGGTCTAGTACCTAAGAATTATGGTAGTGGTGGTCTATGAGGAAATCATTTAAATAAAATTGGCAGTAGTTTCATAATTGTGTTATCTCTCCCTAAATTTAGTGGCCAAAAATTATGGTCTGGTACCTGGGAATTATGGTAGTGGTGGTCTATGAGGAAATCATTTAAATAAAATTGGTGGCCTATTTTGTTACACTAAAACTCTAATAACTCAATATGGTTTATGCCCTAACCTTACTGTGGGTGATAAGGCAACCTACCATTACAATTAAATGGGATAAATTGCATCACATATAGGCTCATATAATTTGTAATGCACACATGTCATACAAATTTTTCTTGTGTCACCTACTAGTATTTCTTTTCACATGTTGCTCATAAATTACCAGTATGTCCATGCCTCTAATTGAATACATTAAATTATTAGTTGATGGACAATGAGAATATCATGTGGGCTTCTTAGAAATTTCTCTTTTTTTTACCCTCTCTTGATTATATGGGTTTCATAGCTTAAATTCCCTATTCTCCAACCCTTGTCTTCATTTTATGGGTTTTCTAGCAATTTTTATTTTTTTAACCCTTTCCTGAAGTTATGGGCTTCATAGCAAAATCACATTCTTCAGCCTAGCCCATATGCACATAGTTAGTGCATTCTACTTAATATCATCTATAAACGCAACTACCTCATGCATGCATTATTTTGTCTATTTCTACGTTTTGATGCATTTATTTCCATATGTTTTATGAAGGGTTTTATATTGATTTCAATCCCAGTCCTCTAGAATACATGGGAACTTGTGTTCACTCAAAATATGAAAAGTCCATTTTTAATTCATTTAATGAAATGTTCTCCTTGTAGGCTACAATAGATGGCAAAAAGGTGGGAAGAAATAATGCGCCTTAAATTGTAGAAGCCATGCGAAGGTCCATTTGATTGTAGTTGTATCAAGTGGGCCAATTTTCCTAACATCAATAAGGAATACTTGTGGGTTTTCTAGGTTGATTAGGATAGGGTTGATGAATTCATCAAAAGAGAATCGAGAAGGGTGTTGTTCCCTACAAATTTTCATGTTTCACATCATACGAGATATTTAAATTTTGCTGTAAAGGCTATCAAGACCACCATAATCTCTAAATATGTCATGTAATCACCTCACACTATAAATTACAAGCTAGTGACTGTTCAGATGCTATTATGTTTCGTTTATTTACATTTTATTTTCATCTTGCATGACTGTGTATTTTTCACCACAATCATGTAGGTACTGGTATTCATATGGCCTGAATGACTTTCAAGAAATTGATGCCATGCCCAAAGATAAATCTTTAATGCCCAAGTCAGGAAAGTGTAGCTGATTAGGTTGAAGGCATATAAGGTGCAGTTGTCATTGTCATTTCAACACATGATGCATGGTCTATAGACTCGATTATGTGCTACTCACATACAATCAAATAGAACACATGGATAATGAGCACAACTAGTTCCATGACCAACAATATGAACAATTCAAGGGCAAGAAATGTTTTTCTACTCATCACATCAACCTCCAAATCAATGAATAGGTTCACAGGTTACTATTGTTGGGAATGTCTATTGATGCTATCCACCTTAAACACTAGGCGATGGTGCATGAGAAACTTATATTGTTTAGTGGTGAAATAGAGCAGGATGGTTTCTTAAGCAAGGATGACATATGCAATAAAGAACTATTGATCAATGAGGTAAAATATGTGTAAAATGTTGATGATGTAACAAGTGTTTGGGAGTGGGCACTGGTCAATCCTGATAAGTGGTTTTTCTATCAGGGATATAATGAGGGAGAGCTTGATGGGGATGGGTAAATCCCCTTCATCTTGGGATCCAACTCCCACAACATCTAGAATGGGTGTTGAGATTTGGGAAGCATAGCTTATTGGTGATGAATATAATATTTGGGATGAATGTAATGAAGGTATTGTGCCAATGTTTGTAAGAGTAGTTGATAATATTAGTTGTTCTGATGTTTGTAACAATAGTAGTTGTTCCAGTGTTTTTATTATTTTCTTTTACAGTTCTAATTGTACACATTGTTGGTGTTTGATTCTAAAAACAAAAATGTGCCCATTGTATCATTATGTCTCAGTCATGTACTATAGACATAAGATAATGGATGCAAATTCTTCTTCAAAGAGTGCATTTGAAAGACATTGAATGGACAATTGATACCTTCATGGTCGATGATTTTGGTGTGGAGATAAAAATTATTAGGTGCATAGTCATTATTCATAAATGCATCATAGACTTCATATTTGTATGTTCATAGACACCATCCCCACCTTATTCCATTTACTTATGCAAAACTATTGTGTTATTCAGGGAAACATTTGACTGTGAGGTCTACTTATGCATTTGGTAAGTTCATCGTGCATGGTTGAAGAATTTGATAGCAAAGCTGAAAGATGATAATGTTAGATGTAAGATGTTTCAATACTTGGGGTTCATAATGCATAGTTGTTTCGATGAAGACATGGATACAAGGGAGTCCATAAATTTTATAGAAAGATATCACTCATCTTAACCTGCCTTTGTCAAATATTGGGAACAACACTGGGCATACAAGGTTGGAATGCGGTCATGATGTTGTTAGACACTTTCACATGTTGGGCAAGACACCAATGCATATATAGAATCTTACCATTCCCATTTGAAATGTCATTTCCTAAGTACAATAAAGACTTCTGCACATTATAGGGTGGATTGGTTGGTTCACTAACTAACAACATCAGCTTACATAGATTATTGGTGGCTACATCTATGCAAGGACACTGTCTTTCACATGAACTTCAAAGTAGAAAGAAATGAAAATATTTCATAGGTACGGGCTTTGAACATCCTAAATTCTCATGTTACCTTCGATAATAGTGACCCTTATATGACATGGGTGTAAAGTATGAAATATGAGACATTGCATTATCATGTCTTCAATGTAACACCTTCTATGTCAATGTGCAATTACTCATTTTCAATCCAAGGATATATTTGTAAGCATGTGCTCAAGGTGGACCTGATGAGAAAGATGACAACTCAGGTAGTTGTAGAGGATTCACCCATAATGTATGGTGTTAATGAGAGCATCAATAACATCAATAATGCATGGTGTCAAGGACAATGGAGTTCAAATTAAAAATTAGGAACAAGGCATGGATGTCAGAGATTTGCACACCAGAATGCACAATGTATCACATATGGATATGTAAGGATTAGGCCATGAACTAGAAGGTGTTGCAGCAAATCTAGCGGATGACACTGAAGACTAGCTGAGGGGGGCTGATATTGTAAGTCTAGTAACTAGTTATAGTCATATGTTTGTCATATTTTTTAGCATTTATGACTATATGATTTTCACTTTATGATAGATATTGTATACTATCAGAGTTGATGCTGTTTAGGCCCTAATATGTAGAGCATGAGACATATTTGATAGATGTTATGTAGTGTATAGAAGCATCAAAAGTATGACATTCTTCAAAAAAATTATGGTAGAGGTTTACAACAAGGTGTATAGTAGGGTGATATTAAATGCACAACACCTAATACCTCATCCATTCTAAAAAGTGTAGGATGAGCATGGAACTTCCACCGGTAGATAGAGAGACTTCATAGAAAATATGAATAGACACAAATATTAGAGCATATCACAGGAGATGACACATTTTCCAACCCCACCTCATAACAATCCAAAATGATAAGTTTGGGATGGTGAGCTTAACAGGGCAATGAAGCAAGATAGGGGTGGACATAATAGAGATCATGCATCCTAATTGCATTCCTTTGTAGGTTTCAGTGACAACCCAACAATAATAGATGCCTGTAACAATGAATGCATGTAACAAAAAAAAAAATCTTTTTAAAAGGTGAATAGTTCTTTTAGACTACCCACACGTTGTAACATATTGCATAAATGTTACTGTCTCTTAAAGGATTTTCTAAACGATATTTGAACCCTACCCCAAAGAATATGGTAAAGCTAGCCATTGTTTTAAACATTAATCAAATTTATAAATATTATATTAACAAATGATGTTATTGAAAATTTGAAAATGAAGAATGCAATAGTTCTGAGGTTCATTTCATTCGTTAGTAGCTTTAATACCTTGTTCATGCTTAAAAGAGCCTTCTACTTGGGTTACTCTACCACCAAATGATGATCCTTTGCCTCCTTCCTCAATTGTTATAGCTTATGCTTAAATTATGTGATGTAATTTTTGTAATTGTCATGTGTTGTTCGGCCTTATTTATAATTATTTTCCTCTGGCAAAGAGTTTAAGCCATGAATTCTAACTGGATGCTTTAATATATAACCTTTATGTATCATCGTTATTATTTGTATAATATATAATATCTTGAAATATAACATCACCAATTTTTATTTTAACAAACTTTACCAAAAAAATTTATAACAAACTTTATCTTGAAATATATAAAAATAGTGATATAGCCAAGGGAATATGGTTGTGAATAGTGAACCTATATTGGAGGAGTTGATGGTAAGAAGATACTAGTTCCAATGAGTGGTAACATAGTTGAAAAATAATTGTTCTATAAATCCCTGTCTTGTTGTATACATACATTAGTTGGACTGGGAAACTTGGTATAGTAAGGGAAAGTGTAATGCTAATGAATTTTGAATACTTTAGTGGATATGGTAAGGTTGCTAATAACATATTGAAGATGATTTTATCTTTCCTTGTCATGGTAATCACCCATTGAATGTCTAAACTGGTCACATAGTTGTAGTAATTGTGTTTTCTTGCACAATCAAGGGATATTCTGAAGTGAAAAGGGTAAAAAGTGATCTAGAAGGATGTTCTAAGGCTTAGACCAGGTGTGAGACCCCAAAATAGAAATTTTAAACTTTTTTTTAACCTTTGATTCATCGTACAACTCAAGATAAAGGTTTTAGAAGGCTCTCAACTTGTGTAGAAGGATGCAAACCCTAGGATTAGGGTTTAGTTGATATAATGAGATTTAACATCTAAATTGGATAAAAATTCGTAATCTAGCATAATTTTAAGTAATCTAACTAATGGAAAGGGTTCTAAGATTATATGATACATGCAAGTAAAATTTTGATAGTGGTGGTTATGGAATAGGCCTAGTTTACAAGATTTTAACAAAGGAGCTTCTATTTAAAAGTGGATTCAAGAATTGAGACTTTTCAAGCACCTTATTAGGAACATAGGGAGCCTGAAAGTGTAACTAGATCCATCAAGAAGGTATAAATCCAAGGAGTGGAATGAGACAATAGATGACTAGATGTGATTCAAGAAGGTATAAATCCATCAAGAAGTCTCTAAAGAGTAAAGATATAGGTACAATGGATTTAGACTAATAATCCTAATGAAAAAGTGTATTGATTGAAAAATAAATGAAGTTTTGAAGATCAAATCAATTAAATAACAAATGAATAGTTGAATTAGGAATCTAATCAATCTCCAACAAGAAAACTCAATCGTTCTTGACTATGCTCTAGTGGCAAAAAATAGGGTAAGTAGGGGTTAAGTAGGGTTTTGATAGTTAAATATTTCTAACAGTATTTATAACCTATATCAGGTGTGTTCCCATGTAACAAAACTATCTCAAGCCTTTCTTAATCACTTTGGAATCTAAAACAAGTTCCAAGATAAAGAATACAATATACCAATTTAGGGTTTCTGGTCTATATGCTATTAACAAGAAAGGACTTTAAGCACATAAAAACTTACCATGTTTGACCTCCTCAACATCCAATTTTTTTTTCTCTAACACTTCATATGCACTCCATCTCCACATTCACAATAGAAATGAATGAGGAAAATATCAAATAGGCACTTGCTCAAACTGTATGCTTTCATTCATTGTTTGACAGACCTACCTATCATCTCAAGGGTAATATTCTTAAAATCCAACTCTTGTTACTGACTCTAATTAGAGATTATAGTTGATAACAAACAATAATAAAAATCACATAAACAACCACTCACCATATTGAAATTAGAGATTAAAGTGATCCAATATAAACTATGTTTTGTTCCCTGAGTAGGTAAATTTTGTGTCTCCAAGATTGAAGGTAAGATTTCAAGAAGAAAATTTTCTTATTAGTAATTGGACATATTTCAGGGGGTGCATACATGTTGAATAAATCTAATCCAAGTGGCCTCTCTATGATAGGGTGGGGCTTCTCCATTGGGGAGCCTAAACACATAGTTATCATTACTTCTCCTTCTCCACTAAGCGATAAGGGGCCCATCATATATAAGTTCCCTCCCCCCAAACCAGAGTTGTCCCATCATCTGCGAAGGTACCACAAACCATACCAATTCAGTTTTCCTAAATGACCTCAAGATATCCATGAGAATCTCATTGGGGATGAACATAGTTGGACCTAGTTATAAATTTAATTATCCTTCAATCAACCATTGATCATATATCCTTAATGTACTAATCTATCTTTCTATGTTTTTTTAGGTCTATACTACAACTATGTGTTTTGTGTGTGATCTTCATGTAGATGGGTTTGTGTGTGCATATAATTTTTTCCTCTATAGATCTGAGGATGCAATCTCATAACTTATCACTTCATTGGTCCAACACTCAAGGGTATAATTTATTTATTACAGATCTGAAGGATCCTCCATTGACGATGTGTGGAATTATTTGCATTTTACTATTCTTTACCATTATTTAATACTTTCTTTTGTCACCCATGCATGCCTTAGTCTGACATATGATCTTCTATTATTTACTATGTTTGGCCCCTAATAAGTTTAGTTGGTTTTAGGCCTTCATATGTACTTTATGATACTTTTAGACACTGCTCAACTCACATGGATTTCAGCCTTGCGCTTTACCTTTTCATATCCTGTCAGCTATTACCCTGACCCTTGTATGAGCAAGAAAACTAACACATGTCCAAGGGAGTCATTTTCAGGTCTTCATACTTGTAGATTTCTACAAAATTTCTTTGCAAGTTTTAATAACTATCATAAAGATAATGAGGTATAAACATAACTAGCATAAAAGGCATTTGAGCCTCATAATATGTGCCATAATATAGAGGTCCTGGGGATATAAATAGGTAATGTATTTAAGTTCATGAAAAGTATATGCCTTGTAGACAAAACACACTATGAGAATTCATGTATATTTTTCTTTTTGTTTATCATGAATGGCATAGGTCATCTATGGTGAATTTAAGATGCTTAGCTTCCAAGAAACAATCTTTTATAGGAATTTCAAGATGATTACCAAGCTTAGGTGCCATTTGAACATTTTTTAAACAATGAATTACAATATGCAACATCAACTAACAAGGCCATATGATGTCATGATCCATCTCACATCCATTTGTCAAAAATGGCCTAAAATAGAATATTTTAGAAATCTTTTGTCTTATAGATGCCAAATAATATTACTTTAATCAAAGGAAAGAAGAGACAATGAGTTATCTTAAGAAAAGAAATAATTTTCACCTACAACTTGAGCTTCAATTTGTAAACAATATTAAAAAGTTCTTTATAGCCATACCAGTTATACTTTTGTGGACTCTCCCTCCATTATACCCCACCAACAATCTACCATTACACCATCAACATGTGCAAATTTCAAAGTTGTTAAATATTTTTACAGACTTTCTGGATCTACCAATTGACATTGTTGATTGATAATTCCAAGCTATCATTTTAAGATTAATGAATAGATGTATTAGAAAGATGAGGTCATTTCCAACAAATCACAAAATTAACATGGATTTTGGTAAGTTTCCCCTTCTTTTTAATACGTCAAATTGATATAAAAAATTCACAGGGAGCATCACATATACTGGAATATAAGGAGTTCCAGAAAAATCAGTTTTTGGCTCTGGGGTTTGCACCTATAATGTGTTTGAATTAAAATAGAATGTTAGCAAAAATATTAATTGAACTCAATTTCTTCCAAGAAAAGAAAATATGAAAGAATCAAGCAAAGTTATTCTATTTAGAGCATAAACTTATGCATACTAGTGGTTCATAAAAAAATCAAATTCTCAAATGGTCACTCATTTCTAATTGACACTTCAAAATAACTAATATAAATAATTTATTTGTTACACATTTCTTAAAATGTAAAATATTATGGCAATGTATGATAGTTAAATCCTACCTATTACAAATAGAGTGTGTGCATTAGACAACCAACTATGAGCCAAATAGATGCAAAGGGGTATTTTCAAATATCATAATGTTGCAAGGCTTTAATAGATAAAATGTATTCATGCAGGAATCTGGTCATCACTGACATCATTAATTAGAGGACAATCGAGTCTATTTTGATTTAGTTAAAGTGATCTAGTATAAAATCTGTTTTGTTCCTTGAGTAGGCAAATTCTGTCTCTCCAAGATTGAAGGTAAGAGTTCAAGAAGAAAAGTTTATTATTAGTCATTTGGAATATGTGTATTTGATTAGATCACATACCAATTTTTCAATAACCATTACAAATTGTCACTGATTATGTTGAAGGATGGTGAAAGTAGTTTCAAATAGTATCTTGTAATATTATGTGTTTTCTTAAGAAAACTTGCATGAGTGTCCACAGAGATAACGAAGTATGGAAACATAAAGAAGGCTCTAAGTCTAAAAAAGGAGTAAAGATCTTACATTGACACATTACATTCAACGAATATGTTTAACATCTTGTATATAGTGTGAGCAGATAAAAATAGACTCTTTAGTTACATAGTGAAAGACACATCTACAAGATTTTGAGCAATTGTATTGATTTGACTGAAACTAAGTGTTAATTCAATATGATAGTGGTTAAGAGAGGTGTAAAAAGATACCTTAGAATTATTGTACCATGGAAGGAGACTTTAAAGGTACCAGGCGAGTAAAATAAATCTTATACCTTGTTTTGTTATTTGCACTCAGTGGTCTATGTTAACTGTATAGTGGGAAATCTTGTTTAAAAGATGTTTTATGGTGAATCAATAAGGTCTAAAGGTTGGCATAATTGTTTAGAAGTGAGGTAAACCTTATCCATGCATTACTTATTTGGAATCACTCAATTTCATTACAACAAACACTTCACTCAATAACTATGGTTTCAATAGGTTCACAATATATCCCCAAGAAACAATTAACCCTTTCTCTATTGATAGACACAAAGCAGGGCATAAGGCAGAATACCACATTTTAGCTTCCAAAATAGTTATTTGAATCCTTCAACCTATTCTAAGTAATATGAAGGACCTCTTTTGATTTCACAACAGTGATATTATGTTACTCAATACATTTGGACAGTTTTTTGATTTCACAACTTTTTTTATTCAATAGTTTATCTTCTCTTTATTCAATAGTTAAGCATAATGATTAACTATAGTTTGTGATTTATTTTTTGAAATTATCACTAATTAATTTTTGTAATTATGTTGTAGGTGGAATTAATTCTACATGGGGATTATGGTAGAAATCTGAGAGGAATTCCATAAATTTATATGTAATAAATCAAACATATTGGACCAGCTCAATACAGAATGATAAACATTCCATGAAATCTCGTGTGTGGTGGACGATGCCATCAATTGAAGGAGGCTTGAAACCACAACAAATTTTAGGCATCCTGACGGATTGAATTGGGTCAATCTTTTCCTCCAATACAACATGGCGTATCCTAGATACCATGTTCCCTTAGTGTGCTATGAGTACACGACATTCATAGATAGGCGAGATAGTGATTTCTACATACAGTGGTCATATGAATGGCCACAGAACGATGTTGTTTTGCCTGATGCATGGGGTACTCTTGGATTTATTCCAACATATCTTAGGCCCTTTTGGAGAAGTTCTTTCCAATGAAGGTGTCTAATGATCCAAATGTCTATGTGCATCTGGATCAAGTACAAAATATTTTCATTGGTGTGAAACTACCTTTCAGAGTATGTCTCAAACTATATAGTGTTCAAAATAACCTGTTTTAGGCATCTAGTCTTTGTTTGGTGCAACCATATGCTGCATTATGGAAGAGATACACAATCTCCCATACCACAAACTTTCCTCTCATACAACCAAGCCAGAGTATTTCAAAAATGGAACCTCTACTTTTTTTCATGCATGTTCTAGATGAGGATGAAAGCAACGATGACTATGATCTAATTGATGAAAGTGACAGTGCTAAAAGTCAATAAAACATTTTCATATAAATATGACTAAATATTGATAACAAGTTTAATTTAATGATAAATATAGTACATATTTATGTATTACATATTTATTTTTGATCTTGATGTTTATGTTAGTTGTTCTTAATGTTGGTTGTTGTTCTTGATGTTGATGTTTCAATATTGATGCATACAATAAGCTACTTATCTCACACTTTGCCTTATTCTTGATTGCATTTCTTTAAAAAATTTCACTAATTCATTGCTCACAATGTGGTTTATGGTTCTTCAACATACTTGATGCAAAGGTTCCTTGCAAAAAGTTTGAACTTGCAACTCCTTCTTTAACACACTAGTCCTTTAGTCAATTCCTACTAGCCTTTTGACCATGTTTCCTATTTAGTACAATTGGTTATGGTCTTAAAGCATTTAAAACTTCCAAACTTGCTTTTTAGGGTCCGTATAGCCCTTGATTATCTTTTCCAATTGTGTGCAGCCACTAACCAATCTATTAGGCATGTTAACTAAACCAAAATAGACCTGACTGTGAACAATTATGACCATCTACAGGTCTATATGCTGCCAAAATGGTTATGTTGTGTACAAACCTCATTTAAATGTTAATAAACCTAACAAGATCAATCAAATGACTCACCTAATGGTAGATGCAAAAGAACACTTGTTACATAAACTTGTTAAGGAACCTAACGAGCTTCCTGAGTCTTTCCTTCGTTCATACACTTGTTACACAATTCCAAGCAATGTTAGATGCAAAAAAACACAATGCCAAGTAGTTCCAATGATCATTCATTCACCAAGAATATAATTAGACTGCACAAAAATAAAAAAAACTCCAAAACAGGGGTCTGCCTGTTGTTATCCTCCAACACTAATAAATAGATTATCAATCCTACAAATTATAATCTCAAAATACATCAATACTCATGCAGAAATGTGTAACATTGATATCTAATTCCATTAATCAACACATTTATTATTCATAGTCTTCTATACAATCAATAAACACAAAATAGGGGGTTTGCTCACACTCTCCTTGAACAGAGTCTTTTTTTCCTTCTTCCTTCGAATATTGTCTTCAAATCTACATGCATAACTAACTCCATTCGAAAATACTCATATTTTGTATGAAAAACAACTAAGTGTAACTATCTCCAAGAGGTTTTCCAATGGTTATGAGTCAAGTTTGAAAAGGGTGACCAGCACCAATAGAAGAGAAATAAGAGAAACAACACCCAAAAAGGGGTCTACAGACACAGTCTTCAATACAAACACTTCATTCTTGATTCTTAAAACTGTATTCTCAAATATGTTCATTCAAGTACCTTGGAAATATATTGTCAAGCTATATATTATTCAAGCACATTTGAAAACTATTACCAGTCTCACTCTTCATTAACAAAACACTTATACTCAGCCACAAAATCAATTACTCAAAACAAGGAATATAAGTCTGCAATAATTTTTCGATGGATTTCTCTCTGTTCTTTATCTCTTCCACATTCGAATGGAATAACTATCTACTCTTGCTAATTGACTCCAAACGCCTAGAAGAGGACACAACTAAATCTTGATTTCCCTTTTCCCACATAGAGTTTTCTTATAAAAAGATTGCATTATGACTTGATTTTCACTATATGACATAGCTATCAACATAAAAATAGAATCATAAGCATTTATAAACCTCTTACCATGCCTAAGTAGTTAGATACACTTATCATATCTTACCACCTTCATAAATTGCACAAAAGTCCTTATACAAGATGAAGTAAGCAAGTGGTGGAAAATAAACATTGATTTTGTAGATTAAAATGTGAATAAGAATGTGTTTCAATTGATTTCCATCCAAAGTCATAATCATACATCATGTAATACCATACACATGAGTCTTTGCACATGACTAATTATCATTGTTCGCGTATGGAATACCATGTCTAATGGGAGATTTGCCATTGGCTTGTGTAAACAAGATATCAAACTCTGCTTTCAAAATTTGTAGTTGCTGGTCATTTATGGAAACTATTCCTTTATGCTTCATTTGCATGGCCCAGACAATCTCTACCCTTGCATCACAAAGTGATTTTGTGTAGGCATGGGTAGCTTGTAGATTGACTAATTTTATTTCAGCATCCATCTTCTCATCCGTCAGTGTGAGAAGTGCATGGTGTAATTTATCGACCTATCTGGTCTTGTCAGCCAACAGAGTTTCCAACTTGATAACCTTTGCCCTTGCACCATCAAGAAGCTCAGTTAAAAACTAGTTTTCCCTCTTGAGTGATTGTTTTTTTGTAGTCACTAGTGACAGTTGCAAACCAAGATGTTCTTTTATGCCCATTGCGTTCTGGGATCTCATCCTTGCGAGAAGTTCTTCCATGTCCTCAAGTAATTAGGTAGCCACATTCTCTTCTAGATTTGGGATTTCATTTGTAAAAAATATGATACATGTGAAATGCAATGATATCATTCAATATTTTTAGCATTGAAAAGCTAAAAAAATCTAGACATAAACGAGGGTCCATGAGAATATTCAAAAGCTACGAACATCCATTTTTTTATAGTTATGAATAGTTACCTTACACACAAAGAGTTTTCTAACTTAAATGAAAACAATGAAATCATTATATTGGAGTATGAAATATTTACCTGTGGCATGGTCATTTTGATGTATTAGAGTGTTGGTCCATTCCTTCTCGCCCCTCCTCCCATACCTCGAACCGTGGGCCATAGTCATCAACAGTTATTGTGTTGATTTCCTAAAAAGACAAACACATGATATAAGACAAAGGAATGGTAGGGAGACAAGCCATGCATACAAATATTATATTGCACTCCTCCTCACCATAGTTACTTTTATATAGACATAGAGACATGAAAACATGTGAACTTTGTCACCAACATGTGAAAGAATGAAAGCATAATAAGGTATACATGTGAAGACGATAGATCACCAGTCAAAAAAAATCTGATGAGTACATGGCAAAAACATTGCATCATTCAACCATGCATGATTGTGCAATACATCGGTAAATGCAAATTAACCACTAAACCATTGCTTGAATCATACATAAACAAAAAAATACGTATTCAACAAAAACCATAAATGAAACACTTGTATTCAAACCTCCTATCCAAATAATATGTTTGACCATACATCAAATATGTCATACATATTATGCCAAAATGTATGTATATAAATAATAGTGTCCAAGGCAATAGCCACAAGACAATATCAATGTTCATGGCATGGCCTTTAGGCCTCTGAAAATGGACAAAGAAGCGGAAGCAATCAACAACATGAATGCACACATATGCATGTCACCATGGACACTTGCATTTCAAAATGTGTAGTTTAGAAATCTTGACAAAATGCAAGAATAAGACACCAACATGAAGAATAAAATTGTCGGTTTTGGTAAATAATAATAAACAATAAAAATAACAATATACATCAAAAGCCTATATGCAATAACAATATACATCAAACCTATATGCAATAACAATATACATCACTATCAAAATATGTAATGGTAGGGTTGAAAGAAAGGTATGGGGAATAAACAAGAGTGCATATAATATGTAGTCATCGTAAGAAGTATGATATCAATTTGTGAGGCAACCTATCATGCACACTTTCATTAGTTATGCCTTGCCCAATGAACATATCTACCATTCCGTAAATGCATTTCTCTCAAAGGAATGTGATCTTCATCACTAGAATGGGCTTGAGGGTCATCCCTCTGTAATTAGAATGGTGATTGTTATAGAAATATCAATGTTAATATTGAGTAAGCTGAATTGAACTTAACATTAACTTCATGAAAAGTAATGAACATAATGCATTTAACTTAAGGTCCATTATTGCATACACTTTGTTGTTTCTTCACCCATTCTCTTTCTTGCTCCATTTGTCGATGATATTCTCTTCGTTGAATGCAGGTTTCCCTTCTCCATGCCAAGTTTTCACTTGAACCATATGTAGCTAGCTCATCTTCGATAGAATTCAAGGCTATCTCGCTGAGATAGCATAACTCGAACACATCCTCCTTAGCCATCCACGATCTTTCTAGCTTGTCTCTCTTATTGATGATTTGATTTTTCAAGAGTCGGTCTATTGGCTTCTTTTTTGTTTTCCTTTTGTTGATTTCTCTTCCCTTAGTTGTATATTTCCCACTTTCGATATGCATAGGGGGCCTCCTTGGAATGGGTTGCCGATCATGAATCTTACGATGATGAGTGTTAAGCCTATTTTGTGACCAAAATGGATAGGAACCATTAGCTCTAAGTGTGTCACATGGCCTCAACAAGTAAAGGTGTACATTTTACCTCACAATACCCCAATCCTTGATTCTGTACTCGCCTACATATTGTCATTCAATAAGGAAGAGATGTGAGGTTAAGAGCATAAAGAAATAAACAAAGTATAACATCATCAAACACAATATAATGTTAAACGCATAAAACAATAAACATAAGATAACGTCATCAAAGACAATCAAATATTCTTGCAACATTCAGTTTCTCCTCTATTTTAGATTGTGAAACGTTTGGAAGCCAATCATCATCGTCGTCGTCGTCGTCATCATCATCATCATCATCATCATCATCATCATCATCATCATCATCATCATCATCATCATTGTCATTGTCATCTTGGTCATATGACTCCACCTCCTCCTACCACATAGGTGGACATATACATGTGAGTCCAACTCCAAACATATATGGAACAACAAACATGGGGCTATAAGCACGTGAAATGAAAGAGAGATTAGAAAAATACGCACATTTATAGGGGTAAAGTCATTATGCAGGTGACTATCAACCACATCCATGTGGCTCCGCTCCACCCCTTCCAACTAAAACACAAAACAAAAACAATATAGAAAAACACATGGCGTGTTAAGAAAATTCTAATCTTGATTGTTCTAAGAGGGAAGAAAGAAACATTATTTAACATCAGGAGCAATCAAACATTAAGGGCAGACTAAGGTTCCCATAAATCTCTTAAGAAATAGTCATTGGATGCTTCAGGGACACCTTCTTCACCTTCAGTCTGCTCCACCCCCTCCTCCTGCAATATTAAAAAAAGATATAACATATAAAAATAAGGATGCATGGTTTGAAATTATTGAGCATAGCAAATGAAAGAGAGAGTACAAAAAATATGCACATTTTTAGGGATGGAGTCATTATGCAGGTGATTATTAAGCATGTCCACGTGGCTTCGCTCCACCCCTCTCAACTAAAACACAAAACAAAAAAAGCATAGAAAAATGCATGGTGTGTTAGTCAAAATTATTTTAATTTTGATTGTTGTAAGAGGAAAGAAAGAAACATTATTTAACATGAGGAACAATCAAACATTAAGGGCAGCCAAAGGTTCCCATACATCTATTGAGAAACAGTTATTGGGGGCTTTGAGGACACCCTCTTCACCTTCGGTCTGCTTCACCCCCTCCTCCTACAATATTAAAAAAGGGAAATATAACAAATCAAAAGAAGGATACATGGTTCGCAAATATTGAACATTTTACATATGCGGCAAGAACATAAGCTATATTGAAAATACACAGACCATCAATAAAATTACCTATGTTATCTCTTTGTTTGCATCTTTATTTGGTAAAGATTCCATCTCACATTGGGATTGCACCCTTGGTTGTTCGTGGGTAGGGGATGGTTGTCTCATAATAATGGGAATACCATTCCCAATTGTTGATCTTCCATATAGCTTCCTCCTTCAATCTTTGAGGGAGGCAATGGGAACACCTACACTGAGCATTTGCACACAATGAGGACTTCTGACCGACTTCTTTCTCCTAACACAATGCATGTCACAATAGATTAACATCAACAAAAAAATAACACAACTCAAATTCACGTTCGAGTACAGTAGCTAAAAATGCATACCATTTGTTTGTTCTCAGCATGAAGTTCTTTGAGGCAATCATCAAATTCACACACATCCATCTTAAATCTGTAGCAATTAACATTCATAGTATTTGTTGCCAACAAACAACAACTTGCATTCAAACAAGTCAAGAATATGCTCTACAACAATAACCCTTACCAATGAAATGCTTATAGAAATCATTGTAAAGCTCACCATGAGAGTACAATGATGTGTCGACAGCCAGGGTAATCCGACTAGTTGGCAACATAATGTAGTAGTCACAGAATAATTAGGCCAACCACTATTCATGAAATTGACACCCTATATTGAAAATATATATTACAAGCCTCCAACAAGGAAATGTACACATGAGAAGGCATTACATTTTCTGTAGATAGTGTAACATTCCAAAGCAGAGATTGTCTTTTCACATTATAGAAACTTAAAATACTAATTCATTTGGAAACAATCTATATAATATGGCAATGCCTCATGTGGTGATTCAAGGACAAGCTAAACAAACCTTTGTATGTAGTAGATGAGATAGAGAAAATGTAATGGATTCATTACATTTTGAAAACTTTAACAGAACCAAAACATCCCTGTTGTAAATTTCAAAGGTTAGCAATAATATATTTGAAGACTTGAATATCAAGTCCATGGAGATTATATGCAAAAATAATAATTTCAGTTGCAGCTTACATGAAAGATGTTGATGGCAATATTTAATAAGCTCACTGAACATTCTGAATGAAGAAGTCAACAATAGTAAGTATACATTACATAGTACAATGAGAGTACTGCAAACACAAACATGGATTAACACACTCTTACTTTGTGGAAGTCTTCACAAACACATGAAACATGATAAGAATAACACTTTCAATGTAATTAAAAGCACACATACATGATGACCCCATCACAAAGAATAGAGTACATTTTGGCATTGGCATGCATAAATACACAGGAAATGGTGAATAAACACACAAGAATTAAAAACATCTTTGAATAAATTAAAGCTTGGAAAATACTATAGAGGCTCTTATATACCCTACAATGGGAGTACAACAAACATTGATTCACACACTATTACTTTGTGGAAGTCTGCACAAACACATGAAACATGATAAGAGTAACACTTTCAATGTACTTAAAAGCACAGATACATGATGACCCCATCACAAAGAATAGAGTACATTTAGGCACTTGCAAGTATAAATACACATGAAATGGTGAATAAAAACACATGAATTGAAAATAGAAGTGAAGATATTAAAGCTTGGAAAATACTAGAGAGGCTCCTATGCAACTTGTTGTACCATGTTGAACAACTCTCTTCCTCTAAATTCGAAGTGCATATGACCCTACATATAAGAGCTTGTCTTTATGTATAAAAATAACTTATTAACAAAGACAAAATCCTAGGGGAGCTTAACCTTATGTAGAGTGGTAGCATATTCCATGCCCTCCTTTTTGTATTTGTCATCACAGAAGGCCAACTGGACATTGACTCAAGCTCTGTCTAAAGAGGATCCTAGTGCATACGACCCTGAATATAAGAGCTTGTCTTTATGTATAAAAATAACTTATTAACAAAGACAAAATCCTGGGTGAGCTTAACTTTATGTATAGTGGGCCTCTACCAAGGAGAAACAGGCCTCCAAAAATAGTAGGTATATGTAAAATTGAAGACATATGTCCTTTTAAAATATTTATTACAACTTCCCTGCTTTTCTTTGCATTTTCATCTAAATAATTTATGCAAAGGAGGCTTATGAACACACTGTGAATGTGCTTATCTGAAGCGTTTTCTTTTTTTCCCCATACCTATTATTGCTTCCTATGTTTTGAATTTTGTCTGTGTTAATAAGTTATGGATTTCATTTTTTTCACATTTATAAAAAACTCTCAGATTTCTTTCCTTGTTCAATGTATTCGATGACCACTTGCCCTTCAGTGATCACAAATATGAACAAATCTGTCCTAAATAAGTTAGGGATTCGGTTTTATGTAGGGTCATATGCAACATTATCTTTTATGCAAGCTCATATGCATTGCGAGTTTTAATAAGGTAACACTAAGCTTTGCTTTCTTTTGTCCTTAAAAATGACGATCTATTAAAGGATATTATGTGTTTGAACAATACAACTTTGTTTCCTTTGAAAAGGAGCACTGAGTATGTGTTTTTATGGGAAGAACAACTTGTAAACTACGTCGAAACTCAATATATAGTCTGGTTATAAACACAGTTCACAATCATGCAAACCATTGTGTTAAGACACAGTTTATAGAGAAGCAAGGGTAACCTTGAATAGGGGCATACGAAACCCTCAGACGGAATGAAATGAATATGTGAAAATGATAAAACCTTCCACAATTTACCTCGACGTTTGACTAAACACCAACTCCTCTGCTCTTATTCAGACCGCCTCCACTTGAACTATCTTCCTCCACCTTGGATCCAACAACGAGCGAATGGTGAAGGACATCTGTTTTGGCTTGGCACTACTCGATTAACAGTAAGCTAGCAAACCATGATTAAGGCAAAGCTAAAAAAAAACCATGATTATCTACGTGTTAGGGCATGATTATCTGGCATGCCACGCCTCGCTGGGTCCGTGCCACGTGACAATTGGCGGTGATTGCGGAGGCTATGGTTAAAATAAATCGGTGACGTCGACAAAACGGTGGCGTCGACGACAGAGCTTAACTGCAGATTAAACTGTGGACCAACCCCCGATGACCGTTGACGACCAGCCCTCAACAACCGGTGACGACCAGCCCGCACTGGGAGTTGATGTGTACTGGTTACGCTGTGCCTATAATTAAAAGGTATCCATTTTATTAAAATTATACAAACAATATATTACAATTACACCAAAACTTATAAATGTAAAAAATAAACAACAAAGCCAAACTCTGCGGAACAATTCAACTTCAAATACACCGAGAGGTTGCCTTCCATGATGCTGTAAATTGCCATGCAATATATGTAGTGAAACTGCTGATTGTTTATTTGAAAACTTAAAACTGAAGCTTATATATGAGCCATGAAAATATTTTAAAAAGCTGTGTGAAGTACTAAATATACATTTGCTTGGCCCATAAGTTTACCTTACAGTAGTAGCATATAAATGACTTTGGCATGCCGGACACACCTCTGTCAACTCAAAAAAAAAAAGTATTCTAAGAGTGTGTCGTGCTCTTCCTGGCATAGTAATACAAGTACCATGCAGAGGTGGGGATTTGGAAAAGAAAAAGAAACAGAAAATGGGGAAGGGAAACGCCGTCAAATTAATTATGGGGATTGGTTCCCATGCCGCACAGTGGATAGATATCCTTTTCTTCTCACTTTTCAACAAAGGGTGGTCTAATCAGAAGTGACCTTCCATGGGTTGCTCAATACCTCCTTTTCTTCTCATTTTTATTTTTAATTTTAATTTTAATATTAATATGCTTAAACGTTAAGATAAGATTATTCTCTAATAATAAAATGAGTTCAACTTTAAAGTCATAGACAACCACTTCGTACCATACCTCTTAAGTTCCTTACAAAATCATCATACATTGTATATCTTATGTTTACCAAATCATGAAGACAGAGCAAGGGTGCCAATACTCGCTTCCTTTTACCAAGCTTTTAGTGGTAATAAATCTTGAGTTTTAAGATTAGTCTCTGAATCTTCAGAGATTGATTGGATGGAAAATAGTTGCCATTAGACCTCCCTATCCTCTTTGTTTTTAGAATAAATGTGCGTTGCATATATCTCATTCCTTTTGGTCAAATAAAATAAAAAAATAATTTATTCGTTTATTATTGGTTTACATATTAATAGGAGCATTAATACATAAATGAATAAAAGAAATTAATGTAAATATATAAAAGATATCTAACAATCTAAAGAAATATAAAAGAGTAATTAACATTTATTTTCACTTTATTTTTAGTAGAAATCAAATATTTATTGTAGTATTGAAGATTTTATTATAATGACGAACTTGCATTGCATTAGACTTTTTTAATTATATTTTATTTGATGTGTTGCCTTCAATATTTTAACTATTGAGAACTTTGATGACTAACCGATGCTTAACTACTCTACTAACCTTGAGTGTATGTCACAAAACATATCCTTTTCCTTATTCTTTACAAAATCAATTTCTCAAGGATTGACATGAAGATTTAAAATAGTGAACAAAGTTTTTATAACACCAAATTTGATGAACAAAATCATCAAACTAATTTATGCATCTCTGCCATTTACCATAAATGTGCAATTCACAGTTTTGGTAACCAAAAACATGGAGTGTATGGTTCTCGAGAGGTGATTAGGTTGTAAAGCATTTTCAAGGTCGATCTAGTTCTTGATCGAATGAAGAATCTAAATTTTTTGATCTAACTCTTGATCAATAATATTTTTACTATAAGATGTCATGATTTTATCATAAATAAATTAAAAAAAAAAATTAGTAGGATTTTTTTTTTGAAACTCTCCCATTAAATTAGAAAATCTAATGCATTTAAAGATTTCATGGTCAAGTGAACATATTTAGAAAAACTTTGAACTTTGAATACAAACAAATTTCAAGGCCAAGTTGATATCTACAATTATGATTTTTAGAGAAACTCCCCAGTAACTATCTGGTAAAAGACTTTCCAAACAAGTAAAAGAAAACTCACTGCTTGGTCTAAGAGAAATGGGAATTTCATGATATGTTTATAGCTAAGAGAGATATTATTGATAGACAAAATAGAACTTTAGTCGGGCTTGTCTTTGTAAATTTTTCCTCACTGATATTATAGTTCTTTATTTTAAGGCAACTAGCCTATGAGATTGAGGTAAGAGTTTCATCCACGAAACGAGATCCAAATATTTACTTGGCATAGAAGAAAGAAGAATTTCAAGGTATTCTAAAAAGTAATGTTGCAAAGTTTTTCCATGGATTTATCTTCTTGCCAAGTAAATTTAAGCCAACTTTTGAAATTTATGTGAATATGGTTTTGAATTAGATGATGCAAATCACACCTTCTCTTAAAATTTTATTTTCACTGTAATTGTGCAAAGACGATGAAAACAACAAATCATTGAAGAAAGAATGAAGATCTTGGCAACCAACCAACATCGAAAAAAGCATAGGAATGACTCTTGGTGACCAGTTAATGTCATTAGCTAGAAAAGTAATAAAATCACATCAAAGATGAGTGTAAACTCTTGAGAGAAAAAAAGATTCAAAAATTGTTCCCTAGTGGAGTCATTAAATTTGTTTATGTTAATTTTTCTAGTGGTCAATGAATTAACCCTTTTTCCTAATGTGAAGTTTAAATCGTAATCATACAAGTCTAATTGTTAAGAGGCCTCAGAACCAGGTAACTGGCTTAGGCAAATGGACAATTTAACCATTAGGAAAACCAAAATATTCAGGAAAAAAATAGAAAACATAACATATTTGAGGAATTTGAATCATTATCTATACTATAATCAGTTTAATAACAAATTGTAACTTATTGAGGATGTTACCTTTTGAAGAGGGAAAAAATGAAAAGAAATATCTAAACTAGAATGTAATCAATACATCAAAATAAGTCAACCATTGAGGAGGTAATCTCACACAATAAATCAATCAAGTATTTATCATTGAATCTCCGCTATGTTATAGTCAACTTAAATAAACTAGGAAAACTAAATATAGTTAACGTAAGAAGCAAACCAACATAACAAACATCTTTAATCTACTCAAGATTATCCAAAATTATAATTAAAAGGGCTCAACATTATTAATCTATGTTGTGATTGACTTGATGACAGAAACATGACTATGGAAGAACAACTTCTTAAAGAACTAAAAGATAAAGGAAGACCAACCAACTAAGTTGTAATAGATTTAAGTATCGATTATACAATGAAAGAGTGTTCTTGAATATCTAAGTTGAAAATACTTACAAATATACTAATCCAAAATATGCTTCAAATTTAGATGAATTTATTTGTGATCTAAATTAATTTCTTGAAAAAATATAGATTGCGTAGAAAAATCTAATTGGATCAGAGATTACTCAATCAATGCTACAAACAAATGAGTCTAAAAGAAAAGAAAGCAGTGAACTAAAATCATAAAATACATATAAATATGCACATTGTATAATAATAATTTATTTAAGACTAAAACAGTAAAACATATTTTATATTGAGAAGTCATTTGTAGCCAAGTATAGTTTTGCACAATGGCAAGTATAACTATATTTATAGAATCAAGGACAATTGTTAATGAGAAATACAAAAACTTATAAAAAATAAAACTTAAATTTTTTAACACAAAGATGACAAACTATCATACATACAAGGTACAATTATTCATTAGTTGATAGAAAAATAAAACAACAATGTTTAACATGTGACTACAATTTAGGTCCTGCAAATCACTCAATGATTAATCTTGAAATTGTACTAATAATGTAAAATTAACTAACTGGATATACTTATTATTTCAAGAAAAATAATTTACTATTAAAGTGTCATTAACTTTTTGGAAGCAAAGGCCAACTTACATATTATTTTCTCAAAAATATTATAATATGAAATAATTTTTAGGGCTCCATTATACTAGCAAAACTTCACCCATTTTGCAATGAAGTGTCTAAGCACTTTTAATGTCTCCAATTCAATTGAGAGTTAATTGTAACTCAACAATCAAATGAAATTATAACTTATTGTTATGAAAGTCACTTAATTTAAACTCTCAAAAAAACATCTTATAGAAACATTGATAAAATACATTTTATTTGGTAGAGCTATAAACTTGGGTGAAATCTGAAGGAAAACTTATGCACATTTTAAACAAGGTTTCAATGAGTGGGAGCCCACTTATTCCAACCAATCCAAAAATTCTTAAAAAAATAATCAATGCAACCATAATCCTTTCAATTACATCTTAACTCCAAAATTGTTTAGCACAAAACAAAGAAAGCCCTATATCAAAATTATCTTGGAAAGAATTCATGTTTTGTGTAACATTTTATCAATGCATCTTCTTGATCAGATCAATATAAGTCAAATAAAAATAGAAATTAACACATCCACTTTCAATAAACCATTTACACAGTGTAATCTCAACTTTAGAGAACAACAAAGGCTCCAAAAAAAGATAGACAATTACTTTTTTAAAAATATCTTTTCAGCAATAAGAAATAAAAATTTGTGTTTTAGTTATTTGAAGCAAATCTTTATCATCACTTGGAATTTTTTCAATAAATATTGAATCATCAATAAAAACATAGAATTATTTTTACCATAGCTAAATAAATAGGATATTTGAAAGTTTCACTCCAACATTAACTTAAAATAAGATAAGATAATGATTTTATTATCTACAAAAACTATGCATCTGCGTGAAATCTTTGGGAACTATATAATTTACAATAAATTATTGGAACAAACATCTGAAAACCAACTTTATTGGACATTTTTCATTGTGATCAAGAACTTCAAAATATTTTAAATGATTTCAAAACACTATTAAGAGTGAAAGACAAAACTAATATTTTCATAAATAAATAAAAAATTGCTGAAGAAATGTATTTAACACTTAGCACTAGTGGTATCTTTACAAACTAATATAATATCACAATGGACATACTTTCATTTTATATAGAAACTCTTAACAATGCCCAAAAAATAATGATTTCAGAAGATAAAACACAAGCTTAAATCATCTATTTATTATACTTTTGAAGTCATGTTCCTGAACATAGATGAATATTTTCACAACAAAGCATAGAGAAAATATTCATCTTAAATTAAGTAAAGAGGCACAATGCAGTTAAAAACCAAAATAGAGAGAAAAGATTCATCTTGAAAGAAATAAAAAGGACAATGCAATTAAAAACCAAATATTTTTATTCTAATTTATAAGAGATCTGTATCTAAATTATAGCTAAATCTAGAGAGGGGATTATCTAGGACAAGTTTTGTTTAAAACCTCTTGGACATCCATTAAGTCTGATTTATTAGTATTTCTATTATCTCAATTTACAAAATTTGTAATTTACCATACCTAACTAGTGGATTCGTAATAACCTTGGAAACTTTAAGATTCAAATGGTTGTAAATAAAGTTTTAAAAAATCAAGAAAGCCTAGACTAGAAAAGATTGTGCACCAATTGGAGGTCATAAAAAATGAACCTTTCATAATGTGACTTCAAAGCACTACTAAGGGAAAATGAAAGAAAATCAAGGTCGATAAAGATCTAAATACAATTAACTTGAAATGAGAGGTAAAGATGAGTAAACATCAAGACTGAATGCGGTTTGTCTAAACACATTATTACATGATATAAACCATATGTTATATTTGACTTGTAATTTTATTTTATTGGGTGGTTGTTTTAGATGAAAAAGGTTATTAATATTTTTAAAATATTTTTGACCCAAATAAAATCTTATGCCAATTAGTTATATGAATGGAGATGAAGCTATAAAAGTAAAGTTGTTCACTTAAAAAATAATTAAGAAAGGTTGTAGCTTCACTAGTGGTACAATGTTAAACATAGGTGATAGATTGTAAAGTGAATATGTAATACTTAAAATGGAAGGTAGAGGTTCTCAATAACACTTAAAAACTAGCTTAGTATGCATATTTATATTCAAAATTAAAGATATCAACAACCTTTTCAATTATAAGACCATTAATATGGGTCACTCTTGAGACATGGTAAATATTAGAAGTATATTTTATTTAATTTTTTTTTTACAACTATATGGAAAAAATAGGGATATTGGTATAAAATAAGGTTTATGGAATAAGAGGAGGTGTTGGATTTTTTTAAAAGAAAGAGGTAATATTAGAAGTTTATGAACATATATGTTTTATTAAGTGGCCCCACAAGACCATTATGATAAATCCACTTGTGAGAAAACTATTAAGAAGGATGAACACATAAATATCGTTTACGATGAAAAACATGGAAGTATGTAAAAATGATAAGAAGGTTTCAAATCAAAATATTCAATATTATAAAATTGCATCACACTTTGACACTTAATTAAAAAGGTATAGGACACCAAAGGGGAGGAAGTCTATTATTGCTTTGTTGAATCCAATAAAGCATTTGACATAGTTCATAATCTAAATTATGGGATAGGATGGAGGAATTTAGCCTACCAAAATAGTACATGACAACACCAACATGGTTTATAAGAAAGTTAGAGCCAAAATTAAAAAAAATGTGTAGGTCTATACAATTGCTTTAGAAGTGACATGGGTTAAACATGGGTTCACACTATGCCCCACTTTATTTTTCATTTATATTCACAAACTCAAAGAATGGATAGAAAATCTAGGAGGTGGTGGGATCCATGTGTTAGTTATACGATAACACTCTTTACAAGAATTACCCAAAAATTAAGAGATCATTTGGAAGCCTTATGTATCTTTTGCAAAAAGTATGGATGCAAGTAGACACTAATGAAACTAAGTTGGAATTTTTAGTGTAAGACAATAAAAATACCTAGTGATAGACTTCACAAAAAAGTTTAAATGGGAATCATGGAGGATGAAAAGAATCCAAATAGGGTGTAAAGTGTTATATTCTCTTCAAAAAAAGTGTAGAGATGCAAAATTTTAGGATTATAACATTTCTTTAATATTGAAGAGAAATAAGATGATTAACTTATATAGCAAAACCAATGCTAATAAAGCCTAAATTTATAATGGAATTCAATATAGCACACACACACATGATACATAATATTTTATTTTCATAAAATATTTTGGGGAATAAACCCACCAAAAGAAATCTCTTCCTTATTACATTAACTTAACCTTTTATAATACAACAATTTACTTCAAGTTCTACTTTACCTTAATGTATGTGCAAGTTTTGTAGGCACATTAATATGAAATCATCAAATTGGTATTCAAATATAGCAGGTATAAAACTATGGGAAGTGAAACCACCCATATATTACTTAAGGTAAAAAAACCAATGGGCTAACCCAAAACAAATTTTCATTATGAAAATAATTTTTGGGGGTTATCACTCCTAAAATCTTGACTAAAGAGTCGATGGCTATCCAAACCCCCTATTTGGGCCATACTTCAGACCCATTGCTAATACATTTAAATAATACAAAGTATACAACACACCCAAAAATCTCCCCACTTGTTGAACACTTTTCATAGGGGGTTACTATTATACACTTTCAGTAGCTAAAGGCAACCATGCCCATATATTTTCTACACCAAAAATAATTTTCAATCCTCACAACCTTCATTAATAAATCAACAACAACCTATAAGGTATCAACCTTTTTAAACAATACATTCTTATCTTCAACTATGTCTCTATGAAAATGGTATTATACATCAATATGTTTTGATCCAACAAAATGCTATGGGTTCTTTACCAAATAGATTACACTTTAATTATAAATATCTATTCTCACTTATTTTTCTAATAAATAAAGATTTGAAATAGCATTTATAGCAATAAATATTCCTTACTTACAATAGTGGCTGAAATGTACCTATATTATGTAGTTGATAATGAAATTATTCACTGTCTCTTTTTCATCTAACTTTTTTTCCCCAAAAAACATTGAACACATAACCACTTGTAGATCTTTAACAATCATGAGCTCAATCCCAATAAAAAATAATGAAATTCCATACATTTATTGTTTTATTTTTTTTCATGTTTCCCTTGGTAATAGATTGCATAATCTAAGTGCCACACTGATATCTGAAGATCTTCTACACAAAAATACAATCCTATTTTCTTGATTTAGACACATATCTACTCATAAATTCACTACATATGCAATGATGGGTTTGATACATACCATATGAAATAACATGCTTGTAACACCACTTGCATAAGAAACCTTAGACATGTCCTCCATCTGTTCTTTTGACTTGTGACATTATTCAACAAATAATTTATTACCAACAAGAAAATAAGTACTCACAAGTTTACATTCCTAGATTTTGAACCTTTGCAATGTCATTTCAAAATATTTAATCTTAATAAACCATAGTTTATTATTTAATTTACTCTTTTTAATTTACATTCGCTAAATGAAATTTATAGTACATATATCCTTTATATCAAGATAAGATGACAAATAAGATTTAACTTGAGGGATAATTTCATTGATGTTACCAATTACCAGCATTATGATGATAAATATACCACCAACATATGAAATATATGCACAATTTTTATCTTTGATTCATACAAACCCAATGATTAACACGAAATTGTCAAGTGTTTGATTTCATGTCCTGGTGATTTATTCAAGATGTAAAGAGATTTCATCAACCTGCACACTATGTCCTCATTTCCTTTAACTTTAAAACTTTATGGCCACATCATTTAGATATATTCCTTAAGCTCCCCATGTACAAATATTGTCTTTACTTCCATCTATTCTACTTCATGATTGAAAGTAGTAGAAGTAGCTAAAAGAAATGTAATAGAAGTTAGTTTAGCAACATGAGGAAAAATATCACTAAAATCAATTCCATACACCTGGGAAATCACTTTAATACTTCTCTAGTTTTCCTTTTGAATTCACCCATTCTTAGCCAATAGATTTTCTATGAGTAGGAAATTTCACTAAGTTCAGTGTCATATTTTTATTCGAGGAATCCATTTCTTCATCAATGGTTTTCTTTGACAATTTGTTTTCTTTTGAATCAAGGCCCTCCCTTATATTTTTTAGATATTCACAAGTAACAAATAAAATTGATAAAATACATGTAGAAAATAAATCAAGTGCTCTATATCTTTTTGGTCTCCTTTTAGTTCTATCATATCTTCTAAAAAATGGAGTTTTATATCCTTCCTCTTCTAATTCATCATCCTCTCTATAAGCAGGAAATTTCACTAAGTTCAGTGTCATATTTTTATTCGAGGAATCCATTTCTTCATCAATGGTTTTCTTTGACAAATTGTTTTCTTTTGAATCAAGGCCCTCCCTTATATTTTTTAGATATTCACCAGTAACAAATAAAATTGATAAAATACATGTAGAAAATAAATCAAGTGCTCTATATCTTTTTGGTCTCCTTTTAGTTCTATCATATCTTCTAAAAAATGGAGTTTTAGATCCTTCCTCTTCTAATTCATCATCCTCTTGTTCATTTGAGTATTATAGTAAACTCCCTTTTTGGCTCATATTATTTTGTTACTTTGTATTCATACACAAATTTTCCATCCTCTAATTCAACCTACACCTATGTTGGATATTTACCTTGATTAGTAAAATATAATCCAATACATTATGTTGATCCAAGTTAGTAATATTATTCTATATTAGTGTTAGTCATATAATTATGAGTCTTAGTGTGTCTATGAGTTGTAGTAAAAAATCATATTTAGATTGGGAAGTATGATGTTGGAGAGATAAGGTGATACTCATCATTAGTAAGATTAGTAATCTATATAAGAAGCTATTTGAGTTTGAAGAAAATTAATAGAGTGAGTTTTCTTGATATGGTATCAGAGTAGTGAATTCTTGTGTGGTAATTATGGATTAGTAGCCCTATGTTGTATTTTCAATGTGGATGAGAAACATTAATTTTATGTTTTTTTAGGTTGTTAAGTTTGTAATTTCTAAGGTTCTAAATAGATTTTTAAGGCAATTTAGCATAGACTAACATATTCAATGTAGATATGTGCACTCTTAATTACTTATTAGAATTATAACTCTACTTGTAAAGTGCATCTAATTATTGTGATTCTATAATATGATAGTCAAATCCATGTGTGTGAGTTTTTTATTATATATTTTTGAATTCCTTAATATCATACATATGTGCATCATTACAAACATGTATCTACTTCATTTGTGCTTCCAAGCATGTGTGTACTCCAGACATTCTTACTTGCATCTCTACCTTTGTGTGTAAATATCTATGCATTGTGATAATTATACAGTTACTAAATTAAAAGTATCTAAAATAAATGGTCATGAATGGCTTTTCAAATTGATAGGCATGATAAATTTGAAATTTTAGGTCTTCATCTGTGGCATATGCTTGATATTCACCATAGAGCTATAGCTCTACCATCTACATGTATATCTATATACCCATACATTATTTTAGACTTATTATTATTAGAGCTTCTTGGAAACCCTTCAGAACATGTTAATTCAATGATAGCTTGCACATAGACTAACAAAAGTAAACAGTTGATACCATACTCAAATTGAATATATTCATTAACTAGATAGAAAATATAGATGCTCAGATAGACATAGGTTTATTATAATCTTAATAGTTTGCATAAACTCATATAATTAACAAATAAAAAAAAATTTCTCATTGTGCACAAAATAATGATAAAAGATACATAAAAGAACCATTTTAGAATAATATATTAATCTCTATCACATCAGAACCATATAAAATTATAATTGAGCGCTGTGCATAGAGTTTTACCTAGCACTGTCTCTTCATATTCCATCATTTTGATATGCCCAAAAGGAATAACTCTTTGCATTCTGTCATCTATCATCATGCTTACATAGGAAAAATACACACAAAAATATTATACAAAAGAAAAAATGAGTGAAAATCAAACAAATTTCCAATAGATATATTCTATGATTTTACTAGCCTTGTTCTATACATAACACTCTCTCAAACTTAAAATATTGTCTCATCCTAAGATAAAGTCAGAACAAAGGATCTTGAACTGAAGCTTGAGCTAAAGAATTAAACCAAAAACAAGAGTTGTAGTTATAATTATAGGTGATATTTACTAATTTTCACCCTTTTCACACTAATTAACTGCCATTTTATGTTTTTAGCTAAGTAGCATAATAACCTCTATCACCCTTTCAGGTTTTCAATAAACTAGCTTAACTAGGTGGCCTCCCTTTATGGGGCTTCAACCATCCCAGACCTACTCCTTATTAGAATATAAATTAATGAATGGGGGGGGGGTAATGAATTATTTTTCAATTTTTTTTTGTTACAATCTTACTTAAGCAATCATAGATCATGTAAATAAGCATGTACATCTTAGCAAGCATAATCACCAATCCATAAGAGCATGAAACACATCAACATAGTATATATGTGGGAAACCCTCAAGGGGAATAAAACACAATTATGATTCAAATGAAACATAGTCAATAAGACAAATAAAAACTTTATTAAATCACCCACTTCACATGGATCACCAACCCAAACTAGCTAAGTACCAACTCAGCTAGGCTTTAGCAAACACCAACTTGCAAGGAGACACCAACTCCCTAAATGACTCATAACCAAATCAGCCACCTAAAAAACTTGATCACCTTTATAATACATTTTTTCTCATACAACATATGATGATCTTATTCCTCAACTCCTTACACACTTTTATCCCTCTGAAACTGACCTCTAGCCTTCTTTGCTCAACTAGGTCTCTTCAAGACTGATTATGTCATTTGACCTTGATATTCATATGAAGACCTTATGTAAAATATTCATGACTATATATATACACCCATTTAATGGTTTATATGACCCAATTATTATCTTATAAGGGATCTTTCATTCACTTTCACTCTGCCTTTTTTTTCACCCACACAAATAGGCTTAAAACTACCTTATACAAGTCACTTGATCATATCCTTCTTAGTCAGAAAAACACTTTTATCCTCTTAGTTAAGACATGTAATGGATATTAGGACATATAATAAACATGTATAAAATTTTATTTAAGTCCATTTAGGTCTGACCTACTTCAATTAGGCCTTATCTCTTCTTTAGGTCTCATGAAGACCTAATCCCATTAGGCCTACTTAGCACACGTTACCATTTGATCTTATTGGATCATATAAAACAACTTACATGGTAGGAAAACATCATATTCCACTATAATATACCTTATAAGAAATCACCTTAGGTCCATAACACCTTTTAGGTCTAAACACCACTTGAACCCCTTTTTAAAACATTGTTCACAAAAGATCTATGCCTACACAAAAAAATTATCTTGAATAACTGAAGATAAAACACAATTTTGTTGAAAAATCATGGAAAAAAAATAAAAATAAAAAAATAATGACCTTAGGTTCATAAAAAACTTCAAAATATGCTTCAACTCAGAGTATACAGGGTAAACAATTCTCTACAAGTAGCCCACTTAGAACTGCTAATTGGCTTCAAAACACAGTCAATGAAACATGAAATAATGACACCTGATTGAACATAATAAAAGGATTTAAATACATGAAAATGATATTATAAAATAATTATAATAAACTCAAATAAATATAACATAATCTCTAATGAAAACTATTGGTCTTACAGACTAATCTGTTGACTTTCTCACAGATTTTACTTAGCTAGACAAGCCATTTTAGATTCAATGTTACAACCTCTTATAATAACTTCCAAGCTTATAAAAATTATTTATAGATAATTAATGTCCCAAAAAAAATCATTATGTGCATTATATAGATAAACTCAAGTATTGAGTCTCAAACCCATCACTGCAACCTACTTACCCAAAACTGCCAGCTTGCCTTAAAACACTGTCATTGTGATAATGACCTTAAACATTTGTATGAACCATTTCAGAGACTTCCAATGATTTTGTATGATATTATGATATCATTATAAAATATTTAGATGTAAATATAACATGATAAAATTGAAATATTGGTCTTACAAACCAATCTCATGAATTTGCACCTTTACTATCTCATATGTACTAGGTAGTTCAACTTATGAGTAAAATTTTCATCATATCCACTAAACTTAAAAACATATATCAAACATGAGCATGTATAAAAAATTTTGAACAACATATTCATACACTTGGATTCATCCCTAATCCATGATAACACATATCTAATCATCTTCTCACTTTTGTTTGGTTTTCTCACTATTTACACCATTAGATCTGTTAGCAATAGGTCAACTTGTATGATCATTTTAGCACACCTGAGGTATAGAACCTGATAAAAAATCAGCATGTAAATATAATACAAGTCTCAAGAATCAAAATTCATCTATTTAACAACTTTGACCTAGTCAACTCTAATTATTACACAAAATGTCCTGAAAATAAGGCATTCCTATAGGGTTTGCTCACTCACATGAGAAACCAATCACACATGGAGGTACCTGAGAGAGTTTAATACAACATAAAATAATTTTTCTAGCCATACCAAACCATTATAGGAAATTTTCATCATCTTCTTTCATATTGGGTCATTATTAGGGTTCTTTGAGGGTTTAAACCATCTTCCAGTCCTAACGATCATTCATAAAGCTTAGCCTTTTATTCCAAAAATAAATGCTTAGAAATTTGATCTAAGACCCTTCCCCATCTACCATGAATATATTATCTCATCATGTAGATACTTCATATGCTAATGAACACTGGAAACACCTTCTCGGGTAGACAACTCTTCATTCTATGCACTCGAGAGATCTTAAAATACTTTTTATTACTTTAACCTTTAATATTTAACCTAAAACTTCATGTACATACTTAAAATAACTTGAATGACCTTTTTAAATGCTCACATTATCACACTTGCCTTGGAAATTGATCCTGATACCCCATTTGGCCATCATCTCTCTCTTTTATCTCTAAGCCTTTGACTTGTAAATCATAATAGGTATTTGAAGCTGACCTTCTAACCACTGTCCAAGCTTTCAACACTTCATGTAAAAATTCAAACAACCTCTCTCATGATAAAACACTATCAATAATTGTTCATATGTCTTTTCAACATCTCATGATGCCTCATTAGGCCAAGTAGGTCTAGAACTAGTCTAGTTGCAGACTCAGACTTAAGTACTTACCCTTGTATGCTTCACCTTGAAACTATCCTGAGTGATCCAATGCCTTTTATGTATGATCATACAACATTATAAAATCAATATTATTCATAGATTCAACATAACATCTTCATGGCTCATTCAAATCATCTTTAGAGCTATTTACATAGATTTTAGAGTTTGAGTAAGGATATTCATAGCTCACTCAGAGCATCTTTGGAGCTACTTATGTAGATCTTTGGATCTTGACTAAGGATATTCATAGCTCACTCTGTCTATGTTGAGTATTCATATTAGGCATACGATATTATACACCATACATCTTTACCAGATGCATCTAGACATCAATGACAACATACTTTGACATTAATGACATTAGATTGACATCAATGAAAACACTATGCCAACATTCCTAATGCTTAAGGTCATTCTAAAAAATTACACCAAAAAGTTTTAAAAACTATAAAATTAGAACTATACACTACCTACTATGTAGGTGGAGACATAGTATATGTTGGTTATGCAACAATTTAATGCAATGATGGATCGGTTGGAGTGGATGAAACACTTGGTCTTGTAGAGAATTTTGGTAGAGGCTATTGTGGTTGTTAAAGAGTTGGTTGTCTGCTTATGACACTCTTCTTCTATTGAAGTACTTGTTTAAACTACTTTTGGGGTATGTATTATAGTTCATTAACAATTTTTACAATGGTGATGTCATGTTATGACAAGTTTTATTTTAACATCTTCCAATCAGTCATCACTTCCCACACCATAGTTAATAATATGCATAGCAAGACTTGAATCACCATTAGATTTTAAATGTTTTCATCATCGGTGATGGTGATGAGTGCCATAATTTGAGGTTTTGAATTATATGTCTTACAATA
This sequence comes from Torreya grandis, assembly GCA_037957365.1. Taxonomy (NCBI): domain Eukaryota; kingdom Viridiplantae; phylum Streptophyta; class Pinopsida; order Cupressales; family Taxaceae; genus Torreya; species Torreya grandis. Next base: position 3,925,272 of record JARHVA010000540.1, on the reverse strand, counting down.
GTTCATCTAGCCTATTCATATGCTTTTATGCATGACTTCCTAAAAATTAGTTGTACTGAGTCTCATTGTGCCACATTTATAATTTTTGCATGGTCATATCCCTTGAATCTAGCAATTGCTTGAGTGAAGTATTCATTTTTTTAGAAGTAGCCATGTGATCTTATATGATAGTTTTGGATTTGTCTACCTTGTTGAACTATGGATTAGCTGTGACCAAAGAGTTATTCATTTGTTACTTTGAATTGAGCATATATTGTGTTATCTTATTGGATCTAATCACAACTATGTCTATAACTTATTCTTACTATTCTAATATCTCACAAATGGCCTCTATTTATGCCTTGATATTTTCCCTTATAATTTTAGTATTTGAAAATTTTAAGTAGCCAGCTAGTCTTTCATGAGTTGTAATAATAAAGTAGAGAATTGTTTATCTTTAGACATCACGTAGTTTCTTAAGACTTGGGTGACTAGTGTAGGGTAGTTGTTGTCAATGGTCTGGCATGCATTTATGAATTAAAGGCTCAATTATATGTTGTCCTCTCACAACTACAATACTTACTATTCTAAGGCCGAAGCCTTCTATGCAATTGACTCCTGAAAAGTAGTTGTGACTTTAATTTACTTGGTTAGTAACATCTGAGAAACATCCAAAGATGTTTCTTGCACAATCATAATTAAAGCCATAGATGTTACTACAATTGTTTTAGGGGTCACTGTGAATTATTCTAATGGTAGTGAAAAGGTGGTGCATTGGGTGTATGACATGGGAACATCCCATAACCATTGGCTTGTTATGTGTGGTGTATGTTGAGAAGCCTCCTCTTACGCACCTGCTTGTGTTATAAGTGTTAGTTGTGCTTACTGCATGGAGTTTTCCTCTACCTCCTACTTCACTTTGGCTTTAGCTTTAGCCTTAGCTATGATTCAACCTTAACTTTAGCTTTGACATTTAATTTAAATTTATCCTTAGCTTCTGTTGTAGCCTTAGATTTAGATTTAACTTCTTGTTTGTCATTTTTCTCTGCTTGAGCCTTCACAATTGCCACTGCTTCCTCTTTATTATTTTGTGCAACATGTGCTTCTTATTTTTTGTTTACCATTTTTCTTGTGCTTTTTTATTTACCTCTACTTTTTAGGCTCTCTATTTTTTAGCCTCTTCTTCTTTGGCTTTGTTTATAAACTCCTCTTCTACAGCTTGTTGTTTACACTACTCTTCTTCCTCTATAGACTTGCACTTTGCATCTCACTTCCTCTTCTTCTCCTCTTCCTTATCCTTCATCATAGACTTTATTTGTAATTTTGATGGATCTTATTATTCTTGTACAAATTCATGTTATGGATCTAGCTATGTTAAGCTGGTTTCTTTAGGTGTGTCCATAGGGATAGATGACTCTATTATTATAATTGACTCAAAATCTTTTGAAGAAGATGATTCTAGGACAATATCCTATTGTGTAGCCTTTTTATTTCTAGAGGTTGAAGGTGGAGTAAGGCTCTTATTTTACTTTTTCTCAGCCTAGGCCTATGGTTTTGGTTATGCTTCGTATGCACCACTCTCATTGACAGGTTTCACAAAATACACCATTTTATCCTTGATTGTTGGAGAGGGTATAACTATAGTATACATCCAAGGTCTATGTAACAAATGTGGAGTTGGGATTTCTTATGTTGGTAGTTCTTATTATTATGCATTAGAGGATCCTATAGATGGATCTTTTTGGAATAGTTAGGACTAAAACTATTATATGGCTGCTTCTTCACCTATAATATCAACAATGATAAAATAAGGAGGTTCGGTGATGTCCACCCACATGTCTTACCTTATCTGATTCTACACTTGAAAGGTGTGCACTGCTTTCCAAAAGAATAATTATTTTTCCTCCTACTCATAAACCTCATTGTTGATGTCTATGAGTATGGCCTGTAAATATTCCTTCTCTCTAACTTTGAGCTCTGCCAAGTCACATTTAATTGTAATATTTGGAATGTGTTTGTTGTCGATCCATTACTTTATGTGTCATGACCTTTTTTGGTGGTGGTTATGAATTTGGTCATAATAGTGCTTTCTTCTTTCCCTTGTCCACCTATGTTGGATTTGTTATTGGTTATGGTGTTATTTGTGGTGATGCTTGTGGTTACAGTTATAGTTGTGCTTGAGGTTGTGCCTGTGGTTACACTAATTATTACACACTTGGGGAAATGGAATGCAAATGTTGAACTAATATGATTACTACGAATTTATCTCTCAAAACATTTGATATTCATATAACATGGATATGAATAATGACAGTGGCATTGTTGTTCCTATGGGTAATTTATGCACCTTGATTTGCATGTCATTGTGCAATTTGGTCACTAACACATATTGCCCCAAATATCGCATCACATCTTGGGGTACCTATGGGTAAGAATTGACCATGTCTTGGATTTCCATCCACCACATGTTGAACCTCCCTAACTATTCATAATATTTCCCTATTTTCCTCCATGTAATGTTGGTGAATGTACCAGTAGGCCAAAAATATATAGTAGTATTGATTAGGCCTTCAAGTGATTTCTATTGTGTGAAATAGATTAGAACTACCAAAAATTGGTACTAAAATGCTTTCACAATATCGATGAGGATATTTTATATGTTCATTGTGAATTAATAAGCTAAAAACTTAGTCCAATTAAAATCTTCATGGAGGTGTATCATGCGATATATAATGTCTACCACTCCTTTTATTGCCTACTTTGCTTAATTCATTATTTGCCAAAATATTTTGGTGATGAATTTAGTAAGAATGTGTACCAAACCATCATCTAAAAAATCAATGGGGATTCCATTGCCTTCCCTTGTAGTGTATTTCTCTCTGATGTCAGAGTGGATTAATGGAGCTAAGGATTTGTAAGGTAAGAGAGATTTACTATGTACCAAAATCCCTGTTGCTCTCACCATAGTCTTAGGGGTGATGAATATGGTAACATCTTGTGATAAATGAATTTCACCTTCATTTTGCCTACTTATTAAGGTAAACATTACCTCATATAGTTGGCCAAAAGTAGGTAGTTTGATCAATAGTCTAGCATTTAGACCTCATAATGGATATTGAAGTGCCAATGCCCATACATGTGCTACTTCTTGAGGGTCATATGTAAACAAAGTAGCTTCAACTGTATCAATTAATCGAAGGGGTATATATCATGATACTTGGTTTGCCTTAAGCCTAAGCCAATCCTTATTTCCTCTTTATGCACATCTTTAAGTGGGATCAATAATTGTGCTTTATCCATGGTTATTTTTGTGGCCTGCATTCAACACTTGATTCACTTTGTCTAAATCTAGTGTAAAATATGTGTACAAGAAGGTGTTTTGGATGTAGATCACAAAGTTTACTTAGTTTGACGAGTATGTAATGTCAGTTTGTTTTGTGTGTCCTCTATTATAAAGTGTTTACTACCCAAATCCATCAAGCCATCAAGTTTAAATGCTCTGAGATGGTTACACATGAGTGTATCTCTAATATTTTTGTCAACCAACTATTATTTGACAAGATAGTTACTCTTCTTCATCTAGTTTATTTGATCCAACCATTGGTGGGTAAGTGATATGATGTATCATCCTTTTATATATCTAATTTATTGTATGGGCCATCTTATCATTCTCTCATGTGATCTAATTCGAGAAAGATGTAATCTCCCAAGTGCATTATCATTAACTATTCCAAATGAATACTTACCATCCTTTCACCATACCTATCTTGTCATCACCTCATTCTCAAACTTAATTGTTAGCCACCATGTTCTAGCTACTAGCTGTTTTCCTTGCAAATTAGTTATGCATATTGATCATAGTCTATGATGTTGACTATTACAAATTTGTTTTAATGTGTTATAATCCAAATATTACACTATAAAAACACACTAAACCTAAATAATAAACTAAAAACAAAATAACATTAAATTAAATTCCTAACTACATGGTGCTACTCAACACCCTCTCTCATTTACAATGATGCATGATAGAGACTATTGGTGATAAGGCTTAATCCTAGATCCATTGATATGCCCTAAAAAATGGTTTCCTTTAAATATTTTAAAACAAATATATCTTATTTTGAAACATCATGAATAATATAGGGTCTTTTCCATTTGATGCACAACTTTATCAAAATGCTTTGAATCTGATATCAAAGAGTAATACTACTTGCTTAAGATAAAATTATTTAGATCATAGGTTAAAATCATGCAATGATTTTTGACTTATTGATATCCTACATCCACTATGACCTTTGTTTATTTTCATCCATCTTGACCAAATCCATCAATATTTGCTTCAGAGAGTCCTGATCGCATAGCCTTATAATCATTACAATGTGTAGACTAGGAACAATATACTCGATAGGCATAATTACCTCAAGACCATAAATAAGTTAAATGGGAGTGAAGCATGTGGCATGTTTTTAATTTTTCATATATTTCCAAAAAATCACAGGAATTTGATCCTCTCAATCATCCCTTTGAATATTGCATATTTTGTCAGAATTTTACTTAATGCTTTGTTCAAAGCTTCAACTTGTCTATTTACTTGTGAATCATAAGTCATGTTCTTGTGGTGTGATATCATAAAATACTTAGTGAGAGTTTTATTTATGATATTAAGGAAGTGAGTACGCATTTCACTAATTATATTTATTGACATCTAAAACTTATTATGATATTATCATAATAGAATTTAGTATCATCCTTCGCATTATAGCTTGGTGTTGCAAAATATTCCACTCATTTCATAAAATAGTCAGTTTTAATAATGATATATCATACATGGATGAATTTTTTAAAGGGAGTTATAGGTCCTACAAATTCAATTCCCCATTTTTCAAATGGCTTCTCCACTAACATTGGGACCAATGGCATCTCATCCCGTTGATTGATTTTTCCCATTCTCTTGTAAACATCATGATGTTTGGCCACCATATGCATGATCTAAAATAATTTTGGCCACTAAATACCACTTTGTAGTATCTTCTTTGAATTGTCTTCTTTTTAAAATGACATCCTGCTACTCCCTGATGTGCTTCCTGAAGAAGTTGTGGTCACTCATGTTTTAAAACTACTCTGTGCAACACATCATCCTTTCCAATTTTATCCATAAATGAGCCTATAAGGAATGGCTCATCTGACCATTTTATTTTTATCCCTTTCAACATAGTGTGCAAGAAATGTTCTTTGTTCAAAGAAGTTCACAATATCCTTGTCAGGGATCATAGTATCCCTAAACAAGTGCACAACTAGAGATTCATCTTGTATTTCCTCTGGTTCTTCCCCATTTTGGAGCTTGCTTAGATGATTTGGTCCCACATTTTCTCAATATAGATTCACATTAATTTATAATTAAAATTATTGAAATAAATTTAGCCACCTAGAGACCCTCCCAAGATCAACTTGTTAACCAGGTACCGTAATGCTTAGTGATCTATGAAACTCTCAAATGGTGTGGTCAATAGATAATGTATAAATTTTTTTAATGCAAACACCATAGCTAAGGCCTCTCTTTCTGTAGTCATATATTTTTTCTCTAGCTACTGATAGTTTCCTACTAGAAAAGTTTATGAGATGATCCAACCCACCATCCCTTAGCTGTATTAAGACAACTTCTATGCAATACCAAAAACATCCACATGTATGTTGAATGGCTTCTTCTAGTTAGGAAAAATTAATATAGGCAAGGTTGCTAACCTTTTTTGATATCAATAAATTTTATTTGACATTCTGATATCTACTCAAAATTTATATCTTTTCACAATAGCCTTTTCATTGGCATAGGTATGGCTATGTATCCTTTGATGAATTTTATATAACATCATGTATGACTCAGAAAGGTGCACACTGATGTAGAGATAGTTAGGGTTGGTATCCCCACTATTAATGTAATTTTAACCTAGTCTACCAAGATTCCATCACTACATATGGCGTGGCTTAGAGAAACACCAAAATGTCTAAAAAATAAGAACTTATTTATATTCAAAGCAATATATAGGGCTCAAAACCATTCTAGCATTAATCATAGATTTGACAAATGTTATTTAAATAAAGATAGGACAACTTGATCATCCAAATATACTTCCAAAAAATCATGAATCAAACTTTAAATGTAGTTACCATAGCCATAGATAAAGCTGCTGGCACATTTTTAAGATCACAGGGCATTACTTATATGTGAATTACCCCCATTCTATTGTAAAGGTTGTTTTAGCTTGTCCTCTTCCATGATAAAAATTTGATGGTATCCACTGAATCCATCTATGAGTGAATACACCTCATGACCTATGACTGATTTGAGAACTTCATATATAAAGGGTATTAGAAATACATCATTAATGTATGCATCATTTAGTGCATGGTAGTCCCCATAGACCCGAATCTCACTAGACTTCTTTGGCTGCACAAATGTGGGACTTAATCAATCTGCCTTTTAAACTAGATAAATGATCCTTACTTCTTACATGTGATCTAGTTCAGCGTTTAATTTTATCTTTTTGTTTGGATTTAGTCTATATGGGCACTTTTTAATGGGTCTAGCACATTCTTTCTATTTTATGTGCATCTCCCCCAATGACTGATGTACACCTTTTACTTTTGAGAACTTGGTCAAAAATACATCTTGAAAGTCCCTTAGCAACTGTAATGCCTCTGAGATATCATTCTAATCACAGTAGTCTTCCATAGTTCCTAGTTTAGGCACAAGCTCTATTCTAATATTTTTTTAATCTTTTTTAGTGGTTCTTGATATACTTTATTCAATCCACTAGGTATATCCTCTTGTAGTGTGCATTACCCTTCATATTCTGGAATGTTTATGTTGTAAAGTCTTTCCTATTAAACTTTTTATGTGCTTTGGATAATTGTTGATTTGGCTTCTAGTTCTAGTTTAAAGAAGCCTTCTAGATTCTAGTCTCTATCACTATCACTATAGCTTTTGTTAGCTCATTTGTGATTCTATTAGAGGGATTAATAAGAGCTTGTTCTTATTTATTGGCCTTGTAATTATGAATCACAAGATTCAAATCTTGAACTACTTCATGGCGTGATGATAAATTTATCATAAGTTCCAAATGTTCTGGTTAGTCATAACATAGAAAGGGTTTCAATTTCTACAATGCATTGTGCACCAATGTATTATCATCTTCAAACAAAAAAGATTGAATAAATTCTATCTACACTTGTGCCCAATGTTTGGTCTCTCTCTTACACTTCTAATATATTTACCAGGTAATTGGAAGTGGTGCTATCATGTGACTAAAAATGTGTACCCAATACCTTGGATTAACTCCTTGTGTAGACTATATATCTACACATTTATGAATGTGTAGCTTGATACATTGGCTTATTGAAAGAATGGCCTTTTTGATTTCATAGTAGGTGGTAAATATAACTACATGTGCACAAATTCACATGTTTCCTCCTAGTGTATCTCCTATTCTCTATGCACTACCCACCAAGTCATTGTAGTTCCTTCAAATGCATAGCTAAGAGCTTTGTCTCTTTGATCCACATCTAACACATGGTGCTCCAACCTCAATATAAATAGATTAATATCCTATGTCACAAAGTATTGAGTTAATTGATGTTCAATGGAAAACACCATGCATAGAGTTTGTATTTCATGATCTACCCTAGCCAGTTAAACATATGGGTGTTTGAGTCACCACTTATTGAAGATATTATTTTCACAGGTAAGACACCCTCTAGAGTAGTTTCTATATAATCCATTATTATTACACTTGGTGGATACACATAATATTTTCAAACTTTTATCAATTATTGAAGCCTTCTATATTTAAGAAATCCGTAGAGTCTCAATCTCTCTAAGTGCATGCCTTAAGGGGTGAATTGGGAAAGGGGTGGGTAGGCCATTGGTGCTTCACATGATTGTTTTCCATTTTATCACTTGTTATCTATGCACTTATCTCCTAAAAACCATTCCCCTAAGCTTGTTCTTCTCTCTTGTACACTCCTCTATTATTTTACCACCTTTTGTACACCTTTTCCTAACCTAAAACCCCTTTTAATAGTTTACATGACTAGGTCAACCTTGTACTCTTTTTGGTAAAACCGATTTAGGTTCTAGGTCAGCTCTTGGCTGACCTAGCTCATGGCGTAGTGAGTTTTTATCAATAATGATACTAGGTTAATGAGGTCGACCTTGTCAATGATTTTTTTTTGAAAGGTCTTAGGGTTAAATCCACCTATATATACACAATCATTTTGCCATTATTTAGAGAAGAGAAGAAGAAGTAAGAGCTATTGCATATCTGCTTATCCACCATTCTACTTGAGGATCAAGCTTAGGGTTTCATATTTTATTTAAAGATATTGATGTCTTGTGGAGAAGTATTTTGGATGCATTGATAGGTTGTGTAGCCTAGATTTGATTTATCCTTGTCATCCTTACATACCATAATAACCTCTTGCAAATCACCTTGGCCAAAGGAGAGATTGAGGCTTAACAGATTCATCTCTATAGGTAAGTATTCCTAAATTTGATCCTCTTTTGTAAGAGTAGATAGATTGACATGAGTATATGTCTTATATGCATGTTTAATTTTATTGTTTATTACCCCTACTTTATGTGACAAACTTTGGTGAGCACTAGATTAGATTTCTTTACTTTACTTATTCTTAATATAGTGAATATGAAAACATATGACTTAATTAGGGTTATTGTATGGTTTTGATTGACTAGAGGTTTTGAAACCCTTCCTAGTGATATTATTATGATAAGAGATCCCCTAATAAGGTCTAGTAGATCCCCATATTGGTCATATTCCCAATTATCTAATGTATCTCCAATGGAAAGTGTAAGTAGGATCTAACTTCTTTGAGTTAGGGTTGATGTATGGATTTGACGCATTTTTGATTGCATACATTCTGTTGAACCTGATGTGAATCTAACCCTTGTAGGTTTTCTTTCATGTTTTTCATATTTATCATTGTATTTATTATTTTTATATATTTGTGATACTAGGTCGATAGGGATGGTATAGTTTCTAACTTCTGTGTGCAAGTTTAACATAGTGACATAAAAAATGACTGTATTTTTTCTATATAGGTCTCCATCAGATATAGGTGAGTGGATTGAATAGGTCAATATAGTACTCTTATTCAAGTTTAGAATAACAAACTATTAGGTGTGGATCCTGATTGTCTTCTACGATCAAAGGTTAAAATTTTGATGTTATTATAACTGGGTTCAGATCCCATTCTTTGAATCCCTCATGGCGTGGGGGGTTACAAGGTGATAAAATCCTTCATTACCTTGTTAAATTGTAATTTTTTAGTCAATTTGGGCCATTGATTAAAATTTTTCATATCTGACGGTAGAGGTGATGTTGAGGTGTTTTTCACCCTAAAATGTATTGATATATGGCTGAGATGGATTATTATGATGAATAAATGAAATATTGTGCATAGAGTGGAGGTAAAAAAGGTAGAGAGGTGTAACATGGTTTGTTATAGGATTTTGCTTCTCCCTTGTATTGTTTAAAATAATATACTAGACAAGTTTGGTGGATGTAGCCCATTTGGGTGAACCACGTTAAATTTGGCATCTCCTGTTATATGCATGTTTATGTTTATTTTTAAAATGTTTGTTTAATTTGTTTCATAGTTTTTCTTATATATGATTTGGGGATAGATCTAAGGTTTTAATTTATCCTAACACAAACTAGGTTGAAATGGTCAACTTAGTATTCCATACAACTTCCAGATAACAAACTAGGTTGACCAGGGTGATATAGTCATCTTAATATTTTTCAACAAATAGGGAATTACAGAACTAGGTCGATCTGATCAACATATTTAGTATAACTTGCAAGCAACATTCAAGGTACTTTAATAGAAATATCATAATCCTCATCATCTTCCAACCCACTAAAGGTTTCTCTCTCTCTCTCTCTCTCTCTCTCTCTCTCTCTCTCTCTCTCTCTCTCTCTCTCTCTCTCTCAATGCAGTTCTTCCTTATATTTCTATTTTGTAAAGTTTGCAGTCTTTAAAATTGTGATCATATAGAAAACTAGGTTGACCTGGTCTACCTAGTTTTGTATTTATTCTTCTATCTAAAGATTAGGTTGACCTAGTCAACTTAGTTCTTAAAGACTCTTGCTTATATAGTACAGTAGTGACCCTGTCGACACTATTCTATAATATTTGCATACACTATCATCTGAACCAACTTTGTACTATGTTTAAAATTGGGAATTAATAATTATATGCTAGTAATTACTTCACACTTTAATTTTCAATTATTTTCATGCTTATAATAGCTCACATAGTCTAATTAGTTTTTGAATATATCATTTAGTTGCACTATTTTACTCTTTCTTGCACACACTACTAAATCACATATTTCAAAATGCATTAAAAAATTAATCTATCCAAGGCCTACCTACTTGGATTTTATCACCAAGGGGGAAGCCAACTTGGTTTTTTGGCCAAGTATAAACATGTGGTTAATGGTATATATTGGAAAAGCACTTGACACCCTTATCGCTATGAGGTTGTGAAGTGAGGGGTAGGCCCCAATATAAAGCTAGTACCATTACCAACATAGATCCCTTTTAGTCTAAATATCTTGAAACCATCTATAGATTGATTTCTAATTCCCTAATTTTAGCCAAATTCCCTATCACACTTAAAATAACACTTTATAATAATCTAACAACATTTAGGATGACCACTTAGTTAACATTTACTTTTTAGTTGACTGCTTACTATTTGCTCATTGTATGTTGTATTTCAAGAACTTACATTGGCCAATGTTGGTGCAAGGTTTTGTGTTATATTGGATCATTCTCATTGACCCATTTGATTGTGTGTTTGATTTGATTTATTGCCTTAAAGTACATTGAAAAATTTTCCCTTATTTTTAATATATTATCATTATGTTTGACATAGTCTCTTACATACTGTTTATTCCCCTGCCTATAGTACTACATTGACTTGGTCGACCCAATACTCATTTTTTCCTCTCAAGTTATATTACTAAGTTGATCTGGTTGACTATGTATCCTTATCAAATTATTTTCTATCTTAGGTTACAGTACTAGGTCGACCCTGTCGACTCTGTATCCTTGTTAACTCAATTTTTCGACCCTTATTCCAGTACTAGGTTGACATAGTCGACTCTATACTCTTATATATCCCTTCCTATTTAATTTTTTATTCATGAAATTTACCTCACCTAATCTCTCTCCTTCACCATGAATTTTTTGTTTGAAGACAACATTGAGTTGAATTCAACAGATATGATGAGTCTTACCAACCCTAAGAGGTTCTCCCATAAGAAGTTTGTGGCTCCTATCTAGGATGAAAGTAATGTTTATATATTTAATTGCACAACCAACTATGGGACCCCTCCTCATTATTATTTGCTTTATAATCCTCTCTTCTCACTTGAAGATCAACCCAAATTAGAGTATACACCAAAAATGCTCTTCTTCATTAATAAATTTACTCAACATCGAGGAAAAGATCCTTTTACTATATACCATCTCATGATAAGTGGTCAAGATGAGGAACTTCATTCACCTTCTCCCACATTCTCACATGGATTTGGGGATACTAGCTTCTTTTATTCTCAACCTCTTCCTTCTAGTTTGACCCCTTATCATACCGTTACTTATTCTTCTTTAACTTCCTCTGCTTGAACTGCTAGAACGTTAAAATCCTTCAACAAGCTAAACAAAAGCACACACATGAAATTCCATGTTGACTTTGTCTCTTGTTCTTGTGCATGTATTACTTCAGGTCATTTGCTTATGGTTTTCATGTTTGGCTATTTGTTTGTCTATTTCTCTTAGAATTTTTGTCTCGTGGATAAAATATCTGAGACATCTTTGTTTATGCACCTTCCTTTAGTATATTTTATGGCTTGTCTTGCTTCTATTCTTTCCCTTTGGGCTAATTCATTTTGGGCATTTGTTCCCTTTCTTTCCCTTCATTCATTTCTATGGCCTTTTCATTTATTTTTTTCAATTGGTTCATTTCATTCGTATAAAAAGTTTGAAGGAAATCTTGTCTTTAGAACCTTTGCAAATTTCCCTTCGATAAAATTGCATTTGTCCACTTGCCCTTTATTAAATTGTCATGACAATCTATCTAAAGGAAATGTACCCTTCAAAATTTTTATAAGTGTCCTTCAAAATTTGAAATGGTTCTCTTTCTTTCAGATTTTTGTCTCTCGAACAAAATGTCCAAAGCTCTGCTTTATACACTTTTCCTTCAGACAAAAATTCTGAAGAAATTGTCTCAGATTTTTGCAAATGAACTCTCTAAAGGGAAACTACCCTTCAAAGTCTTGAAATGTGTTTGTCGACTTTTCTCTAATATGGCAGTTTCTTTCAAACTTATTGGAAATGTCCATTAAAAAAATTCGAATGGTCTTTCAAAAATTTTGACATGCCCTTCAAAAAACTAAAGTGTCCCTTTGGGTTTTCTCCAAGTGTCCCTTCAGATTTTATCCAAGTGACCCTTCAAAGTGTCTATTCACTTCGTTCATTTCCTTCGGACAAAAAGTCTAAAGGAATTGTTTCCTTTTTCTTGATAATGACTTTCCCAAAGGGAAAGTGCCCTCTAACATTATTGGAAGTGAAATTTCCTGAAGGGCACATACCCTTTAGAATTCCTTGAAACAAACCTTTCTGAAGGGACTCTACCCTTTGAGATTCCTAAAAATGAAATTTCTTGAAGGGAAAGTGACCGTTCAAACTTATTGTAAAGGTCCACTTACCCTTTGGATTTATTGTATAGGACCCTTCTGAAAGAAAAAGATCTTCAAACTTTTGCAAATGGTCCCTCAAAAAAGTTGACTTGCCCTTCATGAAACTTAAAATGGTCCACTCACCCTTGAAAAGTCCTTCGGGATTTATGAAATAAAACCTTTCAAAAAAATGGTAGAGGCCGTCAAAAATTTTTAAAAGGAATTTTTTGAATGTAATAAACCCTCTGAAAACTTTGAAATGATCTTTGCCCTTTTAAGAAGAACCTTTCTTATTATAAATCTTGAAGTCTTCTTTAGAATTTGCTCCTTTTAACTGCTTTAATCAACATCTGTTCTTTCCTATAAAGAACAAGACAAGTGAAAGAAAACCCCCTAAATCACCTAGAAAACCTCAAATCCTATTAACCATGGATTTTCAAGGATTTTTCAAGACCTATTATTGAGCTCTAAAGACAAAATGGCATTACGACATTCTGAATGGCAAGGGTGGTAATTTGACCTGTGAGGTCAAAATTGTCAACATTTTGGTGACTCAACTGGGAAGCATGCCTGCTATGCTTAAGAACTCAGACCATAAACATGATATCAAACTCATAAAATAATAGTAAATCTAGTCCATGATTGCAAATCTCTTTTGACCTGATATGAGATAACCTTCATCTTTCAAAATAATAAGGAAAACACACAAAAATAGGAAAACTAACTAAACAAAGAAACTGTGTAAATGAGGCACTTATTTGGGACATAATAGACTAAACTAATGTGCTTGAATAACACTTGGAGGAAAAAAAAATAACAAGGAAGCCATGACAAAGCATGATCCACCTAGATTAAAAGGGAAATTCATAAACTTAGTCACTCCAAGAGATGGTACAAGTTGCAAAGCATGATGTTTATTAATCACAACCTTTGATAAGGCATTTTTCTTGTCTACTAACTGTATTGGCATATTCTCAAATGAATCATCAAAAACAAACCTATCATCAACAAAGACAAATTCATCAAGTACTTCCTGATCTTTTTCATACTGCTTGTCATCTACCACCTTGTCAAGTGATATCTCATCTATGCATTGTTCATGAGTGACCACATCCTTCTTATCATCTATTGCAAGTTCATCCATATCCTCAAGGATCTTTGAACAGGCAAACCAATATGTATTATGATCTTGGATAGGTGATTCTTGATCAGATTTCTCATAAACATGCTCTTTAATAGACAACATATCCATACAAAGTTCTTCAATCTCTTGTAGAGATTCAAAGTACAGTTACCAATCATCCCTTTGTTCCTCATTTTGATCAATTTGAATAAGACCAACTTGAAAGCTATCGGGATCCTTCTCAATAGGAGATATCTCTAACTTAGCTATGACTTCAATTTATACCAACTCCTCTTAGAGTTCTTTCTCATCAAGATCAACCTTCTCACTCTCAACTATAATTGGATTCTCAACTAAAACCTTAAGTGAAGTATCAATGTGAAACTCTTCCACAAACATAACTAAAGCATCCTCTTCACACTCTAAAAAAAATTGACCTATAGTTGCAAACCCTTTTTCAATCTTCCGAAGAACAAATAACTCTTGAAGAAGGGAGATGGTGGGAGGGTGATGAAATTCATTTTTTGAGAGGGAAAATGAAGCATGGGAGGTTGATCATGATCAGATTTTAGGATTGGGAGGGCAATGGAATTATCTAGGGAGTTTTGTAGAGGAGGGAAAGAGAAACTCTTAAAGACCTTTGTATTCTATTCCTTCCACTTGGCCATTACCTCATCAAAGTCTAAAATCTCCTTGTCCTCATGGATAAATTGTGCTTGAGAGATGAGTGGTGAAGAAATGGGACTATAAGAAGGATTAGCCTCATGAATAGGCTCTTGAATACAACTAGGAAGCTTGCTTGACACACACTGGGCATGATTAAGAATTTCATGAGAATAAGGAACATAAGAACCCTTTGTAGACAAGTGATTCAACTTGATTTTTTGCCTCTCCCAAGCCTCCATCTTCTCCAATACAAGAATACATATCTCATTTATCTCTTCTAGATCATTGGACACATTTTAAAATAGACCATTCACTTCTTTATACTAAGAATTTGAACAAATTTTTCTTGCATATGCTAGTATTCTGAGCTTTGTTTCATTCATTCTTTTTTGAAGGCAAGGCTGCTCATATGAAAAATCATAGCCATATGGGAAATGGGAAATCTGGTCTTGAGACTAATATGGCTCACAAGGAAGATTAGAGTCATGCTCTTGATAATAAGGATCATGAGAAACTTGATAAGGCTCAACATAACTTTGATAATACTCTTGATAAGGTTGATTAGGATCATAAAGAGACTCATAGGTATCATAATAAGGTTGGTATGATTCATCATAGGGTTGTTAAGGGAACATAGCATAGGCATTCTCTTCATACACAGCCATCAAAACTCATTCATGATAAAGCAATAATAATAGAATTACATGGAAACTGTGCCTAGACTATTAAAGGCAATTGCTTGAGTTTGGAATCACCAAATAATTCATGAAGAAGACTAATGCAACTACAATTTCATCAAGACCAGCTCCAATGTGTCCCATTAGGCATGCCAAAAACTATTATCAATCAGACTCACACCCTTTTGAAGGTGGTTTCAAGCCTTCATAGTCTACTCAAACATGGAAACAATCCTAGGCTGTGGGTGACCTAATCAGTGGATTGAATCTCTAGATTCTAAGGGCTAGATCCCTTTGGTGTATCAATTAGGATCTTTGTTATGCTACAAACTACTAGGAAAAGGGAAAAGGAAAAAGACAAGTGAAAGGAAATCCTATCTAATAATGGTGATACACCTATATTTTGATTGATCCACTCAATGTGAGCCTTTAAAAAACACTGATCAAATAATAAAAGATTGAATATTTAACTCCAAATGACTCTTATGCATAATTATTTCATGAAAAGGTTTTATCTGGTGATTAAATCTTGAGGGAAGTGATAGAATAGGCCTGATCTAAGGCACTAACAACCCACTTTCATCCACTGTAACTTCAGCTAAAAGACGTCAAACACAAAACATGACCTACATAATCTAATCAGCTATGCTACTAGGTAAGAATCAAGACTTGAAAAGGAAGAGAAATTATATCACCTATGTAAATCACTGACATAAATACACTATACCAGTAGCTGTAAATTGAAAATAGTCTTTCTATTAATCTAAAAAAGGTTACAACTCAATCTTTGGCAGAATTTTTTGGTCTTGCCAAAAGAGGCATACAATTCAAGGTTAAAAAGCCAACTTATATAGAAAACATATAATAGCCAAGAGGTTGGCACTAAAAATAGAATAAGAGATCATCTCAAGTTCAACTTGTGATATCCAAATATCTAAAAATAAATCCCTTTGTCTTATGCTTTGCATGGAAAGATCTTTAGCATTGAAAATGGATGGTGGGTCAAGTTTGAGGCAAAACTCTCATCATGCATGATGTTATGCCAATATTTAAATATAGACTCATATTAAACTGATTGAAATAAGAGAAAAATCTCCTTTGCATGAAATCAATGCTAATAATGAAATTAAAACCCTATTTGAACTGCTTGAATGTTAAAATATTTCAACAAGCTAAACAAGAGCACATGCATGAAATTCCATGTTGACTCCATCTCTTGTTATTGTGCATGTATTTCTTCGGGTCATTTGATTATGGTTTTCATCATTGGCTATTTGTTTGTCTATTTCTCTCAAACTTTTTGTCTCTTGGACAAAGTGTCTGAGACTTCTTTCTTTATGCACCTTTCTTTGGTATATTCTATGGCTTGTCTTATTTCTGTTCTTTCCCTTTGAGCTAATTCATTCTGGTCATTTGTTCCCTTTCTTTCCCTTCATTAATTTCCATGGAATTTTCATTCAGTTTTTTCAAAATTTTCATTTCCTTCAGAATTTTTTTTGAAGGAAATCTTGTCCTTAGAACCTTTACAAATTGCCCTTCGGCAAAATTTCATTTGTCCACTTACCCTTTGGAAAACTATCATGATAATTTGGCTGAAGGAAATGTACCCTTTAGAATTTTTGTAAGTATCCTTCAGAATTTGAAATGGTTCTTTTTCTTTCATCTTTTTGTCTCTTATAAAAAATGTCTTAAGCTCTACTTTATACACTTTTCTTTCGAACAAAAAGTCTGAAGGAATTGTCTCAATTTTTTGCAAATGAACTCTCCGAAGGGAAACTACCCCTCAGAGTCTTGAAATGTGTTCATTGAATTTTCTATGTTATGGTACTTTCCTTCAAACTTATTGGAAATGTCCCTTAAAAAAATGAGAATGGTCTTTAGGAAAACTTGACATGCCCTTCAGAAAACTAAAGTGTCCCTTAAGGTTTTCTCCAAGTGACCCTTCAAAGCATCCACTCGCTTCGTTCATTTCCTTTGGATAAAGTCTGAAGGAATTGTCTCCTTTTTCTTGATAACAAATTTCTCGAAGGGAAAGTGCCCTTCAAAATTGTTATAAGTGAACTTTCTTGAAGGGAACATACCCTTCAAAATTCCTTGAAATGAACCTTCTTGAAGGGACTCTACCCTTCGAGATTCTTGCAAATGAACTTTCCCGAAGGGAAAGTGACCCTTCAGACTTATTTTAATGGTTCACTTACCCTTAAAATTTATTTTAAATGACCCTTATGAAAGAAAAATATCTTCAAACTTTTGAAATGGTCCCTTAAAAAAATTGACTTGCCCTTCGAGTAACTTGAAACAGTGCACTCGCCCTTGAAAAGTCCTTTGGGATTTATGAAATAGAACCTTTCAAAAAAAATGGTAGAGGCATTCAAATTTTTTTTAAATGACTTTTTCAAAGGTAATAAACCCTCCTAAAACTTTGAAATGATCTTTTCCCTTTTAAGAATAATCTTTCTTCTTGTAAAGCTTGAAGTCCTCTTTTGAATTTGTTCCTTTTAACTACTCTAATCAACATCTATTCTTTCTTATAAAGAACAAGACAAGTGAAAGAAAACCCCATAAATCACCTAGACAACCTCAAGGCTTGTTAACCATGTATTTTCAAGGATTTCTCAAGACCAATTATTTATCTCCAAAGATAAAATGGCATTGCAGAGTTTTGAATGGCAAGGGTGGTAATTTGACCTATGGGGTCAAAATTGTCAACAATTGCTACAAAGATATTAGCCAAAACTCTCATAGGTGATGTTTTAGATTGGTACAACCAACTTAAATCTCATTATATTACTATTTTGGAATATTTAGTTAATGCTCTAGTCCAAGAGTTCTAAATGAGTGATCTCCTTGAGAATACCTTGGCCCATTTTATCAATTATAAGCAACTTGAGACTGAAACTGCACAAGCTTTCATCAAATGACAAAAGACCTTGTCCAAAAAATGTGAACATAATATGGAATATGACAACATTATCCATTTATTTACCAATTCTCTTTTCCCAAGTTGTGATATTGGGTCCAGAATCTCTCTCCACATACTTTGGAGGAGGATATTAACCAAGCTAAGCATCAAGATTTCCTTATG
This sequence comes from Torreya grandis, assembly GCA_037957365.1. NCBI lineage: Eukaryota > Viridiplantae > Streptophyta > Pinopsida > Cupressales > Taxaceae > Torreya > Torreya grandis. Next base: position 3,906,976 of record JARHVA010000540.1, on the reverse strand, counting down.
CATCAATTCAAGCCATCCCAACCTCCTATGGGTACTCATATGTTACTCAAGAATAAGAATCCTTATGCTACCAATGATGGTGTCATCAATTCCTATGGTACCATTCATACTATTCAAACTATTGTTCCCAACCAAACTTCAGAACAAGCTTCCCCTCCCAACCACATCACCAATCATCATTTATCTTTAGCCAACAACATTAATGTTCACAAACCTTTATCCCTATAAAAATTATAAAAGCATCTACCAAGGCCTCTCCCACGAGAAATTGATCCCACTTGTCCTATGAAATGTTGGTATGATCCCAATAATTTTTGTTGGTTTCACATTAGTTGTGGTTATTCTCATGAGACATATAAGTAGCTTCATAATTTAGGTATGAATTTTCTTCTTGGTCCCAATTTTGACCATGATTGTATCATTTATCAATTCCAAAAAGCCTATGACATTACCTTCAAAGCCCATGAAACACAAACTAAATCTCAAGCTTTGAATCAAGCTAAAACTCATTTGACCATCTATAAAGATACTCTTCCATATCACCAAGATAACCAAGACAGGCCCACCCCTTCTAACAATAATGTTGATAGTATTCTTGACCAAACTCATAAAGAGAATGTGTTCAATATGAATAATATGTGAAGAGTGGTTTCTTTAATTGATCCTCAACCCATCTACACACCTCTATTATTTCCCATATTTCATGTTATTGAATATTCTTCTCCAACTCACTTAACTAAGTTGGGACAAGATGACCTTATATCTTTTAATAAACCAATTCCAACATCTCCCTTGGATAATACTTCTCATACTATTTCTTCCATCCTTCCATCTTCTTTACCTATCACCAATGATACTCAAACTTATATCAACATTTCTTCAAAAAATTCTCAAATCACACTTACAACAACTGCTCCATCTTCTCAACATAATCTACAAACTTTTCCTCTGATTAAATCTTCTACCTCTTATCAACATAAATTCACATACACTTTAGCTCCTCCTTCTATGGACCTCTTTCAACACTATACACCTTTTTCCAACAATCTTCTTATGGGTTATGATAAGTGGGATCCTATCAAAAAAATCACTAATCTCTCATCTCAAATCCCATTTCTTGAACTTATGCGAACCTCTCCACATCATTGTAACCATATTATGCAGCTTTTATTTGAAACGAAGATCCCTCATCTTCCCCTAGTAGTATGTGAATCCACCTTATCTAGATTAGAAGATAGAATTCTAAAATAAGGCAAAAAGATGCCCATACATATTGATGAAGTAATGGACACTTATCTTTCCCTCAAATTCCCTATTGCTTCTATGATCCACAATGAGATTTTGGTTTATGTGATTGATCCTCCTCTATTTATTGGTGTCCAAATTGGTGACATCCAAATGAAACATGCCTTGATTGATGAGGGTTCTATCACATGTGTTTCCTCTTTCAATTTTATCAAAACCCTTGGATAATATGAATGCAATCTTAAGTCCACACGCAACACATGTCATGGCTATGATCAGAGGCAAATGCCTCCTTTAGTTTATGTGTGGCTTGTCATTACCATCCCACCTATCACCGTTCACGTGAAAGTAATGATATTTAACTTTCCTCTATCCTATAACATTTTTCTTGGTAGGACATGGACTCATCACATGAGAGAATGTCCCTCTTCTACTTGCCAATGCATCAAATTTCCTCATAATGGAGCCATTTATAGGATTCAGGGTGACACTAGCCCTTAAAATTTCAAATGATTTCAAGATCATGGTGTAGTCAAGATTCCTACCCTTGAAATTTTATAGAGCATTCTATTTCATTAATCTCAATGATTTAACTTTCCCATCAATTCTACCCAATGTTACAATGGTCATTCTAAACTCATTGGGAATATACTTCCTAGATTCTAATGATGATGAGCCTGACGAGATCAATCTCAAGATTAAAACCCTTTTTCTCTTACCCCATATCATCTCTCAACTTCTTGCTTATTTTCAACCTTGTTCTCATCAACCACCTTGTGATGACATCCCCATTATCTTAACTAAGACTCGACATTACATTCATCACACCACACCAAATGATAAGGTCACTCATACCTGTGTCATTGATATTCATAACTTAATTATGATGATGGTTATACTTTAGATGATCCATTTCCAGGAGGTCTTCTTTAGGCCCAAGATGTTGAGATTATTCATTATCATTCTTTTTTGCTTCAACATTTCAATATATCTTCTAGTATTCCATCCTATATCATTCCTAATTTTAGCATTTTTCCTCTTGATCGTAGGGTAGAATGGCATGAACACTTCCAATTTTTGAATATCCTCATAGGATTATGCTTACAGATCATGCTATGACTAGTCCATATCACTTTTCTAGATATCATGATCCTTCTAGCTTACTTATCCCTACAATGTGTGTAATAATCTTTTAGCCTTGTATGGACTTCACCCCTCCCTCAATAGACCCAATTCAGATCCCATTACCACTCCCTATATAGATAAGTCCCTTCTTATTTCCAATCCTATTGATCCTTCAATAAAACCTTATCTAGTCTCTCCACCAACCCCACCTTCTCTTGGTGATGGTTTTCTCCCTTTACCATAGTTGGCTCCTTTGCCCACCAAATGGGCTGATCAGCCTTATTATGACATTCATAAAGTTATCGATCACTGAACTAGATATTATTTCCTATACCAAGCTCATTAATATTTTATTTCTCCTCCACTTGTGAGTACACCTACCAAGACTACTCACATGCATATCTGTTACTTTCGTGGCATAGATAACCATTCATCCCCACATTATTGCAAGCTATGATAATATATCGACACCTTACATCCCACCACTCCCCACCTCTTAGACAAGGCTATACCTCCCCTAAAAGTATTACATGAGTATCTTCCTAAGTATAGAGAGATATATTATCTCTAACACCAATTTGGCACACACCACTCTGATCATTATCACATCCTTCAGTAACATCTTAAGGATCACCTCCTAATCATTCTTGCACCTTCTAGCATTCCTCCCTAAGTCATTCTTGAAATAATACTCCCCCTTATTCTACCATAGTTCCACCTCCTATGGTTCCATCTCCACCTGTGGTCCCTTTTCCACCTATTATTCATCCATGTGCGAATCCCTCACCTATGGACTTTCCCTCACCCATGTATCCTTCTCCACCCATGAGTCCCTCACTTGTAGCACCTTCCCCACTAGTGACCCCTTTGTCTCCTATAAAATCCACTCCCATGCATTATCTTGAGCATACCTTTCATGATATCCCTCATCATCACAATCCTTCAAGCATTCTTAAATTTTTTGTCAAGGAGATTTAATGTGAAATATTTTCTCAACTTTCATTAAAGATTGATGAGACATTAATTGTAGTTCACATTCAACAACATAGAGACTTATCAGATGTTATGGATAATGTGTGTGGACAAATATATCAATACTTATGAACACATGCATGGTGTTCTTACATTTTCATTTAGATTGGATGTGTTTGTAGTTTATATTTATCCATTTTATATCATTTGACATTGCATCAAATTTTTATCTATCTTACATGGTGACTTTGGTTTCACATTTTATATTGCTTAAGATGTCATTATGTTTTCTTATGGATTTATTTTCATCATGGCATTATTTTCTTCTTGAGTTCATTTTCTTATGACTCCTTTTTAATTTTTTCATGATTTTTTGCTATCTTATATCTATAAACACAGATAATTGTTATTATGACTTGTTTATACAAACCTTGCTCCCTTTAGTCATTCCTTCTTTACCATGTGATTAATTAGCAAATAATTCATTTCATTATAATCTCCTTTTACTAGTACACTTTAGATCTCCCTTTATTCCCTTTCAAAAACTAAGCATACACATGGTTGAGACTTGAGATAACACATTGGTTCATATTTAAGCCTAAGTGTTCTAATCAGTTTTGTATTTAGATACTTAGCTTACTTTAGCCAAAGCCTAAAGCTCATTCATGTGTATCCCTTTATCTCTCATGATTGATCATTCCAAGTTCATATGGAGAAAGAATCTTAAAATCCATAAAAAAATTCAAAATCCAAATCATTTAACAAAAGGCAATGATCTAAAAAGGCAACATTTAAAATTCTCAAAAGTCAAATCACACTAATAGACATGATTCTAATCACATATCCTTTTTCTAATAGAAGATCAAACTCCATAGTTGGCCTCACAATAGATCTGAGGTCCATTAGGGTGTGGTAGGACAGTAGATTAGACAAGGAGAATAAAAAATATTTTAGTGCTACCTACTTTCTCACACAAGTACCCAATCTTCGCAGTAGATTGACAGCTCTATAAAGGGTCATGAGGAATGGGAAACACATTATGGGAAGGTATGCCCATTTTAATTTTTTTTTTCAAAACTACCTACATGATTTGATCTTAGTAGCACACTTATTTTTATACATAGCTTTGTGTCTATAGTAAACATGTATTCTCTGTATATTGATGGTCGCTAGTCACTTAGTGTCTTCTCATTTCCTTACTGTACCTCATGTCTTCTACGGTCTTCTCATAAGATTCCTATGTCATGATTTTTACATTCCATTTTTAACTCCCTACAACCCTAATATTTCTCCTTATGAAATATTGCTTTATTCACTGATCACTCCCCTAGGGATTCCATTTGTGAGTTGCAATGTAAGACCATGGATAGGACCTAGCCTTCCTCACAAATTACCAACTTTTCGCATTACCATTCCAATTATCCCCTTTTACCATATTTTCATAATACTTCCACCTCATTAGTATTCCCTTTGCGAGTTTTAGTATATGATCATGGATAGGACCTGGTCTTCCTCACAAAATTTTCTAATATCCAAGTCATAACAAAATTACATGTGTCAAATATGAGATAAGATGTGTGATTGAGTATGAGTTACATGTCATTGGAATGCTTCCCATATTGATTTAGTATGTTTTATGCTTAATTCATTAATCTTTCACTTTTATATTCTTATTTTTTGATTGTATGTAAGAATCCAACCATTTTTCTTGAGTTTTTCATACTTCCCATCTTGAATTAGTGTGATTAATTTAAGACAATTTTTTTCCAATTTTGTTTCTCTTTTATACTTCCCAATGTGGTTTAGTATGATTGATTGACTTAATTGATTTGTTTTTATACCATTTGTCTTTTATGTGTTTTCCATTTTATTACATTACTTTCATACTTCCCAACATGACTTAGTGTGATTTTACTTGCTTTAATTTGGTGTCAATCTTTTTCATGGTTTAAAAACAACTTTTTTCCCTCTTGTTTACCAGTCTTAATTTTTTTATATTTAGTCATCTTTTGTTATTAGATATTTACCAATGTGAAATAGTGTGTAGTACATCTATTTTTGATTAATTATACTTTGCCAAGTCCTTTTTTGCCTATTTATTTTTAACCATGCATGTGTCCTACATAATGCTAGAAAAGAAAACATAACACATATATTTCCTATATCATATATAACAAAAGCAAAAATGGATGTGATAGAAAGAAATATATCCATGCATCCACAACCAAAACCATAATACAAACACATAAGATCAACATCTAACTATCAAAATAATATCTCTATATATATCTAGTGTTTTTAATACAAAATACAAAAATACATCACTCCAACTCTAGGGTTTGGCTCTATCATGTCTATCTTGTGGCTTAACCACACTCCCCATAGATGCCTCAGATATTCCCCTATAAATAAAACATTTTAAAGAGGATGTTAGTGATCTAAAGCCTTCTACTTGTCCCTATAGGTTGGCCACCTAGGCTTGTACCTATCCTAGCTAAATAATGGTAGCCAAATGTGTGACTCTCTCTTGAGCCAAGGCCTGCCATGCTTATGTATCTCTATCTCCCATCCCTTCTAGTGGTTATATCCCAACTCTACATGTCTATAGTGGCCTCACAGTCTCCCCTACTAGTCTAAATAAGCTCACTTGAGCTGGGGTAGATGGTACCAGGAGATAATGCAATATGGTAGGGTTACCTAACATTAGTGCCCTATCTAGAATATCATGGAGTGTTCCCCTCACCAGGGATCCCCATATGGCCTCATGCTCATCATAAAGGTCTAAAAATTTCAAACCAAATAGATGTTAGATCACAAATATATCTCAAAATCTATCTATCTACAATATATCAAATAAATCTTATACAACGAGTATTCTATTTTCAAAGCTTAAACAAATTTCAACCATTTATTTCCTATCTAGGTGTCACCAGGCACCATCTCCCCATATTATCTCTTTTGGATTTTTCTAGGTCTTTCAGACCTCTATTTTTCTCTCACAATAGTCAAATAATAACAAATGAATTTTTTTCACCCTATTTAAAGTTACTATTCACAATTATTTTCCTTTCAAATATTTATCATCAGTCTTGTTTTGATCATATCTGTGTTTTTACTACCTCATTTTTCAAACCATAAAAAATTATGGAATTATTACATTATTATATGCCTATATTTCATTTTTTTCAATTTTTCACTCTTCTCTACAGGTTCACCTAATGTTCCTCACATAGACGCCTTCACATCTCTCACATCTCCTTCTTTATCTACAACACTAACGTAAGTAAAGGTATGTGTTTTTCAATTATATCCTTTCATTTATCTTATTTTTTCCTTACTACACTTTATTTAGCATCAAATTTATGCATCATCATGTTCTATTTCTGAAGCACCATCCTATATTACACTTATGTGACACGTGATGAGCTTCAAGTGGGGCATATATATATACACATACTATTTTCAAAATTTTATCAATTACTGACACTCTCTATCTTACAAGAACTCATCGAGTCTAAGTCTTTCTAAGTGCACACCTTAAGGGGTACACTGAGAAAGGGGTGGGTAGACCATTGTTGTTTCATAGGATTATTGTCCCTTTTGTCACTTGTTATCTACACACTTGTCTCTTGAAAACCATTCCCCTATGATTTTTCTTCTCTATTGTACACTCGTCTAATATTTTACCACTTTAAATACCCCTTTTCCTAAATTAAAACCCCTTTCAATTGTTTACATCATTAGGTTGACTAGGTTGACCTTGTAATCTTATTGGTAAAACTCATTTAGGGTTTAGGTCAGGTCTTGGCGAACCTAGCATGCAACCTAGTGAGTGTTTGTCAATAATGATACTAGGTCGATTGGGTTGACCTTGTTGAGTAAAACTTTTAGAAGGGTTTAGGGTTAAATACACCTATATATACACATTCATTTCACTATTATTTAGAGAAGAGAAGAAGTAAGAGCTATTGCATATCTACTTATCCACCATTCTACTTGAGGAACAAGCTTAGGGTTTCATACTTTCTTTGGAGATATGAATTTTGTCTTCTGGAAAAGTCTTTTGGATGCATTGATAGGTTGTGTATCCTAGAGATAATTTATCCTTGTCATCCTTACATACCACAACAACCTGTTGTAAAACACCTTATCCAAGGAAGAGATTGAGGCTCGATAGTTTCATCTTTAAAGGTAAGTATTACTAACTTTGTTCCACCTTTGTAAGATTAGATAGATATGCATTTTCTCTTTTTTTCCATGCATTAGGATTCCATATAAATTTATTTGAGTATATGTCTTATATTCATGTTTACTTTTGTTGTTTATTACCCCCACTTTGTGCCACAAGCTTTGATGAGCACTCGATTAGATTTCTTTGCTTTACTTATTATTAACATAGTGACTATGAAAACATAGGAGTTAATTAGGTTATAACATGGTTTTTATTGATTGGAGATTTTGAAACCCTCCCTAGTGATATTATTGTGATAAGAGATCCCCTAATTGGGTTTAACGGATCTCCATATTGGTCATGTTCTCGATTATCTAATGTATCCCCAATCAGAAGTGCAAGTAGGATTTATCTTCTCTAAGATAGGATTGATTTATAGATCTGATGAAGTTTTGATTGCATACACTTAGTATTATATAGTAAATCTACCTTTGAATTAGTATGAGATCACATTGATGGATAGGTACAACCTTTAATTTGAAACTAGGGAGCTAGAGATTTTGTTATTATCAACTTATAACCTGGCTAATTTTTTGTCTGCATTTGTATGCTTTACTCTAATTGTGAGTTTAAAAATTGACATTTCACAACTTGCATATCATTTTTTATGTATCTATAATGACTTTGAACCAATTATTATCATTTTAGGCATACATTGACTCTAGTTATTTTTGAATCATATAGATTTTTTATTTCAATTTATTCAAAGTGATGACAAATATCTTATCTCCTTAATGAGATTCTAGTTGAATGCACACTGTATTAATAGTCATTTGACCATCATAATCCTATTTATTACCAATCAAGTTACGGTAATGGGTATCATCTATCTTCATGTCAATGACTTCAAAATCACCTCACAAACTTAACTCAACAACTCTGATCTCCACGTCTTTGAAATAACCAATTTGTTTTATCCTCCCATAGTCTATAAGACTAAGGGTGATAAGACTATAGTTCAAGTGTGGCCTACCAATAACATCCCATGTAGATATAGAAATCATATTAACATTACTTCCAAAGTCAAATAGTGCATTAAGGAGTTCATATCCTCTGCGCTCAATGTCCATTCGTGAGTCTACATCCCATGATTTATTTATTTTAATATACCAAAATAACTTGTCAATATGTTTTTGTCCCTATTATGCACATTCTAAAATATTATTTAATATATTTGTAATATTATAGGAGATATCTTCATTAAGTAGAGTGATAAGTAATTGTAAAATTTTTTGTCAATGTTATCACAACACCTTCCTTATTCATACTCCACATAATTTTCCCTTATATTTATGTGTCAATGGTTATGGCATCTGTTTATGATACACTCTAATATTGTATGTCCTAAAGGACCTACACAACTTAATACATTAATCCATTATTTATAATAGGATCATGATATTTTCCTATTGCACCGTATTGATTCTTTGATCTTGAAGCATTTCTAATGCTTGCAATCCTTACTTTATGCATTGTTGCCTAGTGACTACTTGAATAAATTCATTTCCCTTAGGTTGTGCATTAATCATGTTTACTTTATGCACTGGAATTTATTTTCTTTTCTTATCCAATACTAGGCAATCTTCTATTTGATGTTGTCCTTCCACTTTACAATACAAGTAATATACCTATCTCAGAGTATTAGTGAGATAATTTCATGAAAAATGATTATACTCACAAAAAAATGGCATTGGATGGGCTAGAGAGATTGTAGATTATCATTATTGTGACCACCTTGATATCCTCCTAAGCATCCTCCTCTATTCTATTGAAAGCCCCAATCATGTGAGTATTTTCCAACAAATCCTCCTTGCTATTATTGTTGCACATTGTATCCACCATACTAATGTTGAGGTGATGTTGGAGCCCAATTTCATTACTAATGTTCTGGGATCACATTATTCCATGAATATTAATATTGGTATTGCAGTGATGATGGTGTCAATCCAACTAGACCCTAGGGTTGATATTAATATGAGGTGTGGAAGGTATCCATCCAAGAATGAATTTTAGTTAAATATTTCACTGTAACTATGAAGACATTCTTAGTAATATCTTCCTTTAATTCCTACAAGGATCAATATCTCTTTTCATCATGGTTAGTCAATTTACAAAAGCTATAGTATAAACTCTGATATTTTTAATGTACTATTATTGTAGATGACATTTTGTAATTACATGCCCTACTACTCTATAGAGTTTATAGAATTATGGCTTGATTTTAGGATAACCATTCCTATGATGTCCTTCTCAACCACACTTTATGAACCATAAACCCATTTTAGGTTTATCACTTATGTGCATATCATATATACTCTCCATAAAAGCATTTATCTTCTCTTCTACTTTGGATCCAAAAACTAGAGCATATCTATAATCTTTAATTTGTTCCATTTATAGTGCAATTGATCAAGCATCAACCTTCATCAAGAACTAGGACTACGTAATGGCAAATCTGATTTTTAATCCTAGTCCTTCTATGAACCATATAACTTTATCCTTATTTCCCTTAATAAAATAAATTTTATTTATCACATATGAGAATCTATGATCATAGTCCCACACAGATTCTCTAGTCCTTTGTTAGATCTCCTTCAGGTCCTAAATAATCTAGCTTGTGCACTTTTTCATTTTAAGTTCTGCCAACTACACTTTAATTTTCTAGATATCTATAACATTAACATATCTCTTTCAAATGAATTCCAAAGCATGACCTACTAAATCTCTTATTAATTCGCACTTATTTACATTATCGAAAGTTATTCCCCTTACCTGCCATTTCATGTTTTAGGTTAATAGATACTGCTCAAGGTCTATAAACCCATCATATTATGTCAACAAAAACAAACATGCCTATATTTAACTACATATTTGGGGTACTTAAAATGGCTAATACTGGCTTATGCATAATAGTGATTGTGACTATAGGTTGTTGTGCACTGATCACTATGACTATAAGAATTTGTGCACTAATTTTTATTGGTGCTATAAAACTGGCCTCAAAATTAAATCTAACCCCTTCCAACTTCTTATAAATGGACTTGTTTTTCTTTGCATTAACTTTTCCAAACTTATTTGTAAAAAACTCAAACAAAATTTTCCCCCTCCCTTCTTTTACACTTGGTGTTTTAATAAAGAAAAATTGGGTTGGGGGGATGTCTACTCAAGAGATGAATGATCTCTATCATTGGCTTCTTTTGATTTTGAAATTAAACATATCATAATTCTGAGCTTCCTGCATAATCTCCTCTCATGAATATTATTTCACTAATTCAAACACTTTTCCTGTTAACTACGAACTAATCCTATATTTTAACTGCTCTAATTTCATTTTACTTTCTCTTTCTTCTTCACTCTACTCCATCTCTTGGCTTCTCACAACTCTATCTTATTCTTCTTTGGGCCCTTCTCTTTCCTACTCTGCATCTCCTCTATTTCCCATACCTTTCAAGGCCACTCTTCTAGATTCCCTTTCTTTAGCATATTCAACCTTATTCCTACTCCTATTCACAATTAAATCTCGATTATTCAATTTGTTCCATCTTCTTTGTTGTCATAGTTTTCTTTCTAATCCCAAAATCTTCTTTTCACTCTAGCTCTTTATATCCTTCATATTTTGGGTTTAGGTTCAAGTTTATCTACTCAACTCTACATCATTCACTTCTACATTGCACACATACACATAACACCTGAAGTGACTACTCCATATTGGCAAGAGTAGACACAATGGCCATTTTCATAACCAACATCTTAATTAGAGCAAGTAGTCATGGATGGAACTTCCCATAGATTCCCCTAAAAAATTGGTCCTGCATAGCTTCAAAATCTAAATAGCCTTGTACAACAAATTTAGTGATATACCTATCAATGGTACTCTTGGTTTAGTAGTCTAATACATTAGTCCAATTAGTGTCTAAGTTTCATAGGTTTTTTAATATTTTTGTCTGACCAGATTATGAGTTCAGTCCTCTATGGTTGAAAATAATAGTACTCCAATTTGGATAACCAAATATCTAATAGCTCAGGAAATTGACACTTTCATAGATTTAACCATAGATATGCTCCTTAATAATTTCCTTCATAGTTTTCCCTATTCTTCTTGATTCCTCTTTGGCAAAAAAATGAATTATTTCAATGATCCATCTCTCTATATCTCTTTGTCTTGGTAATCATCTCAACATGTTTTAATAAAGATACACATTCACCATACCATTATTATTAGGGGTTCCTGTAAACCCTTTAGAATATGCTAATTCAAGGATAGGTTATGCATGGAATAACAAAATTAAACATTTATACCATACCTAGACTAAATATTTTCATTAATGAAATAAAATAGATAGATGCTTAGATAAACATAGGTGTATTATAATCTTAACAGTCAACATAAACTCATATAACTAACAAATTAAAGCAAACATAGTTCTCACTATACATAGAACAATGATAAAAGATACATGGGAGAACCATTTTAGAATAATATATATTAATCTCTATTATATCGAAATGATATACAATTACAATTGAGCGATATATATAGAGTTTTACCCAATATTGTCTCTTCATATTCCAACCTTTTGATATGCCCAAAGGAGTGACTCTTCGCATTCTATCATCTATAATTATGGTTACATATGTCAATTACATAAAAAATGATTATACAAAATATAAAATGAGTGAAAATTGTACACGTGTCCAATAGATATATCCAATAAATATATTCTATGATTTTACTAGCCATGTTCTACACTTGACACTTATATGTATGATGTGTGCATCTTAATTTATAATGCCACCATGCCAATCCTTCTTGCATTTACATTTGTTATGATATATCTCATCCTTTATTTAATCTATCATCTATTTGAAGACCTTATTTTCTATGAATTGATTAACATCACTAATTAGTTAATGATCATGTTGTATTTTAAAATTTCCATTTCTTTCTGTAGACACTTCATTTCTTATTTCCTGCATTATTATGAAAATTAGCCTAAATTTATTTTATATTATAATTCATCAAATTGATCATCATTTTCATCTAAAATCATAATAATGTGTCCTTAATCACATTAATTAACTACATCATATTCCTAAATTTGTCTGATGTATCCCTAGTCTACTTGTCTACTTTACACATCACCCCCTAGAAAATCAATTCCCTCTTCCATAATCAACTCTAATCCCACAAAAATCACATCATAGCACATTAGTTAATTAGATAGTCTCATTAAAATTCCATGGAATACACATTTCCTATTTTCCTTAAATAAAATAATCTTATTTTTTATTCAAATCCATGATGCCATCCAAAAATCCACTTCCCAATTTGAAAATCATAAATCTTGCACCAAACCCAAAGTCAAAGTTTATTTTATAAGGAAAACTAAATTCAAGGAGAAAAGCATGAAAGCAAGGTATATGGCATGCTATTACACACTTTAAATCTTCTTAAATGTAGTCTCTTACACACTCCAAAATTTCATGATTATATTTCTTACATGACATTAAATGAGATGTAGGACCTTTCCTCATCCATTGATATTTAATCTCATCTAGTGGTCCACATACATTAAGAAATTCAAAAACCAGATGGATTATTATCCATTCTAAAGAAGCTTATTTATGCAACAAAGTGATGCTAATTTATTAATCAAATCTTGAACTCACATCATCACTCATCCAATCAAAACATCCATTTAGTAAGGGGAGGTGTTGTCAAATTATCTACGTGTCTTGATGAACATTTACAGTTACATCCATGTGAGAACAATCTACTTTAAAAAATGAACATAGTTTATCTTGGGTAAGATCAAGGTATACATTTGTTTGATTTTTCCTCTCTTTTATATATCCTCTAAGGTATCTCATTTGTGAAGTTTTCTTAGTATCTTGTATGTTTTTTTTTGGGTCTTTCTAATGATCACATTTTACTAACATATTTCCTCTTGATATATACATGGCACACTTGGTAGGACCTTTCTCACCCCATAATCACCTTTAAAGTCTTCCAATCCTAATTATTCAACAATTCCATAATATTTTTAGCTAAAATTCCTCAAAATTTTCCTAAAAATCATTTAAATCTTTGCTCCCAGACTCCTAGCAAAATCACTTTATGTCTTAGTGGAATTGTGAATGAAATCAATGAAATAGTCATGTTAACTGGGGGAATCATGTTTGGTATACAAAAATTAATTATTAAGACTTTATCATAATCAGACTAGCTTTGGTGGAAATTTACTATCTTTCATTGTAAACACTTATGTCTATGTTTTTAGGGAACATAACATAATTGACCTAAGTTCGGTGGAATCACCTTGATTTTAGTTAAACAAATTTAAATTTTTATGACATTCCATGTTTGAAGAGCGGTGGAATTGACCTAACTTTGGTGAAATCACTATGACTTTAGTAAAATATTTATATATATTTTTTGATAGCCTATGTTTATAGAGTGGAAGAATTAACATATGTTAAGTGTAATTGCCCGTATTTTGACAACATAACTTTCAATTTTTTGTGATAGTCAAAGTTTAGAGAGTGGCATAATTGACCTAAGTTCGGTAAAATCATCTTTATTTTGGTGAAATAGATTTATATTTTTCTTATAGCCTATGTTTTCAAAGTAATGTAATTGAGATAAGTTCGATAGAATTGCCTTGATTTCAATGAAATCTTTTGCTATTTTTTGATAGTTTATATTTGTAGATTGGTAGAATAAACTATGTTTTGGTGAAATCGATATGATTTCATAAAAATCATTATTTTATGTATTTGACTATTTATAAATATTTTAGAGCTTGCTAAAATGAACCCACATTATGGTAGAATCATTAATATTTTGACAAAATCATAGATAGTTTGTGATCTAACAAGTTTATGCTGGATTTTATTCTTGTCAAAGATAAACAAAATAAATGATTGATCTATCATTTTTAGGTCTTCATCCATCAAATTATTAAAGCAACCAAATAAACTCTTACTTTTATGTTTGGTCTTAATTATTGAACACACATTTCAATTTGGGTATATAGAATAAAACTTATTTAATTTTGTTGCATTTGTTTAATTATGTGTGTATATTTATGAAATATAAAATTGTGTATGCTCTTCCCTTGTGCCATAAGGTGATTCTTGGGAATTAAAATGACTTAGATTGATTATTTTTATCCTAGATGGATGTTACTTATGCTCTCCCTTCACGCCTTCAAAAAATCTTTGGAATCACGAATAACGCTTCTCTTTGCTTTTAGTTGTGCAACTTGGACCTTAATCCCCAAGCGCAAGTCTTTAGGGTTTGTCCACTATAATTTCATCCCCCAATGTTAGAACCAACCTCATGTTTATATGGATTATAGAAATTGAGGGAGGAGCTATTGTTATTGGTTGATTGATGTCGTGTTTTATGTGAACTATGAAATGAGTAGATTTTAAGCTCCAATACCCCGACTCCAAAGAACATCCCTTAGGGAATTATTTTTTGGTGGCTCTTCACTAAAATCTTATGAATGGAGTAAGTGCAAAGGGACTAGTCACTCTCATTTACACCATTAATCAACTTATTCCATGGACTTAGGCCCCATCATACCATCAGGTATATAAAGGTTAAACCTAGAAAGCCTTGTTTAATCCTAGGTTGAGACTGATAGTAGTGTGAGGGAAACCAAACTCCCCAAAAATGTTCGCAATGTACATCCATATAGTTAGGGATGTGAGATATATCTATTCACTACTTCATGCGAGTATATGTGTGGGCTACTAGTTGTGTTGTACACCGTTTATACTAAGCATATATATTGTCATTTGTATGCTTTTATTCAAAATTTTATAGATAAATTGATTATAAACCTTAAACACTTTAGACAAATTTAAATCCATAAATTCAACCTTACAAAATTCAAACATCAAATCAACATTTAAAATTTAAATCAAGTCAACATTCAAAAGTCAAATCGAGTTGACATTCAAAAATCAATTCAAATTTCCAAATTCAATTGAATCACATGTTAATGATAATCAAAATTCAAAGTCAACCATCCAATATCAAAAGATAATGTCAACCTTCTAAGATCAAAATTCAATGTCATATTTCAAGGTCAAAATCAAAGTCTAAAGTCAAACATCCACCTTTGACTAAGTCAAATCAAATTCACAAGTCAAAGCTAATTGAAAGTCAAATATTAAACAAACTTATTCAAGTCATTCAAAACACCTAAATTCAAAAGGAAAATAAAAATAAATATGTCAAAGTAACCCACTACCAAGAATCATACAAGTTAAGATTAAATGAGATAAATTAACTAAAATTTTATTCTAATCCAAAAAATCAACTTAAACCTAGTTCAAAGGTCATGAAAAGTCAAGATCATATAACACCAAGCAAAAATCTAAAATTTGACTTTGATTGAAATCAAACATCAAGTTAAAGTCAATTCAAATTTTAATTCAACTTTAGAACAAAGCAAAACAAATTTCAACACCATGCCTCATTAAACATGAAATGGATCTAGCTATAATCCTAACTTTGATGATGGTTTTGGTGGAAAATTGTTTCATTTTGACCAAAATTGATAATAAGTTCATACTCAATCATACTTTGATGAGGAGGTGGACATAAGTGTTTATCAAACTAAAACCAACATTGATCAACCTAGAATGCGTCTAAGAAGGGCCTAAATTAAATAACAAATTTTTTAACAAAATCATGAAATCCTCTTGTGATTATTATATTTAGGTGTCAAATTTCCTATGGGTCATGCCACAGAATTTTCTTAACACCTTATCCACACACAAGAAGAGGTTATTACAACACATCATAGAAACAAGGCTACTTCTAAACATGACCAAAATCAAACGCACAATGATGTTGAAAATATGTACCCAAATCCTCAGTCTATAAGCAAAGGGAAATAGACTCATATAGATCTACCACCTTAGGATACAAATCAAGTTGTGATTGAGAAATTATAAAATGTAAGCCAATTACTTTCTACTTTGGCCTCTACACTAACTTTGACTCAATCCAATGCACATAAATAACAAGTCATGTCCAACCAATAATTCCCATTCAACTAATAAATCCCATTCAATCAATAAGTCCCATCTAATCAATAATTCCTACCCAATAACCACCAAATATCATCCAATCAATAATCTAACCAACAACAAATTCCCACCAATAGGGTGATTATTCCCACCATGTCCATTAATGGGGTGTTTATTCCCACCAAAACTAATTCCAATCCAACAATTGCTCCTAATAAGACTTTATCCATACACCAACATACATCACATTCATCTCAAACCACTTCAAATGCTTATGATTGGAAAGAGATGAAGGATGCACTTATAAGATTGAAAATATGGAATCAAAGCAATAAATTTCTAATTTGAGGAGCTACATTCTTACCCTTTTGAAAATAACATTCTATAAGTCCCTTTCCCTTCTCATTTTGAGGCACCAAAATTTGATAAGTATAGAGGAAAAAGGGACTTAGGAGAACATGTCAAACAATTATTCATGGTTTCTCAAGAAGTAGCATTCAATGATACCTATCTACTTAGATTATTCGCATAAAGCTTGGGAATCCAAGCCTTGGAATGGTTCCATAATGTTCCCAAAGGATTGGTCACTACTTTTATTGACCTATCATAATGCTTTGTGAATGATTTTTCAAACAACATGGAACATAAATTGACAATGATGGACTTTTGTAGCTCAAAACAATGAAGTGGGGACAAATTTTTAACCTTTTTATAATGATGGAGAATCCTGGCCACCAGGTTTCCCCATTCTCTCCCTAAAAAAAATTAGTTACTACCTTTGATTCAAATCTAAATCCATAAATGGATTTCCATTTACAAATACATTATACAAATACATTCAATGAAATCAACAAAAAGGGTGTGTAGATTGAAAAATTAGATATGGAGAAAGGATTGGTCAAAATATACTCTAAGGACTCTCCAACTTAACCCTGAGCTAATGTCCAATCATAAAATAATAAACCTATAATTTTCAATAAGTAGTTACTCTTTAAAGAGCGCCACCTAAGACACAATATCATCGAAGGACATTCACCCCTCTTTGGGAACCACTATAAGTTATCTTTTAAAATCTAGTTGCTACAAACATGGTTATATGGCCTAACACCAAACCTTTTGAATAAGGTCAGCTCAAACTAACATGCTAGAATTACAATGAGTATTGTGATTATCATAGAGTCAAAGGCCATGTTACATAAAAATGCATGCAACTTAAGCATTATGTTCAAGATTTGCTTGATCATGGGTAAATTGAGCTAGATAATAATGCATCATCATATAATTAGATTATGGCATATTTAAAGACCCATTACCAAAGAACAATTAGAATAATCAACACAATCATGGCAATTAGTAATAACAATATCATGATCAAAATCCACGTCAAAACTCCCAAACCAGCCTCATTACTTATCAAAAAATCTAACAAAAATATGATAATGTTGTAGGTAGAATTAAATATAATAATTTTTCCACTATGAAAATCAACTCCCATCATCCTCCTAACACCAATTAGCATTCTAGGATCACTATCTAGGGACCTCCTCCATCTCATTCTGTTAATCCTAACTAGTCTTGAGAATGTGATGTCACTACTTAATGCTCCAAGTTCACCATCCAAGGTCCTTACACATAAAAATACAATAATTAAATCTAAGGTTACCCTCCTTCCAAATCAAAACCATCTACATCCTCAGCTAAAAATCCATATGACCTTATTGAATATTTGGAAACACCATAACACAAATATCCATCTTAAATCTATTGTGAACATCCATTGTGCATAAAGATATTTTATATAAGCTCCTTCATAATTCAAAGTTCCCCACAAATATTGACCCCTAGTAGTTTCAAGTGCTTGTAAGACATTTATCCTTAGGGTAACAAAGAACCTTTGACCCAAATGGCATTCCACCTACAAGTCCATCTCATAATGACCCCCTCCATATTGAGGTGATTATTTCAAAGCATAAAGTTAAAAGGGTACTCATAGACAATGCCTTTAGGATGAAAATTTGTACACTCAATTTGGTCAACCACTTAGGGTAATCAGAATCAAATTTATAGGTAAACATCATTACAATCAAGGCTTATGATAACATAGAGAAGGAATTAGTTGGCACTATTTATTTGTTTGTCATTGTTGGGCATGTCACTCATCAAATTTTTTTCCATGTTATTGACATAAAAAATATCGTATAAACTCCTCTTTGAGCATCTATGGATTCATTATATGTGATCAATTCTATCCACTTTGCATCAGTGCCTTAAATTCTCACATTCTAATACGGAGGTCACAATCCCTAGTGATACACAACCTTATCAATATTAAAATATGATGGAAGCTAAATATCACAACACTCATCTTTGTCCCATCATGGAGGATGCCACTAAAAAGGTTGAAAATGTGCTTCCTAAAATTCCAAAATCATATTACATTCATGTTGACAACCTTATGTTTCATGTCTAATAATCTTCCTCTTAAGGCATCATCACACTTCACAATAAAAAATAAAGGATGTGGAGAATTTGAAATTAAATATGATTTACAAATTAAAAAACTATCACATTACCTAATTTTAGAAGCAGTATGACTGAGAGGGGGGTGATTAGTCTTCAAAATATTCACACTCTTATCCCTCTCAAATTGCCTTCTAGGCCTCTTCATTCAACTAGGTCTCTTAAAGACTGATTAGGTCATATAACCTTAATATTCATAATAAAACATCATATTAGATATTCATGATAGTACCTATAATCTATTTTGATGGTCTATAATACCTCTTACCTCTCCAAGATCTTCTATTTCATTCAATCCTCAATCCAATCGTCTAACTTGCCCAAATAGGCCTAATATGCCTTGTTTATATACACAACTTATGAAAACACACCTCTTGGTCAGAAAAAATAAATTAAACACTTATCTTGGGCATTCAATATATCTTAACACATGTTATTAAAAAGAATCAATCACACAAATTAGTTGGCCACACCTTCATTAAGCCATATCTTCTGTTAGGCCTTATGGAGACCTAATAGACCTTATTTAAACACACATTACACTTTGCCTTCCTTAGAACACTTTAAAATTCAACACAAAGTATTAAAATATCATATAATAATTACATATACCCCCACTAATGTCTTCTAGGCTCAAGAAGACATATTACAACAAAGCACTACTTGAAACCCATCATTAGTACTCAGTCCTATTAGGCCTATGCACACAAAAAATCTACCTTTCAATACTGAAGCCCAAACTCACTTAATCCATAAACATAATCTACATGACCATAGGGTCATCACCATATTCTTGAAACACTTTAACTTAGGACAAAAAGGCTTAAACTTATCTCTTCAGTATACTCACTCAGAACTGCCAGAACTGGAAAAAACCAGTCATGAAACTACTTGAAATACAACACCTAAAATGACAATTTAAATGATTATAAATACATTAAAAATATTATATAACATATTAATATAAACCTCAATCATAAAAACCATAATCTCTAATAGTAAACATTGGTCTTGCAGACCAATCTCCTAAGCTTATTTCACATAGTCTTGCTTGAACTAGACAAGTCATTTTGGCTTCAACTTTTCAACCTCTTACACTAACTTCAAATATTTTAAAAATAATGAACATGATCCTATGACATATCCAAACCATATTCAAAATAAACATCACATGATCTAGTGTCAACTATTGGTCTTATAGACTAATTTGTTGACCTCACTATACACAACCCTCACTAAGCTAGACAAGCCATTTTGGCTTCATCATTTTCACCACTTACACTATATTTAAAAATCATCCAAGACATGGAAATGAATTATAATTCAATAAAAAAAAATTTATGCACTTGAATCCATCAATCTACCCTGAAAAGACACTTATAACTAACTTCTCATTATTGCTTGGGTTTTGCACAATTTGATTTATTAGGCCTGTTAATGATTGGCCTTTTTAGATCACAAAAATGAGACATTTATGGACTATAACCAATACATAAACCACCATGGACATCAAATACAAGTATCTACCTTATTCATCCAATCATTTTCAAACTTTGTCCAGTACAAATTTTGGTAGCTACAATAACTTCTTAAAAAATAAGCCTATAAATTCACATTTTATCTCTCATCTCTCTAAACACCACCACCTAGAGGTTCATGGGATATTAAACTAACATATCCAAACACTTACATAGGCATAAAAATCCATTCTAGGCACTTTTGATCAACATCTTCAACATTGGGCCCTTATTAGGGTTCTAAGAGGTTTTAAACCTTTCTACAGTGTTAACAATCATTCATAAAGCATAACCCATCAATTAAAAAATAATGCATATAAATTTCACCTAGGACCCTTCCAAATCTCTCATTAATATATTATGTTCCCATTTAAAGGTTTTAAGAGCTAATGAGGACAAGAAAAACCTTCTTGGGTTGAGAACCCTTCATTCTAAGCACTCCAGAGACCTCGAAATAACTTTTCATGCCTTGTCCTTCACATTAGAACTTAAAACTTCATGCACATGCCTAAAATAGATTGAATCAACTTTTTCATTCCTTCCCTACTCACACTTTCCTTAGAAAATGATCTTAATACCCAATTATGCTACACACTCTCTCTACACCATAGTCGTCATACTTTACTAGGCCTTGAACTGACCTTCATGCCTCTTTCCATGCTCTCAACACTTCACTATCATGTTCAACATCTCACTCTCACTACATACATCCCATTTCATGCTTAAAAACTACCATACATCCTTCACATAACTTGAAAATAGATCATGATGCCTCATTAGACTAGGTAGGGTTTAAGAAAGGTCTAGATGCAGACCTAGATTGAAGGTCCTACCCCTATAGGCTCACTTTGAAACACTTATGAGTGCATCCACACATCATAATCATTCTCCTACAACCTTCACAATCTCTCACATGCCTGAGATCACCCACCTCATCATGCCACAAGATCATACCTTTGCCATGCTATGACTAGGCTCAAGCTTTCAAGACACTTCACACCTTGACCTATTTCTTCCATGTCATGATCTCAACAAAACAAAAAATAAGAAGTAATAAGACACTTTAAACTATACCTTCATGCTTCCAAAATACATTAGTTGACTTTAAATTATTTCTTTCCTTCAAATTATTTCTTGCCTTCAAATTTTCTCTTACCTTCAAATGCATCCTATCACATGGCTTACCCTTAAACTCTTCATACATTATGCTTCATATGTAGACATTAGTTGTCTTCAAATAACTTCCATGAATTGCACCTTCCATGCTCACATCACTCATGATAATTATCATAAATGCAACACTCTTATGTACCTTGACATATCACATACTTCTAAATGACCTTGCTCTCAACAACACTCTTACATACCTACTTGTCATCATACCTTCACAAGAACCTTTAATGACAACACTAAAAACTTCATGTTGACTTGAACTTTGATATAAACCTTGACATCAACCAATAGAGAACACCAAACTCAACAAACTCACTTTTCTACATCAAACTCACAAGATCATACCTCAAAGACCAATCATCATGCATCTTCACCAGATGCACCTTGACATTAATGACATCAATGACATCAACCTTGACATTAATGACAACACTTCTCAATAAACTCCCTCTTTGTGATTGATAGCAAACACACCGCAACCTAATCATTCTCATCTCCCCCATTCTAGTCTTTCTCCCCCTTGTGACATTAATGATAAAGGGTCTTCCACAAACGTCTATCTACTGCTTGGAACTAAACTTCAATAAACAACATAATGAAATGCTGACAAACACTCACCTTAATACTAGTTGTAGACAAATCTGGAAAACACACTTTCTCCCCTTGAGCTGATGCAACCTCTCAAAGACACTAAATAGCAAACAATATTCAGAAACCAATCTTTTCAATAGGTTACCTCTCCATTATGAACAATCTCCCTCCAAACTTAGCTCTAGACTTTTCTACAACTAACTCCATGCATACCTTTATTATGATATTAAATGCAACCATTCTCTTGATAAAGAAGTTCAAGCTACCAAGCTCCCCATTAGACCAAACATATCTTCTTCAAATGCACTAGGAACTCAAGATTACTTACTTTCCTTAACATGACTGAAGAAGATCAAACTCTTGATCACTCACTAGGCTACCACACTCTTGACACCAAATGTATAATTAGAGACTTCCCTTTTTGTCTTCATAACTTGCACACCATATAAATCAACAGAACTCATAGACCATCCTCAACTACCTCCAAGTATCTTGATACCAAAACCAAATCTTAACACAAATCAAGTTTAGCTATCAAATGATAGAATCACAAATAGATATTTTATTTCCTCTCATATACCAATTGACTACTTTTTGACCTTAAAATCCTGATGTCAAAATTAGATCTCTCACTATGCTAGATACTAAATTCAAACCTCAAAGCTACCAAGCTTCTTAAACTCTTAGACTGATCACAATAATGCAAAAAGAAATCTAAAAATGAATCATGCACAAACTTTTGCATTCCATACCATGGTTCCTCATGAATTAATATTTATAAACAATGCTCATACTAACCAAAATACCTTTCAACTTGTCATATACATACAATATATAAAGCACATCACTCATACCTTGAAATGTAGATAACCTAGAATCATCTCAAGATGAATCCTTCTTTGACTGCAACATTGTGCTTCTATAGATAGATGAGTGTCTCCATGAAGCTAAATGGAGTCATGCCTTTTCATAGGGCACTAAAACACCATGAACTAAGGAGATTCCTAGATCTTCAATCCACTCTTCTCAACCATCTCACAATCATGAGACTAAGAATCCCTCTTTAGAATCCACTTAGGCTTGATTGAAGCATTTGAATCATCCACCTTGTTATCCTTCATCTCTTTGACTACCTTGTCAATATATGTAGATAACACATGTTCTTGGCATTCCTTCACATCTGATCCTTACCCTACCTTAATAAATAGTCCATTTTGACTAATAGACTTATCATGACACACCTTAGATATATTTGGTTTCCATACAAATGTTTGACCTTTTTAGCTCTATAGGAGCTCCATATACCTTGTTATGTCTTTATGGCCTTGTAACTCTATTATGACAGAATATTGCAATGTGTCTCACATTATGAAAACCATATCAAACAATGTTATTGTTCTTACCTCTTGACTGATCACTCCTCCCATGGTCCCATGACAACTCATCCATTGATACCATTCTATAATCACTTGCTCTATGACTAAAGATATGACAAGTAAAATAATAACCATTAAAAGAATTGGAATACCTCATTGCATTGCACTGCTTGATTTGTCTATTCATGTTGACTTTCATGTTGGTGCTCTTAGCTTGTTCTAGTTTCTCATGCTCTTTCTCAGACTTTATCATCGTGTCTATGAGGTGCCCATGCTCAGCCTTCAAATAATATAGCTTTATTTTCAACTAATCATACTCAACTTATTTTGATCTAAACTTTGTATTGACAACTTCTAACTAATTCCTAAGATCCTTGATGATATTCTCATCCTTTTTATCTTATTTGACTCAGTCACTCATCAAGGTATAAATTTATTCCTTAATACCCTTGACATAGATCTCAACTCATGCTTCCTCTTCTTTTGGTGCTTCAAATCATCAAGGGTACTTATGAGCTCAGCTTCAAAATCCACTTCAAATCCTCCTTCTTCATTGTCATAGTATACTTCATCATACATGCTATCTTCTTCCTTGGAGCAACCTATTTTTTTAGCCAAGAATAAAAATCCATTGCCAAATTGATCAACACAATCATCATCATCATCAAAAACATTATTATCACTTACCTTAGATGACTTATTCTTGCCTTAAAACTTCTTCAATATCTCTCTTACATATTTAGCTTGTGAAATGAACTGATCTTTATTGATATTGACAAGTGTCGTTTAACTCCTCATTTAATCAATATTCAATTGATGTCTTATCAACCAGGGCTGGTGTCCAAAGCTGTCTGCAGTAAGGTATTGGATGGTAGATCTAGAAGGCTGCTTATGGGGGTGTTTGATTGTCCTATTCTAACTTTGACTAAAGAAATAAATGTTTCCTAAACTACGTGATTCACTCTTTTGCTGAAAAGGAAGAAATCAAATCAATCCACTCTTTTTCTGTAAAAGATCACACTCCTATTTACACTTGCATGGAAAGTAAAATCACACTCTCTACTTATAAAAGGAAATTTGTTTCACACGTTTGTTGTAAAGGAAAACACACATTGCTTAGAAGGAAATGACTTTGAAATAAGAAAATGCTTTTTAAATTGTGAATTTATTTTGATGCTTTTATGAATAAATGTAAATATTAACAAGATTTTAATTAATTATAACAATGAATTAGTAAAACATAACATAAATACCGTACACAGTTCTTAGTTCCAAAGAGAGTGGGCCCCTGCTCCTCTCCGACTTAAGAACAAAGATTAATCAATGCTGGAAACTGAAGTATTAATTCGTAAAATTGAAATGATTACAATATATCTAAAACTTGTAATATGCTTATACAAATCTTTGCCTCTATTATCTTCTCTCTATCATCTGATATCTATAGCTATAATATATGAAAATCTTACATTTTATACTAATATATTCATCTCAAAATAGGATGCAAAGGAATAGTATTCCTTGGTCGATCCATTCATCCAAAGATAGGAGATTGGATTTCCAAGAGATCTAATTATTCTGATAAAATAGATATCTTATCCTATAATAATCCTAAGATCCAAATATATATACAACTTTATCAAAAGTAAATCCTACAAAATAGCAGGCAATTATTTCCCTTATTTGATTATAACTGGAATGATTCTCTCTTATCCTATTTGGCTGATAGCTTCCCCATTTATAGCTTCATCCTTAAAAAATTCTTAGAATTGACCCTATAGAGTCAGGAGGAATGAACTTGCAGAGTCTATAGAAACAAGCCTGTGGAGTCTATAGAAACAAGCCTATGGAGTCCGTAGAAATGAGCCTGCAGAGTCCATAGAAACAAGCCTACAGAGTCCATAGAAACAAGCCTATGGAGTCCATAGTTATACTGGATGAAGATAAAAATCACACATTTACTATACATTGCCTATGTCTTTTTCTTGAGCATTCTTCACAACAAAAATCAATAAAACATGCTATGTATTAGATATTAATGACAAACTAAAGGTTTAGTCTTTGGTTCAATATAAACAAGACAAATATCTATTTTCCATGTAATAACTATCTAACAATCTAAGATTTACATAAGATAATATCCTTTGAGAGATGAATTGAGGGAAATAATATGTCAATAATGAGTCATATTCTGAGCTCATCATCTCCCCCAAGCTTTACCTTTTACAAGTCCCATTGTAAACATTTATTGGTGTTCATAGCTCTGGCTTCTACTTTCCACATTTTGACTCAAATCATATTCATCAAATTCATCTATTATATTCTTATCTAAATTGCTTGTAAATCCTTGATGTGCTTGAATCATTTGTTTCCATATATTGAAATGCTCCTCTGATTATGGAGCCCAACTCTACCATCCTGGAATAGGTATGATCAACAAAGGGGGTTTATATCTCATGCCAATCTATTTTTTCTCTCCCCTAGAGTTTATTACCTATATTAAGATTTTAAAAATTGAGGATGTTGTCCTCATACTCCATCTTAAGTTATTTGGGGATATGACCTCTCATCTTTTAAGAGGCACTGAAAGTTGGTCCCATCTATTTACACTTGTAGCCACCACTGAATCAAAACTCTATCTTGAAAATAAATAAAAATAAATAGCACAATCATATAAATCACATAAATAATGAATTTTAACCTCATCATATATCAAAGTACAGTTAAAATTCTATTTGATCAATCTGGGAATAGGAAAGGCTGGTCAGACACAATCTTGTAGTCTTAGCATGATTTGTATAGTCCTCAAATCTGCTTTTCCATGCTATTTGATTTTTGAATGTAGAATGTAATGACCTTAGTTGAACTTATACCACATGAAGGCTTATCAAAAACTTATTGTGTTCATGGTCTCCTAGAATCAAATCATGCAAATAAAATTCACAAAGCAAATCCTATTGATCAGGTTCAGCACTATAGAAAATTTCACAAAATGTTGTTGGCTACAAAATTTTGTAAGGAAGATGACAAGAGATCCGTAGAATCTACCATCTATAAAATTGTTCAAATAAAAACAAACTGTATGTAGGATAAGGATTCCTACATGCCAAAAGGGTTTCTCTTAATTTGCATGCATCCTACAAATTTTCTTCTAAATCTTAGACTTTAGTTTCTAATTCTTTCTTTTCATTTTCCAAAACTTTGTTTGAATAAGTTGCATATTTGTTTTTCTATTCAAGTACATAATATTCTTCTTTAATTTGATGTAGTATTTATAAGGGAGGAATACCTGGATCACTTGTTTGACAACTGTGGTCAACAAATACCTTAAGAGGAGGAGGTGCAACATCAGGTGGTTTATAAGAGTTTACCAAACTCTACAATCTCCTATTTTCATTCTTTAGACTTTTTATATATATATCCAAAGATATATTTGTTCACTTTCATTTTCCTTTATTGTTTCCTCTAATCTATGAACTTATGCTACATGATCAACAGATGATGTATCTAATTTCTGCACTAAAAATGAGTTGAGATGATCCTTGTCCTGCAATTGATTGATCAAGTCAGCAATGTCAGTTGTTTGTTGTTGTTAAAGAGCTTGAGCTTGAGAAAGTTGTAAAGTTAACTTCAAAACATGATCATTTGGATTAGATGATTCACCTTTCTCATTGGTACATATAGTTTTCCCTTTATCCATTGTAGTTTCAATTAGAATAGAAGGTTATTATGCCATACTTGATTCCTCTACTATGTGTGGCTCTTCCTTTGGAATTGGCTCCTCCATTATGATTGTAGAGTTCCTTTCAGAAAGAATTTCTCCAATATCTATAGGTGTAGGGATATTTTGATGTATGGAGGAATGAGATAACATTTTAAGACTTTCCAAAATGTTTGTAGCTTCTTGTTCATCTTCATCTGTCAAAATGAGCCTTCTCCTTCTTTTGGTTACTCTTTGAGCTACACTTGGTTGGCTTTCCTTCTCAACCATCAATCCCTTAGTCTTCTCAGGTTCTGTAGTAACCTTTCATCTCAATTTTATTCTTCTTGACAAGGGAATTAGTTGTACTATATATTCATGAGGTTCTTTTGGAGACCTTGAAACTACAGGGATTTGAGGCCTTATGATTCTTCTTAAAGATGAAGGAATTTCTATTGAGACTATAGTATGTGATTTCTTCCTTGGTGTTATTTTCTCAGATGATGCAACAACTAGAGATGAGCATTCTTGTGGTAAATTTGGAGTTTCTTGTGTAGGCAAATCTGGAATTTGTTGTGCTATACTGTTCTAAAATTCTTTTCAGACCTCTTGTCCTTGCTGAAGGAAGTGATGTTGGATAATGAGATGAATAAGGCCATGATGCCTAAGATCAGCATTAGGGGTTATAGACATAACTTGTAGAGCACCATATAAGAAGGATGGGAGGTTAATTTTGTACTAAGGGGTTTTTCTCCCATGTTTAAGATGTATTAACATTTTCATGGCGTCTCCCCTTAAAAGACTGTGTTGCCCTTCACAAATGATATACTTGAGTACCCACTTGGAAACATATTTCTAAGGTTTAGGAAGTGAATTTCTTCTAATGTATTTTGATTTTCCCTTTGAATCTACTAGACATGAAGTCTCAGTTTTCCCATTACCATTAAACTGACTAATTAAATCACTAAATGAAATTCTGCTTGTAGCTCTCATTCCCTCTTTTGGAACTTGTATAATTTAGCTTATAAATTGAGTTGTAATAGGAATAACAATGCCTTTCACAATTGAAAATTTAGGGGTGAGATTAGTGATGAATTCACTTACCATTATTTCATTGAAACCCTGAAACTTTTCAATGAAAGGTAGCCAACTATTAGCTCTAAACACTACCATAAAAGCTTTGTCTTTATGAAAATTTGCTATATCCTTCAGCTCTGATCTTGTCTTCTATCCCAATTCTATGTGGATTTATAGTCAACTCTATTCCTTTAACTCTAATTGAGGTGTAGACCAGTCTTTTGTCAAAATTGGTAGGCAACAGTCATTGAGGATTTGTAGGCGATAATCATGGAGGATCTATAGACTAGCTTTTGTTGAAGTCTGTAGAAATGAAATGGTTCATACCAAATGCTACAGCTGCATGAGTTCATAGTTTGATATGATGACTTGATATAGTTAGGTGCCACACATTTTTATGGAGTGTGCAAACCATTTTATCTTATTAATACAATTTGGGTGAAATGATGATGTGTCACATTGACGATGACATCGATTTATTACTTCATTTAAAACCCTTTTTATGACATCCCATCATTATGATACTTGATGACTCAATTGATTATATCAAAGATGCACACTTATCCATACACCTTTGGCGGCTCGGTTGCATGATTTTTTTTTCATTATGGCATGTGTCATGTCATTCCATTTTGGAAGATTTGAATTTGGGTCATCTCCATAGAATAAGTCTTAATTAAATCAAAGATAATTAGTTAACTAAACATAGATAAATACAATATATATCTTAATTACTTTGACCTTAGATGTTATCCTTTGCTCGCCATGTGTCCTGCACAAATAAGTTTGCATGGATTAGTTTATTGCATGGAGACGACCAATTATAATGACATGATGAGATTTTATTATATATTTTTTGTTTTTGCCCTTTGGCCAGCCATTGTTGGTTTTCTATCCAAAGCCCTTTTCACAATGCATAGCCAGCCAACAAGCTGGTTTTCTGGGCATGCATTGTGAATAACATCCCTGGAAGGATTTTCACTATTGATATATATTTTTTATTTTTTATTTTATTTATTTTTTTATTTTTTACTGGACTACAGGATTATCAAGGAACATGTTCACTAGAAGAAGCAGAGCTCTCCAAAATAGCTACTTGATCCTTTACCTTTTGAACAAATTCTTCTTTATTGAGAGGTTTTTGATAGAGCTTCAATCTATATCCATTAAGTAACAGAGCCCTTCTGCTGTCATAAATAGGTATTAGCTTAACATAACCATTTTCATAGACCTCCTCAATTTGATAAGGTCCCAACCACCTTATTTGTAGTTTTCCTTTGAACTATTAAAATTTGGAATCAAACAATAGTGCCCAATCTCCTTTCTAAAACTTACGTTGCTTGATTTATGAATCATGCCAAACTTTTCTTTGATGTTGTACCAATCAGTTCTTTGTAGTGTTTCCATCCTCATATCATCAAGTTGATTAAGCTGTAGGAGTCTTTCTTTCTGTATTTATTCTAATTTAATTCCTACTTCTATAGCTATTTTCAGAGTTTGTAATTCAAATTCAACAGAGCATAAAGGCTTCTTACCATAAACCAATTCATAAGGTGAAAATCTAGTTGTTATTTTCTAAGTAGTATTATAGGCCCAAATAGCTTTTGGTACTTATCTACCCAATCCTTTCTACTGGAATTAACAACCTTGGTTAAAATTGTTTCTAGTTCTCTGTTGGTGACTTCAACTTGCCCGTTAGCTTGCAGATGGAATAGAGATGTTTTTCTATGCTGAGTTTGATATACTTACATGAAGTGCTTTATCATATTTGACTTGAATGGCGGTCCTTGATCTAAGACTATCTCCCTTGGAGCACCAAATATTTGCATGATTTTAAAATATAAGAAATCAGCTACCATCTCGTCTCTTGCACGAGTTAATGCTTGCACTTTTGCCCACTTGGTCACATTGTCTGTACATACTAAGAGATATTCTCTTTCTCTAGAAGGAGGATCCACTAGACCTATAAAATCAATTCCCCATTTCTCAAATGGTTCTAAAACTAATTGAGGATGAGGGTGTAGAGGCATCTCTATTGAAAGAGTAGGCTATCTAATTCTCTAATAAACATCACAGTGTCTGACATATCTTTTTACTTGCTGATGAAGGTGAGGCCAATAGTATCCTGCTCCCAATATTTTATGTAGGGTTCTTTGAGCTGAGTAATGCCCTCCTCCTGGTTCATCATGACAAGCTCTGATAATATCATAAGCTTCACCATTTGTCACACACCTACAAAACACATGGTCAGGTCCAAGTTTAAATAACATTCCATTAATCCATTTGAAAGAAGAGCTTTCTTTGATTAAATGTTTCTTTTCTTTTTGTGAAAATTACAGAGGAAACTTCCCTGTGGTGAGGTAATTGGCTATGTCAGCAAACCATGGAGATTTTGGTGAAATAACAAATATTTGTTCATCTGAAAAGTCATTTTCCACTAGTTCTTCTTCACCTATAGTGTTTATTCTTGACAGAAAAATAGCCACCACATTAGACTTTCCTAGTTTATCTATAATAGTAACATTAAATTCTTGTAAGAGCAACAACCATCTAATAATCCTACCTCCCACAATTGGTTTATTGGTAAGATATCTAATAGCTAAATGATTTGTATAGGCAAATACCTTGTAGCTTGTTATTTAGTGTCTAAATTTATTAATTGCATAGATTACAGCTAGGAATTCCCTCTCAGTTATGGTATAATTTCTCTCAGCAGGTGTCATGTTTTTTCTAACATAATATATAGCATACATGTTTCCCTCTTCATCTTTTTGTCCAAGTATTGATTCTAGTGCTATATTGGAAGCATCTATGTATATATGGAATGGCTTAGTCCAATCTGGTCTTCTCAATACTAGAGCAATAACAAATTTAGCTTTGATGGTCTCAAAGGCTTACTGGCAACTATCACTCCATTCGAATGTACTATCTTTTGTAAGCAAGGCAAACATAGGGGTAGCTATTTGGCTAAACTTAACTATGAAGCATCTATAGTAACTAGTATGTCCCAAAAAACTCTTAATTTTAGTTTGTATTTATGGAATAGGTAAATTAGAGATTATTTTGACTTTCTTTGGATCTACTTGAATGCCTTTTATATAAATATGGTGTCCCGGGACTATTCCTTCATCCATAATCAATAAACATTTCTCATGGCTCAAAGATAATTGATGTTCCTCACATTTGATCAATACTCTTTCCAAGTTGGTAAGATCCTCTTCATAAGTTTCACCATAAATGGTGAAATCATCCATATATACTTCAACATAATCATTTGTAAGGTTAGAGAATATTGCTAGAATTACTTTTTGGAAGGTTGCTGGAGCATTACGGAGTCCAAATGGAAGTACTTGGTAAGCAAAAGTTCCATAAGGGTAGGTAAACATGGTTTTATCTTGATCTTTAGCTTCTATCGTTATCTAGTTATACCCACTAAACCCATCCAGGAAAGAAAAAAATCTCTTTCCTACCAAGTTGTCAAGAACTCAATTAATGAAAGGTAAAGAAAAGTAATCTCTGAGTGTTGCTTTGTTTAATTCTCTATAATGTAGACATACCCTTAATTTTCCATTTTTCTTGGGCACAATTACCAGAGGTGAAACCCACTGGCTGTCTGAGATGGGGTAAATAAACCTAGCTTCTAGCAACTTTTAGATTTCTATTTTGAATATTTCCTTTAATGCTGAGTTTATTATTCTTTGTGGTTGTCTGACCGGTTTGATAGATTTTATGTAAATGTGATGAGTGTAAATGCTGGGATGAATTCCCTTCATGTCGGTATAATCCCAAGTAAAAGCCTTGATATGTATTTTCAATACTTCATAGAGTTGATCTTCCTCTTCATTTGTTAACTAACTATTGATGTTTAAAATCTTTCTAGGTAATACCATGATTGGTTTTGTACCTAGGTAGTTAGATTCTATTTACTTAAACTCACCAATCAATGAGTTTAAAGGACATGGATGAGGAAGTAGCTTATGAAACATAGTTACATTATCAACAAACTCTTTTTTAGGAGGAATCAGTCTTTCTAAAGAACAATGAAATGTATTTAAGAAATGAGTTTGTTGTTGTTCTGCGAATTTCCACATACTTTCTTGAATCAATCCATGATCATATGGTGAAGAAACAATATAAGAAGTAGAAGTGGAGGTTTTATAATATTCTATTTGACCCAAGAATCTTGAACTAAGCCAATTTGTAGTTTCTGGACTGGCAAAGTCCGTAGCTTTTGGATTGGCAGAGTCCATAGATTTTGGACTACCAGATTCCGTAGATTTTGGATATATGTATCCATTCAATTTTTGCAAGTGTTTTTTAACTATGATCATAGATAATGAGAAAATGTTGTTTAATGTGTTGTCTAATTTATTCACCCAAAGTTCTTGTATGCAATTTGTTGATGGTTTTGTAGGAGAATACAAAGAGAAACATTTGGACTTTATCCGATTAGAAATGGTCATGTCTCCTAACCTAAAATCAATCAATGCTACTACAGTAGCCAACCATAGTCTACCTAGGATTATGGGATATCCTATATTCTTTGTTTTGGGTTGTAAAACTATGAAATCTATTGGATACTCCCAAGATTCTATTAGTACTTCAACATTTTCTATAGTCCCTTCTAGTTTCATTACAGACTGGTCCACCATTTAAATAATGGTAGTTGTGGGTTGCATTATCATAAGAGATAATGCATGGAGAGTATCAATTGTCATAACATTGATTACTGCTCCCAAATCTACCAAGACGTTAGAAATTTCTTTACCTCTGATTGTAACTATGATCACTGGGCTTCCCAGATCTGCATATTTTAAAATTAATAGTTTTCCTACTAATAAATCAATAACTTTTCTTTCAACATGAATGGTTTCTAGATATTTTTCTTTCCTTCCAAGTGTCTTGATACAAATGTTTTTGTTGATCTTGTTTAATTCAGGTATATCCCTAATAGCTTGTAGAAGGGGTACCTCAATATTGATCTTTTGCAACTCATGGAAAAAGTTTGATTCTGGTTTAATACCCATTTCTTTTAATCTTTTAGGAAAAAGAACTACTAGGGTAGTAGTTTTTTCTTTGTTTGCTTCAGGGCTTATTTTGATTTCAGACTCTCCAGTTTTTAATTGAGATGATTCTGTTTTTTCATTTTCATCAGGTATCTCAAAAATGAGAACTGGAGGTTTTTGTATAATTTCTCTTGATCTCAAATGTATGTATGAACACTCAATAACTCCAACATTGATTGTATCTTCTTGTTCATTAATATAAATAGGTGCTGGTTGTTTATTTTTCATATTTGCTATTGGTTGTACAGGCATTAAGGGTTGATTGATTTGTCCTTGTTGCTAAATAACTGGGGGTGGCATAATAGTTTGTTGTTGAAGTGGTCTTCTTGGTTGGGTGAATTGTGACTGTGGGTTCCACTACTGATTTTATTATTGATATGGCTATGGCATCCATTGCTACTGTGGTATCCATTATTGCTATGGCTATGGCATCATCCATGGGGGTGTTGGCATCTAATCTTGTCCTGCCCATGGATTTTGAATTGATGGAATTTAGAGTTGATTCCAAAATGATGAAGGAACTGGAACATTCCATGGTGCCATCCATAGATTAACTAGATTTCTTGCATTAAACTATCCTTGAGCGTAGTTTTGTGGGGTAAAGTTTTTTATTTGAATATAATTTACTTCTTTAGTGGACTGGACTTGTATTTTCATTTAATTTTTAAAAATAAGCAGAAGAATACAATGTTTGGTATCATGATCTATTGCATCACAAATTCTGCATGATGAAACATTAGTTTTATCTAGGGGATAGTCTTTAAGAGCGTGTTTCTATTTTCACTTAGGATAGTAGATTGCTAAGGGTTCTATTGTATTTGCCTTAACTTGAAGGCCATCCAAGGTATTATTTAGTGTAACTAGGATATCTATCTTTAGATTATCAAATTCTTCCATTAACTTACCCACTTCATTATATTTCCCAAATCTTCCTTTCCTAATTCTAGGTTTCGTTCAAGAGTAGTTGGTACAAAGCTCAAAAATTTGATTGAAAGCCAACTTATTTATATCTCCTCCTCCCATCAGATTTAAGGCATCTCTAGTGTCTTTATCCAACCCTTTCAAGAAAACCAATTTTTGAATGTCTTCAGTGAGTGGATAATTGCTTATTTTTTGAGTGAATATGAATCTATCCAAA
The DNA here is from genome assembly GCA_037957365.1 of Torreya grandis. Taxonomy (NCBI): domain Eukaryota; kingdom Viridiplantae; phylum Streptophyta; class Pinopsida; order Cupressales; family Taxaceae; genus Torreya; species Torreya grandis. The sequence goes on along the minus strand of JARHVA010000540.1, from coordinate 3,872,200 downwards.
TAATCCTCTAAAGATCCATCCTCATTTTGCTTGATTTTGAAGAAATCCTCTTTTCTTTCTTGCACTTGGTAGTAATCTTGGTATTTTTTCAAGAATTTTGTTTCCATGTCATCCCATGTTCTAATAGAATCACCAGGAAAACCCATGAACCATCTCATAGCTGCATCCTTAAGTGTAGAGGGAAATAGTTTTAATTTTTGACCATCTATTGTGTAATCATAGGTTTGACATAGCACCTTAAATTCAAATAGGAATTGATCAGGATCTTCTGTAGGTCTTCCCCAAAAATTTGGTAGATTAGCTGGTGAAATATTTTTCATGGGGGTTTGATCATTAGGATATGCAATAATAGGAAAGGAGAAAGTCCTTCCTAGTTGTGCAAGTTATTGATTTTGTTGGAGAGCCATTTCTTCTTCTAATGATGTTTCAAAATTGGGATGATATTCCCACTAAATATTTGTGGTATTAGTTATGGGTTGTTCAATTTTTTTTCAATTATATATTTTTGAAATGCTTCTTCTAAATCCTTGGCAACTTCTAAATAGTGTCTTCCTACAAGAGATTGATCTTGAGGAATTTTTATTATGGGGATTGCTTGTGGCAATGGCTTGGTTTCTATCCAAGTTTAAGAAGATTATTGCAAGTAAGTTTCACTTGTAACTTCTAGTTCACTACTCAGAGATGTTTCACTTGTTTCTTGGTGGAAACTTTGGGATGAATTATCCTTTAGAATCTCTAGGATGGTACATCAATTTATTGAATTTTTATAGGATTTTATAGGTTTTTACAATGTTTTCTATTTTTTCACTCTAGACCAATAATTATTACCTTATTAACACCTTATGTTCTCTAGCAATGGTGCCAAAAATGATGAGTGTCATTTAACTCCTCACTTAATCAATATTCAATTGACGTCTTGTCAACCAGGGCTGATGTCCAAAGCTATCTGCAGTAAGGTATGGGATGGTAGATCTAGAAGGCTACTTATGGGGGTGTTTGATTGTCCTATTCTAACTTTGACTAAAGAAAGAAATGTTTCCTAAACTACGTGACTCACTCTTTTGCTGAAAAGGAAGAAATCAAATCAATCCACTCTTTTGTTGTAAAAGATCAAACTCCTATTTACACTTGCATGGAAATTAAAATCACACTCTTCACTAACAAAAGGAAATTTGTTTCACACATTTGCTATAAAGGAAAACACACATTGCTTAGAAGGAAATGACTTTGAAATAAGAAAATACTTTTTAAACTATGAATTTACTTTGATGTTTTTATGAATAAATGTAAATATTAAAAATATTCTAATTAATTATAACAACAAATTAGTAAAACATAACATAAATAACGCACACAGTTCCTGGTTCCAAAGAGAGTGGGCCCTTGCTCCTCTCGAACTTAGGAACAAAAATTAATCAATACTAGAAACTGAAGCATTAATTCATAAAATTGAAATGATTACAATCTGTCTAAAACATGTAATATGCTTGTACAAATCGTTTCCTCTATTATCTACTCTCTATCATCTAACATCTATATCTATAATATATGAAAATATTACATTTTATATTAATATATTCATTTCAAAATAGGATGAAAAGGAATAGGATTCCTTGGTTGATCCATTCATCCAAAGATAGGATATTAGATTTCCAAGAGATCTAATTATTTTGATAAAATAGATATCCTATCCTATAATAATCCTAAGATCCAAATATATATACAACTTTTTCAAAAGCAAATCCTATAAAATAGCAAGTGGTTATTTCCCTTATTTGATTTTAGCTAGAATGATTCTCTCTTATCCTATCTAGCCACTAGCTTCCTCATTTGTAGCTTCATCCCTACAAAATTCTTGGAATTGACCCTGCAGAGTCGAGAAGAATGAACTTGCGGAGTTTGTAGAAACAAGCATGTGGATTTTATAGAAACGAGCCTACAGAGTCTATAGAAAATAGCCTGCAAAGTCCATAGAAATAAGGCTGTGAAGTCTGTAGTTCTGCTAGATGAAGATCAAAATTGCATGTTCACTATACATTTCTTGTTTCTTTTTTCTGAGCATTCTTCACAAAAAAAATCACTAAAACATGCTATGTATTAGACATTAATGACAAAGTAAAGGTTTAGTCTTTGGTTCAATATAAACAAGACAAATATCTATTTTCCATGTAATAGATATCTAACAATCTAAGATTTGCATAAGATAATATCCTTCAAGAGATAAATTGAGGGAAATAACATGTCAATAATGAGCCATATTCTGAGCTCATCATATATCATGATAAACATTGTCATCATCACAATCCATACTTACACTTCTAGGATCTCCTTTAGGCTGTTAGGCCTTATCAAAATGACTTGCTATGATAGCAATTGTTGGAATCACAATGACTAATATGGGGGGGGGGGGTGAATTAGTCTTCAAAACATTCATTTAATTCCACTTAACATTTATGATCAATTCATAAAACATATAGATCAATCAAAGCACAAGCAACTATACATATGAACATGAAATACAAAAACACATACAATATGTGTAAAAACCTCAATAGGAAGAAAAACCATTAATATATTTAAATGGACTATAGTCTTATAAGACAAAAACCAAATTTATTAAAACACCAAGTCCACATGGAGCACCACCCCAACTATCCAAGCACCTACTTGACTAGGCTTTAACAAGCACCCACTTGCAAGGAGACACCAACCCCCTAGATGAATCAACACCAAATCGACCACTAATTGATTTCATCACCTTAAAAACACCATATTTCTAAACCAACAGATGATGACCACCTCTTCAACTCTTCACACTCTTATCCCTCTCAAACTGCCTTCTAGGCCTCTTCACTCAATTAAGTCCCTTCAAGACTAATTAGGTTTTATGACCTTGATCTTCATACTCAGACCTCATGTTAGATATTCATGGTAGTACCTTTTATCTCTTATTATATTATATAATACCTCTTTACACTCAAGTAACTTCTATCGCATTCGCTCCTCAATCCAATCCTCTAACTTATTCAAATAGGCCTAATATGCCTTATTTATATACATAACTTATGAACACACACCTCTTGGTTGGCAATTATATTATAACCACTTATCTTTAAAATTAAATATATATTAACTCATGTTATCAATAATAATCAATCACACAAATTAGTCGGCCACACCTTCATTAGGCCATATCCTCCTTTAGGCCTTATGGAGACGTAATAGACATTATTTAGACGCATGTTACACTTTAAGTTCTTTGGGGCACTTTCAATCTCCACATATAGTAAAAACATATAATATAATAGATTCCCACTAATGTATTATAGGTTCAACAAGACATTTTACAACAAATCACTACTTGAAACCCCTCATTAATATTCAGTCCTATTATGCCTATATACACCAAAAATATGCCTTTCAATACTGAAGATAAAACTCACTTAAACCAATAAAAATGATAAAAAAGACACATAAATATAATATAAATGACCTCACAGTCATCACTATATGATTTTAACACTTTAACTCAAGGCAAAAGGCTTAAACTCATCTCTTCAGTATGCTAACTTAGAACTGCTAGAACCATCAAAAAATAATCATGAAACTACTTGACATACAACACCTAAAAAGACACTTTTAATGATTTTAAATACATTAAAAATATTATATAACATATTCATAACAACATAATTCATAAAAATAATAACCTTTAGTAGCAAACATTGGTCTTCCAGACCAATCTCCTGACCTTATCTCACACAGTCTTGCTTAAACTAGACAAGCCATTTTAGCTTCAAATTTTCAACCTCTTACACTAACTTCTAAGATTTTAAAAATAATGAACATGATCCTCTATAATATCCAAACCATCTTTAAATATAAACATCATATGCTCTAGTGGAAAGTATTAGTCTTACAAACCAATTTATTGACCTCACTACACACAGACCTCACTAAGCTAGACAAGCCATTTTGGCTTCATCATTTTCACCACTTACACTAAATTTAAAACTTATCCAAGACATGGAAATTAATTATAAGTCATTAACACAACTCCATGCACTTGAATCCATCAATCTACCTTGAAAATACACTTAGAACCAATTTCTCATTACTGCTTGGGTTTGGTATAATTTGCTCTAGCAGGCCTTTTAGTGATTAGCCAACTTGGATCACCAAAATGAGACAATTAAGGACTATCACCAGTCAAAAAACCACCATGTACATAAGATACAAGTATCTACCTTCTCCATACAATAATTTTCAAACTTTATCCAATACAACTTTTGACAACTACAATAACTTTTTCAAAAATAAGCTTGTATCTTCACATTTCATCTCTCATCTCTCTAAAAACCACCACCTATAGGTACCTATAAGATTCCACTATAATATCCAAACACTTACCTAGGCATACAAATCCATTATGGGCAATTTTTATCAACATCTTTAACATTGGGTCCTTATGAGGGTTTAAACCTATCTACAGTGTTAACAATTATTCATAAAGCATAGCCCCTCAATTCAAAAACTAATGCCTATAAAATTCACCTAGGACCCTTACCCATATCTCATGAATATATTAGGTTCCCATGCAAATTTTTGATGATCTAATGAACACAATAAAATCCTTCTCAGGTTTCTAGACCCTTCATTTTGAGTACTTGAGAGACCTCCAAATAACTTTTCATGCCTTGTCATTCAAACTAGAACCTCAAACTTCATGCACATGCATAAATAAACTTGAATCACCTTTTTAAATGATCATCTACTCACAATTACCTTGGAAAATGATCCTAATACCCCACTAGGCTATACTCTCTCTCTCTCTCTGCACCATAGTCTTCATACCTTATTAAGCCTTGAACTAACCTTAATGCCTCTTTTCATGCTCTCAACACCTCATTATCATGTTCAACATCTCACTCTCATGACATACAACATCTCTCATTATCAAACATTGTCATACATCCTTTGCATGCCTTGATAATAGATCTTGATGCCTCATTAGGCCATGCAAGGCTTAAGAGAGGTTTAGATGTAAACTTAGACTAAAGGTCCTACCCTTGTAGGATCACTTTGAAACACTTTTGAGTGCATCCACACATCATACTCATTCTCATATTGTGAACTATGAATTTGACTAAGAAGAGTAGATTAGTATGGTGTTAGTGAATGAAATCAAATAAAAAACACATTAAGCTAACATCTTTATGCCTACTTAATAGGGTGAGATTAGTAACAAAAACAAATGACAAACATAACTAAAATGTAAGGAAAAACAACAATAATTCATTCACCTTCCTTGGATGCTCCAAATGCCTTTGTAGTAATAGCTTGCTCAGCTTTGTGCTCATAAAGTCCTTGGCAATGGAAGCTTGGCTACCTCCATCTCTCCTTGGCACCTTTGGCTTGTGGCTTGGATTGTCTTAGAATCAATTTGACATAGTAACACTAGTTACACAAATATTTGTAATCAATTATTCATTATAACTTTTCATAATCATGTGTTAAAATTCATGTGGTAAGGTCTCCTATTTATAGATTTTTGTAAATGTCTATAATCAACACAAACCATTCATCTTAGGATTGAGATGTGTGGCTAAGGATTAATCCAATTATGCAATTTAAATTTTATAAATAAGATCATCTATATTTGGAATATAGGAGAAATTAAGAGGCATGGAGGACGTTGATGAGGCATGGGAGGCATGAATCCTGATATTTGTGGCATTTATGGCCTAGGGATGTCTTCCCAAGAAATGAGGTCACCTAATGATGTAGATATTAAATATTAATTTAAAAAACAAATTATTCAACAAGTTTCCATGGAATTATTAATTATGCCTTGATTTAGGTTAATTAGATCTTAAGCATGTTTAAGCACTTTGCGCACAAATTACTCAAATTGATCAGAATGCCTTGTTATTCATCCAAAATTTGACTGGATTGGAATTGGAAGTCAATTTCAGATGTGTTAGATCCATTATCCCATTTAGGATGTTATTGAAAATAAATAACAAAGGCACATGTCTTGTGTAAGATATTTGATAAGAAAGCGTAATCGAAAGTACCTAGGTGTAAAATTGGCATTTTGACATAGAATGATTTGATCAAAGTTAGCTAGCCCATAAATTGCATTGCCCCATTTAGGGATACCTTGGCCAAAATTGGCATTTGAATATGTCAATTTCAAAGCTTTTAATGTGATTTAGTATTTTTAGGCCAATTTGTGTACTTTAAGTAGAAATTGGCCAAAAGCCTGGTTGGAGGTTATTGGTGGCCAGAATTAGGTGTCTACAATTTGCCCCTATTTGGGAATTCATTACAAGATATAAGCACATCAATATCTTCTCAAATAATGAGAGATGTCCTGTATTCCAAAAAGAAGATGATGGTTGAAGAACAAAGCTTCAAATGGTGTTTGGGAAGCTTATGATGATGCCCCCTCGAGGAAGTGGCCATCACATTTGTTGATGGATGGTCCCTCGAAAATAAATAAGAAAGGTAGAATTAACTCATGGTTGAGATTAATCCAAATGAGAAAATGCTTGCATGCATTGATTTAAAAAAGATGTTGATTTGCTCAAAGGTGGTTATAATCAAAAATAAAAGTCAAAATAATGATTTGCCCATAGGTAGTTATAATTATTAAGAGGACCTAAATTGGCTAAAGATGATGGTGCCCCAGTTAGGGTTGGTTAACAATCTAACACAAGGATATAACCTATAATACATATTAAAGATGAGCAATCACAAAATGATGAAAGAGATAAATAGAAGAATAAGATTGATCAATAGAAAATATTTAGTTATACCTTCCAATGAGGAGATGCTCATCTTGATTAGAAATGACACAACTAGAATGGCCAATGGGTTAATTTGATCAAGGGTGGGATGGAAGGATTTGCCAAGGTGCCAAGGAGAAAACTTCTATGGCTCCATTGATTATAGACCTTATTGAAGCTATTTTTTACTATAGCATGTGATGGTAGGAATCATGATAGAACACCATGAAGACTTAGATGAAAAATGCATAAGGACTGACTCTAGATATCTGATATCCAAATGAAAATAATGCACCAATGATAAAAACCATGATGACAATGTTGACATATGAATATAGATAGACTCAAGAATAATGTGTGCAAAGAATCACCCAGTGAACACATATAGATTGAGTCAAAGCAACAGTGATAAAAGGAAACAAAAAAATAAGTGAATAAATAAATAAACAACTTGAAATAAATAAACAAACAACTTGAAATAAATAAACAAACAACTTGAAATAAACAAACAAGCAGAAAGCCTAAAAATAAAAGCAAAAGAAATCATCCTAACAATGATAGTGCCCCAGTAAGGTGGATCGAGGATAACTGACTAGGCTTCGATAGGAAAATATTTTTAGATTTTTGAAATGTTATGAATGTTTTTGGTATTTTGAGGTGTCTTAACTCATTAGAGAATGACAAGATAGCTGCTCATAAAATGGTGAGAGCATTTGGCTTAGGTTGTTGACAAAATGATGAGAGCATATAGAAAGGGGGACTAAGGTGACCTAAAAATGAATTGAGTATGACCTACATAGTCCTAAAATGACCTTAAGTCATATTAATTCCATCCATACAAAAAGTAGGGAAAAACCAACTAGGTCCCAACAAGTTCTCAAATCTAGAAAATGTCTAGTCAAATGAAAACAATGATGGCAATGTGATGAGACAATGCATGGTAAACAAGTGTTGCCCCTAGTTTGCCCATAGGTGGTTATAAATAGGATACAAATACATAGGTCAATGATACTAATTTTGTCCATAGGTAGTTATAATTAGTAGCAAGACTGGTGAAACATTGATTTGCCCATAGGCAGTTATAATCAAGCTCACATAAACAAACTTGATAAGATGAAAGATATCTTGCCAGATCAACTATCACACTATTTTCATAGATTATCATTATAAACATAGATTGGATTGATTGTTGAAGCTTGATCATAATCCTCTTACAAAAGGTGTGGGAAGAACCAAATGAACCAAGATTAAAACAAGATTGGGTAGGATAACTAAAAATAGGCTTTGGTCTAGATAGGAATGGAATGATAGGATGTATAAAATGGTAAGAGGGTTTTCCCCCAGGTGATAGGATAAGGTAAATGGTAGGGTATAGAGAAATGGAAAAACGATATGTAACAATGGCAATGGCATGGTAATGTGAAATGGCATGGTACATGTTTTTGGCCTAGGTGTGGTAAATGGCATATGATTCTATTTTTCCTATTAAGATGGAGATGCACATCTTAATCAACAAATGATACAAATAAAATACTCGATCATGTTAATTGATATCCCACACCTCATCTAAATAACTACTCTATCAAGAACTGGCTGCAAATTTAGTTGTCAAGAATGCTTTTGTGATCTTCATTGGTCATTGATTTTGATTCCTTCAAATATTGAGACAAGGTATCTTTATAGCCTCTACAAAGGAAAGTGCAATCATGGATGGTAAACAAGGAAAAATAATGCATGGTAGGTTTGATTGTGAAATAAAATGGTTGATGATAATGGAAAGGGTAATGGTGGTGAAATAAATGAAGATTACAACTTTCAGTCACACATAATGTTGTTGATGTCGAATTCAACGTAAATTTTATTATGGTGGGGCTGAAGACTTGTTCTCTCAATAGGACCACCAAATTTTTATGTTTTTTGATATTGAGAGTTCTACCATCTAATTAGGCTATAGATTGGAAGCTATTTTGATTTGATCTTTGATTTTGTCTTCATCAAGCAATGAAGAACTTTTATGCTCAGCTATTAGTGCCTAAATGAGGTTTTCACCAATCAAGTTGTCTTGATTGTCTCGTAGTGCCTTCGATAAGGTTTTAATAAGGAATGTTGACTTTTGACTCTGATTATCTTCTAATACTTTTGAAAAAATTTCACTAGAAAATGTTGAGTTTTGACTTTGATTATCCCCTACCACCTCTAAAAAGGTTTCATTAAGAGAGTGTTCTTTTGTTATATGAATGTGGTATTAGCCTCCTTACTCTTTTTCAACTAATATGTCACCATGGATGCAGTTTAACAAAGTGTGATTTTGTCAATTCCAATCGACACTTGTGGAAGATGGAATGTCAATGATATGGCTATTTTGGTTGATGGTAATGGCCTATGGAATGGTAATGGAATGGAGAGAGGCTACATAATCCTCATAGAGGATACTAGGATAACTTGTGTTGAAGCTAAAATATTCATCCTAAAAAACTATAGAAGGATCACAAATGTATTCAAATTGGTCTGAAAGGCATGCATAACCAATGTTGCAACAACCATGAACATATTCTTCTTCTAAATCTAATTCTAACTCAAGGGACACTAAATCTGATGTTGATTCAGATTTTGATGGTAAATCTGATGCCATTTAAAGAATATAACTTGACTATAACTTTGATTCTTTATATGATGGATACTCTATTATAATGATGTCTTGTTGAATATGTGGTTTTAGACAAGTAACAGCCTGTGATGGCATAATGGGCTCCACAAAAACTAGTTTGTCAAAATGTGACTCCTTTAGGATGGGAAAAAGGTTAAGAGACAACTCCTTAGAGACTAGCTTGTCAATAACAGGCTCTTGAAAAATAGGCACATGGTTGAGGTAATTATTTGCCCAAAGGTGGTTATAATCATTAAGAAGTGAGCCAACAAAGACTAGCTCATCAGAGTGAGACTCTTTGACAACTGGTATAGGATTAATAGGTGATTCATCATAGGTTGACTTATAAAAAATGGTTGATTCAATATAAGCATCTCATATTGGTTGGTTCTCTTGGCCTTGGTCTCTAATGAGTTGGAAAATACCAATTTTGAAAATAACTTGGTCTTCGAAGGATTGGATTGGTTGAGGTTTGGATGGGATTGGTTCTTGAGAAGGAATGGATTGTGGTTGGATAATGGCAGGGCATTGGGAAGCATGATTACTCGTATGAGCCAAAGAATGAAGTCTTGAAATGGTAATGATAGGGAGTTGTGGGGCTTGATTTCCTACATAAGCTAAAAGACTAGGTCCTAGAATGATGAAGGGGCATTATGGAGCTTGATTTCTCACACAATCCAAAGCACTAGGTATAGGAATGGTAATGTTATTCTTTGCATATTATAGATCTTGACATATCATATAATCCCAAGGAGGGTTAGGGGTAGTCGATGATTGTATAACAAAAGGATGTCATGGAACTGGATTTCTTACACAAGCCAAAGCATCTAAGTCATCTTCATACACTATATCATCCCAGTTGTGAGTTGGCTCATAAGCTGGTTCTTGACTATGTTCCATATATTGATTATTGAAAAGAGAGTATGGATCCATATTGCAAACAACATTATTTGTAGTTGGGTCTTCAAATTCTTCCTCACAAGCCTCTTCATACTAATCCAGGTCTTGAGTTGGATTATGAGCTGGTTCATGACTATGTTTCCATGAATGATTATTATGAGGTGGATAAAAACCTATCTTACAAACCATATTATCATTGTTGGGGTCTTGACTAAAGCCATAAAATTCATTTTGTGTGGCCATTCTATCATAATTTGGATTATACGTGACTTCACCATAAGTGTAGTTAGACATATATGCATAAATGATGAAAGTTATGAAAACAAAAAGGCTTAAATTCCTACAAATTCCAAAAAAATATGTCCAAAGGATAAATGGTTCCAACTTGGTCTAACTTGGTCAAAGGGGTGGAGTTGTGTCTCCAATATGGTCTAAAAGTCGACTTGTATCTCCAAAATGACTTAATGTTGAAAATTAGGATTTTGACCAAACAAGCTAGACAAGATCAGACAACAAGACAACAATGGACAAAGGTCCAAATGGTATACATTGGTTTGAAACAATGGTTTTCGATACTAGTAGAACAAGTCTTGAAACAAATTGAGCAGCCTAATGACATAAGCATGCTAGAATGATGTGATCTATGTTATGTTTCAAAGACATAAAAGGCTAAAATTGTTTTTAAGATGTTTTGGGTATCATAACACTACCCTCCTTGACTCAAATGCATTGTTTTGACATGGCTTATGAATAAACAAACAAGTTTTAGTCTCAAAACATACCAAGCAATAGTTATCAAAATACACTAAGTATAATCATCTAAATCCTAACAAGGGTATGATAGTGTGGGGTTGATTAACTATCAAGTTTTCAAACATTTCTAGGGGAATCAATTGCACAATGGCTTTCACATCAAATGATGTAAAAGACAAGCACATAAATTGGGTGACCATAGCATTGGCTAGTTGTAAAAAGGTCTAGTCCTTTTTACAACCACTACATCCTAATATTTGCTCAGTGTAGTGTGATGTCCAAATATAGATACGTCTTGTGTACAACTCCAATTAGGAGCCAAATGAAGTCAATGTCAAGAGGTGAAACCCTGGGTCAAAGGCTCCCTAAAGAACTCGTGGGAGGTGATGAAGTCCCCCTCACAAGCCAAGTTTGCATGAAATAAAACACTAAAAGAGAAAGTCTTCAGGGTCATTTTCAAGGTCACCCAAACTTTGATGAGTTTTTGGGAGAGCACTTTAGATGACATTCTTTCTAAGCATTGAACTAGGCTACTTGCATTAAGAATGGTACTTTTGATTCCAAGGGTTCCCTAAAGGGGATAAATAGAAGCGAAAACATGCAACACCCCTCTCTTTTCTAAAAAAAATTAGATCAAACAACTATTAAAGACAAAAATGATAAGTGTGTTCAATTTTAAGTCCAAATGAAAGATTTGGTGGTGTTCATTTGACCCCTTGGTCCTAATTTGTAACTTTGAAAGATAACTACAAGATTTAAGCAATATCACCCTAAATTATTTCATTAAACATAAAAAACCAAGATTCATAATTCATTTTAAAATCATGCCAAATATGTCTTAATATCATGTTTTAACAAGTTTTAAGTCCGTTGATTCCCTGTCTACCCTTAAGGCATCACCCCAAAAGCAAATATGTTAGATTAGAAATATTTTAAATAGATTTTCAAATTTTTGTGAAAAATCTATGAAAATTGAAGCTAAACTAATGTCAAATTTTGAAAATTTAGGAGAAACACATGTTTTAGAAAAAAAATCATCCAAAATGAAGTCCGTATGACCCCAAACCAAGCATTTTAAAATGGCCTATTAGCTCTCAGGTTTGTGTTTTTAAGAAAAACACAGTGATCGACGTTAGTTCTATAACCAATGATGGTTACACTTACTAACCAATGATGGTTATCTAATTGAGAATGGTTATACTAATAGTGACTGACGATGGCTATACCAATTGATGACAATTTTACTAACTAATGACTTTACTGTGTAAACCTGTGACAAAGAAAAATGGAAAAACAAAGTTAGAAAATCAAATTGCAAGAGTTTTAATGATCCAAATGAAGATTTTAAAGTTGCATAATGATCTTATTCATGTGTGGGATGCATTTGGTCCCATTGGGCATGCCATTATGTGAACTAAGATTTTGACTAAGAAGAGGAGATTAGTATGGTGTTAGTGAATGAAATTAAATAAAAAACACACTAAGCTAACATCTTCATGCCTAGTTACTAGGGTGAGCTTAGTAACAAAAAAAAGGACAAACACAATTAAAAAGTAAGGAAAAATAACAAGAATTCCTTCACCTTCCTTGGATGTTCCAAATTCCTTTGTAGTAGTGGCTTGTTTGGCTTTGTGCTCATGAAGTCCTTGGCAATGGAAGCTTGGCTACCTCTATCTCTCCTTGGCACCTTTAGCTTGTGGCTTGGCTTGGATTAGAATCAATTTGGCATGGTAACACTAGTTGCATGAAGCTTTGTAATCAATTCTACATTATAACTTTACATAATCATGTGTTAAAATTCATGTGGTAAGGCCTCCTATTTATAGATTTTTGCAAATGTATAGAATCAACCTCAACTATCCATCTCAAGATTGAGATGCACGTGCCTAAGGATTAATCCAATCATGAAATTAAAATTGATAAATAGGCTCATCAATATTTGGGATAGAGGAGCAATTAAGAGTCATGGAGGGCTTTGATGAGGCATGGGAGGCATGAATCCTAATATTTGTGGCATTTATGGCCTAGGGTTGTCTTCCCAAGAAATAAGGTCCCCTGATGATGTAGATATTTAATATTCATTTCTAAAACAAATTATTCAACAAGTTTCCATGGAATTATTAATTATGCCTTGATTTAGGTTGATTATCTCTTAAGCATGTTTAAGCACTTTATGCACAAATTACTCAACTTGATCAAAATGCCTTATTATTGGTCAAAAATTCAACTAGATTGGAATTGGAAGTCAATTATTAGATGTGTTAGATATGTTATCCCATTTAGGATGTTACTGACAACAAATAACAAAGGCAGATGTCTTGTGGAAGAAATTTGATAGGAAAGAGCAATCCAGAGTATCTAGGTGTAAAATTAACATTTTGACTCAGAATGATCTGATCAAAGTTAGCTAGCCCATAAATTGCATTGCCCCATTTAGGGATACTCTGGCCAAAATTGGCATTTGAATATGTCAATTTCAAAGCTTTTAATGTGCTTTAGTGTTTTTAGGCCAAATTATGTATTTTAAGTAGAAATTGGCCAAAAGCCTAGTTAGAGGTTATTGGTGGCTAGATTTAGGTGTCTACACATACAATCTTCAAAATTTATCACATGCCTGAGATCACTCACCTCATCATGCCACTAGCTCATACCTTCACCATGTTATGACTAGGATCAAGCTTCTAATACACTTGACACCTTGACCTGTTCCTTTTATGTCATGACCTCAAAAAAATAATAAATAAGTAGTTGTAAGAAAATTTGACTTGTACTTTCATGTAACCAAAAGACATTAGTTACCTTTAAATTCTTTCTTGCATTTAAATTCTCTCTGGACTTCAAATGCATCCAGTCACATGGCTTACCTTAAAACACTTCATATATTATGCTTCATATGTAGACATTAGTTATATTCAAACATCTTACATGACTTGTACCATCCATACTCACTTCACTCATGACAATTATCATCAATGCAACACTATTATGTACTTTAACATATCACATACTACTAACTAACCTTATCATTACCGACTAACCTTACTCTCAACAACACTCTTACAGACCTAATTGTCATCATACCTTCATAATAACCTTTACTGAAAACATTGATAACTTCATTCTGCATTGAACCTTGATATAAACCTTCACATAAACGAATAGAGATGACAAAGCTCAACAAACTCACCTTGTCATGTCAAGCTTACAAGCTCATACCTTAAAGACCACTCACCATGCATCTTCACTATATGCACCTTGAAATCAATGACATTAGATTTGAGGACTAATAGGGTCTGGTACAACAAGGTTGATTCCTATAAAGTGGGAACCCTCTCCTTTAAAAAAAAGGAATCTCTTAGACCAAGAGCAAATTAAAAATCCTAGAGAATCCTTGTTGTATAGTGATGCCTTTACATCATTTTATCAAAGTAATGAATATCCCATTCCCAAAAAAATATTGGAGTATATAGAATATAAAGGTAAAGTCTTGTCAGTAAATGAACAAGGAATTCTTAAGCTCGTTTGCCCTGCTAGACAAAAAGTAAATTGAGGCATTGGATTCAAACCACTTGGATCTAACACCTATGATCTTGAAAGTGATGACACTATAATATCTAATGAATAATTTTATGATATCAATATAGAGTCATTTTATAGTGTTTATGATGAGTTTACCGACACTAACCTCTATAATAATAATGTCATCCTTACCATCCATCTATAACTTCAATATTCTAAACTCATCGATTCAGACCAAGAAGATTGCATACCATTGGACATATTCCAAAATGATGAGGCCATTACAAAATCCTTGGAACTTAGATATGGTTTCACTTGGGAATTATAATAAGATATTTGAAATCAATTTAGACTCCACTGCCTACTTTGGGGAGTAGGTAGATTTACTTAGTCATAAAAATCAAGAAATAATAGCCTCTAGTGAAAACCTATCTAAGGCACTATTGGATAGTCAAAAGATTAAAAATAAAGATGTGTTTGTTGGTGAAAACCTCTTTGATCCACCAATGGATGAGGAACTCCACTCTCTCCATGAGGAAGCACATAGTTCCAATAGTCTAAAAATCAACATTGGAATAATATTTAGTCCTAATGATGAGAAAACATTTGAAGAATTGGTACAAGAATTTATAAATATATTTCAAAACTAACATTTGATTGAAATGAACATTTGAAATTATTCATTTATGGGTGAGCTTGATGATTTAGTTGAGACATAATCAAATGACTAATATCAACTTCCTTTGGTGCCCACATTGTACCATTGATGTTAACATTGGTACTAAAGATAATATTCATATCATCAAGTTTGATACTTCATGAAAGCTAATCAATTCCCTCATCAAATAATTCATCAACATATTTGCATGGTCATATGCAAATATGTTTGGCCTTGACCCATCTTTAGTGTTCCATCATTTTGTGGTACATCCTAAAACCAAACCAATCAAGTAGAAGTACAAAAAATGCACCTATGCATAAGAAAATTGGTCAAGAAAGAGGTTGAAAAATTATAAAAAAAGGTTTCATCAGGCTAATTGATTATTCTAAATATATTTCCAACACTGTCTTTGTCAGTAAAAATCCCATGGGAATTTACCTTTGCACTAATTTTTGTGACATCAACAAGGCTTGTCCTAAAGATGATTTTCCATTGTCAAACATTAATATGATACTTGATTCTATAAAACATTATAAAATTATCTCACTTATGGATGGATTTTATGCTTGTAATCAAATCAAAATAACACCCAATAATTAACATTAGACAATGTCCACCACTACATGGGGGAGGTTTTGTTACTAAGTCATGCCTTTTGGCCTAGCATGTGGTACTTATCAACAGGCCATGACCATCATATTTCATAATATGATGCATTATATTTTAGAAGATTATGGGGATGACATATTGGGAAAATCCAAAACAAGAACCAAACATCCATCAATCTTGCACAAAATATTTTGGTTTCTTAGGGAATATAAAGTTCACCTTAACCCTAAACAATGTGATTTTTTGGTTATATTATGGAAACTCATGGGATTCATAATATCTCATAGTGGCATTGAAGTTGGCCTAGACAAAGTCAAGGCCATAACTGACATGCATCCTTATCAAATCTCATAGAATTATACAGTGTCTAAGGAAAAACCAAATTATTTGCAAATTTATTTCACAATTGGCTAATCATTGTCATCCATTCACATATATCCTCAAAATCACACCACCTTTCAATGGAATAGTGATTATCAAGAATTTTTTGATAAATTGAAATAGTATTTGGCAAATCCACCTACACTAGCCCCTCAAACATTAGGAAATTCATTGTTGCTTTATATTTCAGCTATTCAGCATACCTTGGGGGCACTTTTGGTTGAACACGATGAAGATGGAAAGGAAAGGGAAGTTTAATATTTGAAATGAAATCTAATGGCCTATGAGCATAATTATTCACCCATTCAAAAATCTTGCTTAGTGGTAGTCTTTGCATCTCAAAAATTATGTTGAATAATAAGACTATCTTTATCACCAAAGTGGATCCATTAAATTGCTTTCTATCAAAATCATCTCTAATAGGATGAATAGCAATATGGATTATGTTATTAAGTGAATTTGAGATTGAATATACATATAAAAAGGTTATTAAGGGGTAGGTACTTATATATTAACTTTCAAAATCTCCATTTGTCTGACACACAACCACTTACCATGGGATTTCCCAATTAGTCCATCATGACCCTTAATGAGTCACAAAAATGGAAACTCTATTTTGATGGATCTTTTATGTCTCAAAGATCAAGGGCAAGCATCCTATTTATGACACCATGGATATATTACCCTATAATTATTTCATATTGGTTTACCATACATCAAAAACATTTCAAAATACGATGCTCTCATCACATGTTTTCACCTCGCTATCAAATGGAATATCCAATAGTCATCAATATTTAGTTCTTCTCAAATCATCATTAATAAAGTTAATGATTAATATCAGACAAGGGATGATAAGCTCATACCATACAAAGTAATGCGGGTCATCTCCAAGTAATAATTTGAATATATTAAAATTGAGCAAGTATCGTGGGTTAACAATATATTAATATATGTCATGGCCACTAATAGATCACTTCTATAAATGTACTCCAATATTTGAGAATATGAATTTTTAATTAAACAACTCGTTATACTAATATATGAATGTCTAGAGTCCAATATGGTACGTGAAATTTTTGGTCCTAGTTTACCCCATTATCATGACATTTACACCTACCTTTATGATCATACCCTTACAAATGACTTATCATGAACCCAACAAAGATATTTTATCCATAATGCTACCTGATATACCTTATTTAGTGGCATGATTTATCATAGAGGCTATGATGGGATGGTTCTTAATTGTTTAAATTAGGGATAAGTTGATTTAGCTCTAAAAAATGTTCACAACGGGTCTGTGGGGCCCATATTATGGAATGGTCCTTACTAAGAATCTCCTTCGCACAATCTATTACTGGCCAATCATGGAAACTGATGCATGCACCTATGTTAATAAATGTAATATTTTCTAAAAGCATGGTGATTAGATTCGCACTCCATCATAAGTATTGCAGCCAATCAAAACTCCTTGCCCATTTTCAAGGTAGGGACTCAATCTCAAAGAGAATATAAACCTCACCTCATCTGATAGACATAAATTAATCCTAACTACTATTGAGTATTTTACAGAGTGGCTTGAGGCCATTTATTTCACTTGTGTAAATAGAAAGAAAGTCTCTAAGTCCATCCTTAATCACATCATTTTTCATTATGGCATTCCCTCCACTATCACTTATGATAATGGTAAGTCCTTCAAAAATAAGGATGTAAAATCCTTATGTTTTGAATTCCATATCAAGCATAAATGGTCCACTCTTTATTATCCCTAAGGAAATGACAAATTTGAGGCATAATATAAAACCATCATTTAAATCTTCAAAAATATTGTAAATGACATTGGTCATGACTAGCACTTGTAGCATTTTCCTACCTTATGGGCTTATCGTACCAACATTTGTACCCCCATAGGTGTAACACCATATTATTTGGTATTTAGATCAAAATCCATCTTCCCTATCAAGATCCAGTTTACTTTCCTATGTATTTCATTGCAATATCTCATTGATGACAAGGGGTATCAATTAGCTAGGCTACAAGAGCTGGAACTCTTGGATGAAAAGTGGTGAGCTACCATAAATCACCTAACATTATATCATAATAAAATGTAGTAAAACTATGATAAATAAATCAAATATATATAGTTTAAAGTTGTTGATCTTGTGATCAAATAAAATGAGAATAAACACCAATTCAAACTTAGAAAATAAAGGCAAGTTTGATCCAATTGGCTAGGTCCATACATCATAATAGTTAATTATGTTTCAAATTCTTACTGATTGACTACATAAGATGGGAAAGAGGTATATAAGTCCATGAATATCATGAATCTCAATTGGTTTTACACTTGAGACATCAATGGATTATCTATTAGTACCTTGAGGTTAGGTGAAGTGTCACATCTCTTTCACATCCTTCCACCCAACCATGATATAAACTGTATCATTATCCCAACATCCCTTTACCATTTTAAACTTGATGGTGATTTAAAGGTTCTACTAGATACATATAATTTAGCATGATCATAATGTGACAAAATCCTTATAGTAGTACACCAAAATTCCTCATGGATGGTTTCCCTAACTTACAGTCCTTGAAGAGCTTCCTTTAGCTTAATCTCCTTTCACATCTCGCATTACTTTTTGTGTCAACTACCAGAGTTAGTTTTCTTTTGGTAGTGGATTGTTCTATATACATCTTAAAATTACCTTATATTTACATCCATTTTTATTTGTATGTATAACTGAGGTTGTCTTTGTATATTTATAAAATCATAAAAATCAAAAAATGCCAAAAACCTAAAAATTAGAAAAACCTAAAATAAAAAAATCCCAAAATCCTAAAAATAAAAAAATCTAAAATATTACAAAATATAAATACAAAAAGTCTTTATCATGTTTTTCATTTTTTTAGCATTAGACTGTACCCTTAACTATATTCAAGGCAACATCATCGACTATGCCACTTTTCTACTTTGATCTTGTGTACTTGTATATTTTCTAAGAGGTGTCTTTCATCTATGAACTATCATTTACTAACATCATCCAATTCATCTTCCCTAAGGTGAGAACTACATTGGTATGATGCCCACATAGATTATGTAGGTAAGGCTCAATTACATGGGGTTTCTAAGGTTACCTCAACCCATATTCCCACCACCCACTTTTTTGTCTTGGTTTCCACATCCTCAAGAAACTATTGCAATCTCATTTTCACATTTATCCATATTCAATAAATCACTCATCTCATCTAAGATTGCATCATTATATTCTCATGAAATTATTGTTGCTTGGGGGGAATTAGGAACTTGATTCCTTAAATTTATTAATGCAATGGTGTTATATATATATATATATATATATATATATATATATATATATATATATATATATATTTCCAATTCTTTTGTGTGTGTATGTGTGCTTGATTGTTTGCTTTAGTTTTTGAGTATTGACTTAGTTTATATGCATCAGTAGAATCGTCATGATATTTTTATATCATGATGCAATATTTCACATGTTTGTACTTGAGTTAGGCCCTACAGAATTGAAAACAATATTATCATGATTTCTTTCATAATCATGGTACACCCTGTCACATGCTAAATTAAAAATTAAGTTTCAAAATCTACAAGGAAAATGTTAGGTTGTGGAGCTAAAAGCTTCACTGATGCAGACATTGGAGGAGGGTGCTGAGTGTCACAGTCATCGGCGTCGATCAGGCCAACTGATGTCAGTCAGGTGGAGACAGGAAGCTTCTGACGATGATCAGAGATCAGCCAACATTGATCACCTCAGGTAGACAGGGACCGACATCGGTTGCCTGTGCTGTTCTAGAACTATCAGTTGCACGAATAGTTAGTTAACGAACCGGTTGTTTGCATGTAAGAAGGCTAATTATAGTCTTGAGCTACGGATATAATTATTGTAATTAGGTGTCTAATTATTGTTTGCATGAGATCTATATAATAGACTCATGGGTTGTATTGTAATTTGTGCTAGAGAGTAAGAGAGCAAATATTAGCTCCTTCAGAGTGAAGAGAGCAAGGTGTGTTCCTCCTAGTGCCACAATGCCAAGTATGGGTGCTGGTTTGGAGAATTAGAAAGATTCTTCATGTATGTAGGATCTTGGTCAGCAGGTGTGCAAGGCCATGCTTGGAGATCTACATGGTAAGTAAGATCATTGATTTTCAAGTTTATGTGTGTGTGAGATCTAGGTTTGTAGGTGTGTAGAACCAGATTGATTTGCAGGTGTGCAAGATCAGGGAGGTCAGCAACACAACAGGGAGCAATATCAGGGGAGATCTACTTGGAGTATAGTGTGTACTCAGTTGGAGAGAAAAGAGGAAGGCAAGGTAATTCCTTCCAAAGTAAGATCATTTGAGTTACAGGTTGTTGCAAGTTCATGGGAGATCTACTTGGAGTACGTTGTGTACTCGATTGAGTATGTGTGTATACTCGGTGTACTGGCAGTATTGTTACTGACTGGTTGATTGGCAGTGTTGTTACTAGCTGGTGGAGGTGAACACCAACTCTATGTTTGAGTTGTGTGTTGGGACCGTAAGAGAGAGAGTGAGCTCTTGAAGGTGAATTACTGAACACTTGGTGTGGGAAGCCTGTAAGGTGGGAAGAGTGTGGCGTCTCTTCTTTTGTAATTATTTTCTGGAAGAGTATTAATACAATTGGGTATTGTCTCTCATATTTTGTGTTATTTCCAAATTTTAGTTACTTGTTACTTCTGGTTTAATTCCGCATGTTTAGTTGCTTGGTAATCAATGGTGCTTCCGTGGGGTCCTAACAGTTGGTTTCAGAGCTAAGGTTACAGGGAGCAGGTTTTGTGTTTGGTTATAGGTCACTCTCAGGGGTTTTTGATTGAGTGGGAGTATAACAATGGCAAAAGAAAGTAAGCTAAGAATGGAGGAATTGAAAAACATGAATGGTCAATTGCGGTGTGATGGAAAGAAAGAACAGGTAAAGAAATATTGTTGGTTGGTTCAAGATCAGCATGAAGGAACTGAAGAAGCAGATGTTGCAGGTGTTGTTGCACAAGTTGCTCTGGGATGTTCCTTGGATAAAGTAGAATCTTGTTTTATAAATTATGTTGCCTCTTTCCATGCAGCTCAAAATTGAGTATTTTTCCATGTTAAGGTCTTTAGAGACTTTGGAAAGATTTATTTAGGGGCTGGTGTGCCTTGCCAAAGAATTGACAAAGGGGAAGTGAAGCTGAAATTGCAGGGGGCCAACACATGGGTGTTGAAGGAGGTCATGTAGGTCCTAGTTCTGAAGATAAGGCTAATTGCTTCAGGAATGTTGGGTGATGAGAGATGCACAAAAACTCTCACAGTGGATGCACTTGAATTAGTGTGAGGTAAGAAAGCAGGTACTCTCTATCTACTTGTTTGTATTACTGATTCTTCTTCTATTGCGAAGATGTGGCTTTGTAGGCTTGGTCACTTGAGCAAGAAGGGGATGTATGTTCTTAAGAGGAAGTCAGATGTATTTGATAAACTTAAGAACTAGAAAGCCTTGGTGTTCTTGGAGGAGATGATGGACAAAGATCAGTGGATGGGGCTGAATACTTCTGAGGAGGGCAGTTTGGACATGGGTATGATTCAAAGAAAGCTCTCAGGTAAAAAGTCATCACTCACAGGCGAACACAGTTACCAGCATCGGTCATGGGGAACTGATGTCTAATAGACAGGTGCCGATGTCGGTCATGTGCAGACCAGAGCCGATGGTGTTAGGTAGGGTGGCTACCGGTGTTGGTTAGGGAACCAACGTCGGTGACCAGGTAAGACTGACATCGATAAAAAAATTGGCATCGATAGAAAGGACAGTTGCATGGAGCTGACGTTGGTCGGATGTAAATTATGTGGTGACTGAGGTCGGTCACTGTAACAGTTTTTGGGTGGACAGTAAGTTGTCAAGGAGTCTTAAATGCCCATATGGAGGACTAAAAGTGGTAAGTAAGCCTCAAATTCATTGTTCCTCTTCTTTATACTCGTTGCTCACTGCAGAGCAGGAGGGATCTAGGAAACAGTGGGAGCATGGCATGATTAGGATGTAAAACCAAATGGGAGATTTGGTAGGGTTGCCAGCTAGATGAAAGCACTAAAAGACGAATGGATACCTTAGTTAAAGAATAGAGAGAATGGACACGTGAGATGGAAGGCTAGGTCATATGGTCTTGAGGAAGCTACAGGACAGTGGTACAGGGTTTGACAGGTGGATGACAAAGCATGGCTTTAGTCAATGTCAGTGTAACCATTGTGTTTGTCTTACCAGGTTGGATAATGATTGTAACATTATCCTGTTACTGTATGTGGATGGTATGCTAGCTAGCAAGTTCGTACATACAGGGTTTTGCTGAGCTAAGGGTAAGGTTAGTTTAGTGGCATGTCATGAGGAATTTGGAGCAACAAAATTGTTTGGCATGAGAGACATGGAAGATCACAGGTTGATTTTGTCTCCAGTGGGAGCTGATGTGAATCAGGTGTTAGCAAGGTTCAATACGCAGGATGTAGAACCAGAGCACACCAAGGGCTGGACAGTTCAGTGTCTAAAATCACATGAGGTCTGGTATAGACCTAAGTTTTCCCCAGTAGTGGGAGCTATCAGAGAGTTAGGAGCCAATTCAGAGAAGTGGGTTCTCAGATATTTGAGAGGGACCAGTAGCAGGTATACATGCTATGCAGGGTCAGGACTTCACTACATGGGTTTGTAGGTTCGGATGTGGCAGGTTACTTGGATGACAGGAGGTGCACCATAGGATTTGTGGTGGTTGGTCTTCAAGGTTGAGCTTGAAGAGGGATAAAAGCTAGGAAATAGATTAGATGGGGTACAGGTACAGGTATAGTGTAGTTATTTATCTCCAAGTGGGAGATTGTTAGGTTGTGGAGCTAAAAGCTTCACTGATGTAGACATTGGAGGGTGCTGAGTGTCACAGTCACCAGCATCGGTCAGGCCAACTGACGTCAGTCAAGTGGAGATAGGAAGTTGCCGATGACGGTCAGAGATCAGCCAACATCGGTCACCCCCAGGTAGACAGGGACCGATGTCGGTCGCCTGTGCGGTTCCAAAACTGTCGGTTGCACGAACAGTTAGTTAATGAACCAGTTGTTTGCATGTAAGAAGGCTAATTATAGTCTTGAGCTATGGATCTAATTATTGTAATTAAGTGTCTAATTATTGTTTACATGAGATCTATATAATAGACTCATGGACTGTATTGTAATTTGTGCTAGAGAGTAAGAGAGCAAATATTATCTCCTTTAGAGTGAAGAGACCAAGGTGTGTTCCTCCTAGTGCCACAGTGCCAAGTATGGGTGTTGGTTTGGAGAATTAGAAGGATTCTTCATGTATGTAGGATCTTGGTCAGCAGGTGTGCAAGGCCACGTTTGGAGATCTGCATGGTAAGTAAGATCATTGATTTGAAGGTGTATGTGTGTGCGAGATCTAGGTTTGCAGGTGTGCAGAACCAGATTGATTTGTAGGTGTGCAAGATCAGGGAGGTCAACAACACAACAGGGAGCAATATCAAGGGAGATCTACTTGGAGTACGGTGTGTACTCAGTTGGAGAACAAAGAGGAAGGCAAGGTAGTTCCTTCCAAAGTAAGATCATTTGAGCTGCAGGTTGTTACAAGTTCATGGGAGATCTACTTGGAGTATGTTGTGTAATTGGTTGAGTA
This sequence comes from Torreya grandis, assembly GCA_037957365.1. Classification (NCBI taxonomy): domain Eukaryota; kingdom Viridiplantae; phylum Streptophyta; class Pinopsida; order Cupressales; family Taxaceae; genus Torreya; species Torreya grandis. The sequence continues at coordinate 3,848,248 of JARHVA010000540.1, read as the reverse complement.
TGTGTGTATACTCGGTGTACTGGCAGTATTGTTACTGATTGGTTGACTGGCGGTGTTGTTACTAGCTGGTGGAGGTGAACACCAACTCTGTGTTTGAGTTGTGTTGGGACCGTAAGAGAGAGAGTGAGCTCTTGAAGGTGAATTACTAAACACTTGGTGTGGGAAGCCTGTAAGGTGGGAAGAGTGTGCCGTCTCTTCATTTGTAATTCTTTTCTGGAAGAGTATTAATACAATTAGGTATTGTCTCTCATATTCTGTGTTATTTCTAAATTCTAGTTACTTGTTACTTCTGGTTTAATTCTACATGTTTAGTTGCTTGGTAATCAATGGTGCTTCCATGGGGTCCTAACAGAAAAATGCTAAACATGAAATGTATCCCCTTTCACATTTATCCACATCATCATAGTCTATCAATCTTATCTATCCAGATCATAATGGCTAAGTGTGATAGCATTCTAATCAAAACAAAAAAAATCTACATCTATCAAAATTAAATAATCATAATCGTATAAATCTCACATCAAAGATCAACTTATATCAAATCATTTGATATAAATGGATATCAAATCAATGACATGAGCATCCATAATCATCACATCACTCATAAGTATCCATGATATAAATTTAAAAATATCCATATCATACACACACACACACAGATATATATATATATGTGTGTGTGTGTGTGTGTGTGTGTGTGTGTGTGTGTGTGTGTGTGTGTGTGTATACATATACATACATACATATATATATATACACACACACATATACATACACACACACATGTGTGTGTGTGTACATATATATACGTATATACACATATATACATACATACACACACACACACACACATATATATACACACACATATATACATACATACATACATATATATATATATATATATATATATATATATATATATATATATTCATGAACACAAAATCTACAAAGAAAAATGCTAAACATGCAATGTCTCCCCTTTCACATTTATCCACATCATCATAGTCTATCAATACTACCTATCTAGATCATAATGACTAAGTGTGATAGCATTCTAATCAAAACAAAAAAACCATCTACATCTATCAACACCAAATAATCATAATCATATATATCTCACATCAATCACATCAAAGATCAACCTATATCAACTCATTTGATACACACACACACACACACCCACACACACACACACAAATATATATATATATATATATATATATATATATATATATATATATATATATATATATATATATATATATATATATATATATATATATATATATATATATGTATTTCCATGAGCAAAAAATCTATAAATAAAAATGCTAAACATGCAAGGTCTCCCCTTTCACATTTATCCACATCATCATAGTCTATCAATCCTACCTATCTAGATCATAATGACTAAGTGTAATAACATTCTAATCAAAACAAAAAAAACCATCTACATCTATCAACACCAAATAATCATAATCATATATATCTCACATCAATCACATCAAAGATCAACCTATATCAACTCATTTGATATACATGGATATCAAATCAACAACATGAGAAATAAATACATGAGCATTCATAATCATCACATCACTCATAAGTATCCATGATACAAATAAAAAAATATCCATATAATATATATATATATATATATATATATATATATATATATCAAATTTCCATGAGCACATCAAGAAAATACATCTACCAGTGAATCATGTTAACATATACATAAAAAAGTCATCTATATAATGTTATAATAACATCAGAGGCTCATGCATCACTCTATCTATCTAGAGGTGGACCTCTCCTTGGAGGAGCCTAGACTAATTTGGTAGATGTCCTCATCTTCAAGGAGCACCAAGTTCATCTTCTCTTTGTATAGGTAGGTGTTCTCTATCTTGTTGACACTAAATACTCACATAAGGACATTAATTACTCCATATCTCTACCCATTCTAACCAATTGATCAATTAGTTTTCCTAATCCATATGCTACCAATGCACCCAATGCAATATCTCGCTTAGCCTATAAACCATGTACCTTCCCATCTCTAGAAACTAATGTTTTGGTTAATTACATAATCTCAGTAGTCAAAATGGTGGTCTAATAATATTTATCTATCACCTGCACTTGTACCTAATTTTATTTTCTAACTTTGACCACTAGTTATCTATCCTTGTATGTCACTTTTCACTATTGAGTGGTTATATGCCCATCCCTAACTAATAATTATGCCTATCATGTCATTATCTCTCCATGCTGACTTGACATAGTAGCTGACAACCTAGTTATCTCTATCTCCTTGGTTGTTATCTCCTCTTATTGGCTCATAGTCAAAGCCTCATTTACTATAGATCATGTTGGATATAAAGGCTCAACTCCACCCCTGTATCTTTCCCTAGTAATATAGTTATGGATAGTGTCACCTGTGTGTCCAGTCCTATCTGTACCTTTTATGAAACCATTGTCATCACCACTAGAGGAATTATTAGTGTTATTTAAAAAATGGAGTCCATTATAATAATTTAGGTCTTTTTTCCTCCTCTATATCCTCCTCCATTACTTCTTCTTCCATCCCCTCCTCCACTATCTCTTCCTTTGCCTCTTTCTCCATCATTGCTTATGTCTACTCCTCCACTACCTCCATATCCTCTTTCATAGTCTTCATCTCTTTATCTATCTCCATCTCCTCTTATTAGTCTTGGTATGACCCATCCCATATCACTAATAGTTATTTATCTCCATCATCAAGGATAGGATTTCATAGTGGCATAGATCCTCCCCTCTAATGTGTGTGTTGCTAGTATTAATAATATAGTCAATTGTAATGGTCTAACATGTGTCTACCAAAATACACATCCATATCTCACCCCAAAGTCTATAGTTTCTTCACTAAAATACCAATAAATTCCCTGAACCATAACCAAACTGGTCAAATCCCTTATTATCAACACTGGAGGCCCCCACTATGCTATCTCCCTAGATACACAATTAAAAATGTGTGGCCTATCCAGTACATCTTGTAGTAATATAAATTGTCATTGTAGTAATTTTGGACTATTTTGCTCTATAATATACTCATGATAGTTTGTGATATAATATAATATAGTCATAGTCATATATCTAGAATAATATCCATTCTCTAACCATCAAAATAATCTATATAAATAGGGCCACCTGATCAAGTCCTACTTTGTCAACTCATCAATAGCTTGGTGGTAAAAGGCCATATCACCAAAATGTTCATGCCAACCTAGAGATATAATAAACCATCTAAACATTATTTTCTCATCATGTTCCCTATGTCATGTTTGGCCTATTATTCTATCAATGCCAATATGCTCCCAATACCAAACCTACAGTAATTTAGAGGCTCCTATGCTACATCCACCCCAGTAGATTAACATTTGTAGATCCCTCTATAGTTGTTGCAATAAAATGGGACCCCATGCAAAAATAACTACATCATCAAACATGTATAAGATCACTCCACCTAATAACGTGTGAAAAAAATTGGCACCTCTTATCAGACAAGAAAATTTCATTTACAATGCCTATAAAAAAGGGGCACCCTATTAATGGTTGCATCTATAGTTAGTGCATCTATGTCCATAAGTCCATTTTACATCTCTATGTTTATGATCCCCACCAACTTCTCTAGTAAGTCACATCGATCATGTACTTACTAGGAAAAGGCTTATCTATGGATAGGTATCTATAAAATCTTCCAAACATAATTGAGCATCATAATAACCTCTCTAGTTATCAAATAGAAAGTATAGATCTCTAAATGCCATCTCTCTACAAGTGAAGTCAACAATAAATGATCCACTCAAATCACTAGAATCATAACAATGTAAAGTAATCCCACTACCTCCAATATCCCCACTAACTTATCATCCCAAATATATATCTCTGATAGGACTCATGATCACCACTCTCATGCATTAATCATATACACATACTCTTAAAATCACCAATATTATCACACTTAGTCATTTTATCATCATTTCTAATCCTTTACACATCCTAATTTCATCATCTACATCAAATAAATCAAGTCAAGCATAAAACTATTCAAACACATTCCTCACATAAGAAATAATAAAATTTTGGTGAGTCTACCACTTTATAAGGCAAATCCACCAACTCACAGGGTGATTCTAACATTTTATGCATGAATCCACCTCTCATCATGTTTTTTTGTTAGAGTGGGCGTTTATTATGTTTACATATTTATTTTTATGGGCTTTTTTACTCACTTGTATTTTTCATACTTTCATGGACAAGCTTGCTTAGATGTACTTGGATTTATAGTTTGACTAGAGGAATAAGAAGTAACTCCCTTGACCAACGATTTTGGGTATGGGAGTTACTCTTCTATTCTTGCCTCTTTGACCACTTTTCTTGGAGCTTTCTAGGAACAAGTTACACATTCACTCCCTTATATGTACATCTCACATTTGTGAGCTTCAGTAATGGAAGATTGGGATTTGAATATTATTTTTTTCATGCAATATTCTTGTGTATGTGATTTCACTTTTCTTGCAGCTATTATGTTGAGTACTAACTTGTATTATTCCTATCACAAACCTCTACACTCACTTAATTTAGAGATCCTAACATCAATTGGATATGGTATTAGAGAACCAAGCTAGTATATGCTTGTCTGGTTTTTATTTTTTTAGCTATTTATCGAATTTAAGTTTATTTGCAAATATCTGAGGGTTTGTATTCACAATCCTTATTCAAGGGTTTATAAAAAAATTGAGTGTTTTTTAAAATCTTATGAAAATTTCTTGATGATGAATTATGGATAGTGATTTGAAACACATCAATTAAAATCATAAAGATAGTTATAATCTAAGAAATCACTCGATCACTCTTATGGACTATGGAAACATCAAAGCTCTTAGGGGTATTACTATTTTTAGGAGGTGTTTTTGTGCAAGCCTAGTCTTTCGTTCTCTCTAAAAGAGTGGAGGATCTCATGTTATGTTCATGTTAGTCACAACCTAGATTGGGCAACTTTCAACATGTTTTAGCCACCATTAATGGTATTATAACTTGTAAAGGACATCCAACCTAGTCTCATGCCATTAGAGAGCCTCCAAATGGCCTAATACACCATTCGTACCCTCCACATACCCATGAAAAAATATTCACACCTATAAATTTCTCTTATATGGCCCTTGGATCTTTTTTACACAATTGGAGAGTCCCACATGACTTGCTATACCATTGGAGACTCCCACATAGTCTGCTATGCCATTAGAGAGCCCTACACATTATAATATACAATTGAAGATCCCCACACATCTTGATAAAACATTGGAGAGTCCTGCATAGCCTCCAAAGGTTTATTCAATCCTCAAAATAGTCATAGGATCTCCTATGCCCAACCATTGAAGACCAAACTAGCCATGCATTTTCCTTGGTGAATAAAAATGTGATCCACAATTTAGTTTCTCCCCGTGGTGGCACTTGTCTATTATATTTTCCAAATATAAGTCAAACAACCTTTATTCTACCCTAAAAATAGTTATTTTATTATTTTTGTAATAGCTGGTATTTTTATTTTGTCTTCAAGTGGAATTATCTCCATGTGAATGTACATGTGGGTGCATACAAATATCAGTTAAGAATTGAAAATTAATTTATATAGGATACTAGTTCGATTCCATCACTTATATGTAAGGCTATATTTTACTTTTAATCCATAAGTTCATTTATATTTTATTCTATTTAAATTAAAATGGAAATTAAAGATGGGAAAATGATATATTATGTAAGTTTTGATCAGTAACTTAGAATTGAGTATTGTTTTGTTCAAAAGTGCACATTTTTTATGCCCTATAAATTTGTGTCATATATTTTATAATTTAAATAAAATTATAAAGTTTCAAATCTAGGGTGTTTATCAAAATTAATCTTAGGTGGGGGGTGTGTCATGGTTCATCTTTTTCTTCTACATTTCTTGCACTTCTTTTTACTACAACTACTACTAATAAAACAATAATATTAATTTTATACAATGGATACAAGTTCAATAAGTCCTCTAACATTATTTAACCATCATGATTGGAAAATCAAAATGCAAATTATTCTAAGCAAAAGGAGCAAAGGTTTACATCTCATTACAATGGGGTTAGAAATAGAAACACAATAGATGCAGAGAAAGTTAAGTCGTGCAATCATAGTAATGAATACACAATAGATGCAGAGAAAGTTAAAATTTGAATCCTTTGTAATATTTTATGGGAGATTGCTTTGTACATGGGTACCTCATTTGACCTTATTTTTAGGACCCATTTCTTTTACCCACATAAGCTATTCTTATGGGGGTGTTAGAGTAGGGGTTTAGTATTTTATCATATTTATTTATTATGGGATTTTTTCCCTCACTTCTGGTTTTTCTACTTGCATGGATAAGATTGCTTAGATGACTTAGAGATATAGTGTGACCAAAGGAATGTGAATTAACTCCCTTGACCAACTATTCTAGGTATGATAATTAATCATCTATTATTGCCTCTTTGACCTCTTTTTATGGATATTTATAGGAATGAGTTACACATGCACTCCCCTATATGTACATCTCACATTTTTGAGCTTTAGTAATGGAAGATTGGGATTTGACTTTTTTTTTTTTTTTTTTTTGTGAGATATTTTCATGTATGTGATTTCATTTTACTTACAACTATTGTGTTGAGTACTAGCTTATCTTGTGTCTATCAAAACTTGATCCATAGATCCAAGCATCAACTCCAATATTTTCCACCCATTTAGTTATTCTACCATTTTAGAATGAATTTTCACTATTTTTTACATGTTTATACCATTTTGGTGTGTTGGTTTAATTTTTTCCACTTTATGTGCATTTTGTTACTTTATGCACATTTCTTCCATTTTGGTAATTTCAATATGCTTGTATGTTTATGCCATTTTTTAATTTTTCTAATCACTTAATTTTTCAATTATTTTATCAATTATTTTGATGATTCTGCCAAAGATTTTGTGATTTTACCATTTTCATGGGTGATTTAACCATAAGTAGATATTTTTCACCTAATGAAATTACTACATGCGGCACCTCTTAGGCTATTAAATGAGATAAAAACGTAAAATTTTCAAAAGTTAAACCTACTTACCATTTCCCTATTTCCCCTTGGTCACTTTTACTCTTAGACCCACTCTCTAAGCTACCTATAGATTGAAATACACACCATTTTATCCAAGGGTATTGCGCATGAAATAATGAATTAATATTTATAAGGCTAGAGGGTGAAAATGAATTTTTTTCACCCCTTAGGGTCAATTTAGATCCCCTCATATACATATTTTTTCCATCCTAACTAGTCATTTTTCAACCTTTCTATCATTTATCTTCCTATTTTCACTAATAATTTTCATTTCTTGACCTCTTCTTCCTCATTTTGTATCATTTTATTCCTTTTGAGGGACCCATACATTTGATTTATTCTTTGTCTATCCCCTCGAGGGGGTATTCTGTTGTGTCCAACACACCCCCATGTCTATAGAAATAGGGTACCCCTCTTTGAAGTGATCAAACTCAAAGTTTCCATACTTTCTATCCTACTCCTATCACTTCATTTTTATAATAATTATCTAGTTCATATTTCACCCTAGTTGTCTCAAGTGCACTATGTATGTGTAATGGAAAGTTGATATCCTTTTGATACCCTCGTAATCTCTGAAGTTAATGCAATAGAGTCCTAGCCAAACCCTAACATAAACCAGGTGATTTATTATTTAGAATATTTAAGGTGGTAACTTTTTTGTAGGTTTGATCCCATATTTAGGTTCCCAGATTCTTAATATCCTAGAGTGTCAGAAGCTAAGAATCCTAAATGGCACCTCATGAGCTTGACTGATAGCAAGGTAAACATTTAATTCATCATGTTTATTTTACTTTTACTTAATCTATTTTGTTGGATTTTTGTATGAGGATTGGTTAAATGAAGGAGAACTATGTGGATCTCTACCAAATCTATCAGAGATGTCAAAACTTAGGGGAGCCAAACCTAATGAGAAAATACCATGGGATCATTATTAGACTGATCACTCTCCTAGATTTATTATAAATTTAAAATCCTAGGAGAGATTGACTAAGTGAAATAATGCCACATGACCAAAAATCTAGATTTGGTAGGATCCAACTAGTAATCTCACCTGAATGTTAGACATGTCAATCCATGAGATCTGTCAGAGATGTTAGAACCTAGGAAACCCTGACCAAATGAAATCATGTCATGTGGCACATTATCAGACATGTCAGTTTGCACAATAATAAAAAGATGTTAGAGCTTGGGAAAGCTTGAATTAAAACATCATGCCATGTGTCATTTCCATTTATATTCATCTATGGATCCCACAAGACCTTGGGGTGGTTAGAAAAAGATACATTTAGAGTTAGAAGGTAATTCAAAATATGCCACACATGTTCTAGCTAATATTTTCTTCTCCCAAGCATATTAAGATGAAGCCCTAGGTTGAGCTTAGGTGTTAACCATTGTGAAAGGAACCAATTATTAGGGTACACATGGCATAAATTAGGAACCAATTGGGAAGCCTTGAGGATGATATGGCCATGTTCCTACCACACTCTAGGCATTAATTAGGTGGGAAAATAGGCCCCTATTAGACATGTTAGAGTGTTGTGTCATGATCACTAAATCTAATAGGTGGCAAGTGATCATGATTTCCAAGTTTATTTTTAGATTAGGAAATAAAAGGGAAATATTGAACCACAAACTCAAATTTGAATTCATAGCAAGTGAGCCACCAAACACCATTGATATATGCGATGTATGTGGATCCTAAAACTACCTTGAGATGAACTCATTAACCATTACTGCTCCTAATTTCCAAGAATATCTTCCTTAATTTTTTCTCCTGCCAGTGCCCTTCATGTTCTCCCTTTACTTAATTTTCCTTGTAATAAAATTCCATCCTCATTATAATGTTCACATCATCCTCAAACCCTAAAGCTAAGCTCGAGTACATAGACACAACATTCTTAGATGAATTGACATATTTTAAGCACTACAACAAGATGTTTAAATTCATCGATCTAGTGCCCAAATCATATGGCATTGATGATGAAGATGAGGAAAAAATTAAACATACCCTTTGAGCATATGAGAAGTATGGGTTGTATTAAGTCGTAGCCAAGCCAGAGGTCTCTCCTTATACTAACTTATTCAATAAATTTTTATTCATAACAAAGCAGGCATGAGATGGTATTCATGACATGGTGAGCTCTATGAACTCCCACCATTAGATTTGGACATCTCAAGAGCCACCTTCAAGATGTACAATAACCTCCCAAATTTTATAGTCACCTACAATTCGACCATAGTGACCACCTAAACTAACACTCACTAGATTATGACATCTTGAAGAACTAGGTTGAGAACCCTAATTTAAGGTGGGTCAATAATGTGGACATGAATACATATACCATTTACACCTTTAAAGAGGGAGTCTACATCAGGATGATGCTACTCAATTGATTATTTGGGGAGGGTGATTATTTACATGTCAACCTCATATGGATTCCTCTTCTCCCCATAATCCTTCAAGGTGAGCAAGTACTCAACCTTGGAGGGATAATTAATTTCAATATGATCAAGGTGGTGGTAGATGCCGAGGGAGGTGATGACATATTTATGATGAACTACCTAGAACATATGGTCTACAGGATGCTAACATTCAAACCTTCTACTTTTCTAGCATGGGTTTTTTGGGGCATAGTAGTCCATGTAGATTTCTACAAACTATATGGACACCATTATCAAAACCACATCCAATATATATGTGAGTTATTATAATTATTTATCTACATGATGCCATCAACAAGGCACCCATGATTCAACTATCAAAGGAAGTCTATGACTCTCTCACTCCCAGTTAGGACTAATAGTATTATAGGGATGGTATGATCATTTGGTTATCAAGTATTTTCAAGGATCCTCAATCTCTACCTTATAAAATCTCATACCACCTCATAGAGAAATAAATCACATACCAAATGGTAAAAGGCATATTCTAACACCACATTAGCCACCAACAAAAGACCTACCCACCCCTCCTAATCACCATCCAATAACACATTTATATAGCCTTCCCTGCTCTATAGATGATGGCGATAAGAAGGGACTCCCTTACCTTAAGAAGGGCAAATCATAGGGACTAGATCCCATAGGGTGTTATACAGGTTCACCTAGACAAGTGTCAAGCCTATCTTAACCTTAATTATGGCCACTAGCCTGAGGATGATAATGAACTCTACCAGAATCTAGTAGATGATCAAGAGGTGTTCACCATAATTGAGGCTCAAAAGAAGAATAAATGAAATAAGGCCTAGCTTGAGCCATCCACCTAGGATAAAATTTCCTCTTCTACATCAATCTAACCTAATGAGAATGTTCAATCAGCTCCCCCTATATTTCAAGGATAATTATACATGGAATTTGATCATATTCTCCTCCTAGAGCTCCTTCTACACCTTGGCCCTCAACTTTTCCTCCATGAACTCCTCTAGTTCAAGTAGCTCAACCTTAGATAGTTTATCCCTAGACTACCTGACCTCAAGTGGATCCACTCCAAGTGACTCAACCTTAAGTTACTCAAGTACTCATAGTTGACATATCATGAATCCTAGAGATAAGCCCATGGAAGGACCAATAACTAGCACCCATGCAGATCCCTTTCCCTCCTCCCTTCACTCTTTAGTATCCTCTTATGGTACCACTTGGTTCTCTAATTCTCTAATATTTTGCTCAAGTGGTGTCTACCTTCTTCCCTATTTCACCTTCCCTATAATTAACCTAAGTACCTCTAGCCTTAGCCATGCATAATGTTCTTACCTCCTAATTTCCATCTGCACCATCCATCCCATAAGCAAGGCTCTATGTGCCTCCTTTGCTCATTTAACCCTGGTTCTAAATATGTATAGGCACTCTGACCTTAGTAAGTTTGGTTTCAAATCCATAAAAAAGTGTGCACATCTCAATCATCTTAGGCCATTCCAACTATACATGTGGTTACCTAATAGATTCCTTAATGGGTCCTTACAGCCTTTGTCATCCCTATTCCCTCAACTACAATAGTTAAATCTAACTCATGTAAGAGGCCTAGAGTGAATAAAAAGGTAGCCCACATTCAACCTTGTATTAATGTTTTCATTACTCCCTCTCGACATCCACATAGGCTCATATTTCTCCTCCTGCACCACCTCTGATGGATCCCTATATATTTCCTAAGTCTCCCTTTTCCATCTTCTTGGGCACCCAGGGATTTAGATTTAACCAACTAATCTTCTCCTTTCAACTAAATGCCCCTCTTCCTAGATTCATTATCCCACATGTCAATTTTAACTAGAGCTAATGGAAGGCATAAATGTTCCTTTTGTCTTCTCTATTCACATTGCCTCCTCACACCCCCATACCGTCTCTTCCCCCACTACTTTCCTCTTTCATGCCTTCCACTTTATCCATTCCCACTCCACCTCAACATCCACCATTCTTGTCCATCTTTATCACCCCACCAAAAACTCCTTCTACCTAAGTATTCTCACCCAAAGGTTCATCTAAGAGGGGAATCCTATCATTTGGAAAACTCAATAAGATATCTTCTTCCTCACTAAAGTGAGGACATCCATGAGAGAAGAGAAAATAGCTAAGGAGCCACTATCAATCCTTTAGGCTATGTATTACATGTTATAAAAGATGTTGTAGGATATATAGGAGCAATTCCAAGCCCTAGAGTCCTAAGTGAAAATCTCATTCCTCATGGAGCTAATTGGACAAGTTGAGGATGCCCTCCTACAACTTTTCTCATCTATGTAGAAGGTGGTCAAGACTATAGTGGATAATAAGGTGTATTTTTAAAGGATTTAGACCTACTCAAAGAGAGTTGATCTAGTAAAGAGAAGTATAGGAAGATGATGGTAATTGTGCACAAAGGCATGTTCTTGGAGTTGAAGCTCATGCCCACTCCAGACCTAAGCCTGTAACAAAGATATCCTATGAGCATGAGAGTTACAATTGAGAAGTGGAAGATCCTAACATGAACCTTGGTGGATTCCATAGAAGATGGTAAGAAAATAATATTATCCTACTTCAAGGAAGTCAATATCACAGTGGTATTCCACTTAGATGGCACTCTATTGGACAAGAGCAGTTTGGAGTTCACCTGGGTCACTTCAACTAGGGCATGAGAAGGAAGGTGGCTAAGATCAACAAGGCTAGGGCCCAATCTATGCTCAAACTATCAATCCAATCAATTTTTATAGGTCAAGGTGTCCATGGGGGGCCCACTTCAAGTTTATCATAGGTTTAGTGGCCCAATCATAGGTAATCCTTTAAGAATCACTAATGAATTTAGCTAAGATAGACCAGGAATTTGACCTAGTAGCAATTGCATTGGCTATGAGGGAGAAAAAGTCCAAACATTTAGGAGGTGGTCTATCTATGAACCCTCCATGTATTAGTTAAGTGGGCTATAGAATGCCTTTTGCAAAGAGTTAGGGATATTTTTTTTGAGATTAATATAGTTTTAATAACTTAGAGTGGCCATCATGGCCTAGGATGCGAATCTCATGTTACTTTTAGAGGCAAGCCCCATCCTTATCTATCAATGTATAATCATATTCCATTTTTTAGTGTTGATAATTCTTACTCCCAAAACACTATTGGAATTGATCCAAGATTTCACCTAGTTATTGATTCACTATTTTGGATTGTGAATGTCTGCCATGATCAACACTTTTGTAAATAAACCTATTTTAATGAATGTTATCTATCACCTTCTACAAAATTTATGATTTATTTGAATAAATTATGTCTGAAGAATCTATGTGTTATATACTATAGGCTTCTTAAATATTGATATCTTGTGAAGTGTTTATAAATTAATCATTCTCTCTCATTTCCTCATACTTATCCCTTTTGTGTAAAACTAACTCAGAACTTGTAATGAAACTCAACACATAGTGGTATAACTATGGTAGGGAACATAACTTGGTTTTAAAGTGTTATCACTTTTTAGGCCTAGAAATACTCTTTTTGTCAGGTCCTTACCCTCCTTTTGATGTTTATTTTAGAATCTGACTTTCTCCCCTGCTTTACAAATATGAGGTAGAATACACTTCAACTAGTAACTAATTCAAAGTGCAATTACACATATCTTGAACCTCTAGTGGTACCAAGTATGGCTCTTTAAGTATAAAAGGATAACCTTTTTAGTCTTTGGATTGAACTAGCATTTGTCCTAAAATTAACGAGGGGATATTTTATCCCATGCATTGTCCCTTGATTTCCTCATTAGACCATTCAATCCCATGAGTGCCTTGGAAGGCATAAAGGATCTCAAGGTTGAAAACACTTCTCATCCTCATCATATTCATCTAGGGCACCATTTTGAAAAAAAATTTAGAAGTTTTTATTAAAATTATCATTTAAAATAAATTTCATCTTCTTCACATCACTTGGGGCATCCCATTATTCCCATTTTTTTGGTCTTTTAATTATTTGAAAATATGTTACTTTACCAATGTATTGAAATCCCCTTTCAAAAAGGTGAAAATATTAGAAAACTCATTTATTCCACTATGATGTCACCATTGTTCATCAAGTCACTTTCCTACATTATTATGTGAATTAACCCTAATTTATTCTATCTTCTAAATTCATCAAACCAATCATAATTTTCATCCCAAATCATGATAATGTGTCCCTAATGATATTAATCAACTACATTAAATTCCTAGATTTACCTATGCACCCCTGGTCTACTTGTTATTTTACACATCACCCCCTATCTAATTAATTCCCTCTTCCATAATCATCTCCAGTTTGACAAAAATCACATCACATCACATTAATTACTTAATGTTTGTTAATTAGCTAATGTCATCAAAAATACATAGAATACACATTTTATATTTTTCATAAATCAAATAATCCTATTTTCCATCTCAAATACATGATGTCATCTAAAAATATACTTTCCAATTTAAAAATCACAAATCTTGCACCAAATCCAAAGTTAAAGTTTCTTTTCCAATCTAAATTCAATGCAAGAATAAAAGCATGCAAGCAGGGTCTATTCCATGCTCTTACACACTCCAAATCTTCTTAAATGGAGTCGCTTACACACTCCAAAATTTCATGACTGGATTTATTAGATGGCATTAAATGATATGCATGACCTCTTATTTTCCATTGATATTCAATCTCATCTAACGGTCCACATTCATTAGTAAAATCTATAAATAGAGGGCTTTCTCTCCATTATAAAAAAAGTTAATTTTACAATGAAGTGTTGATTATTTTTTATATTGAGTGTGGAAAAAAGATATCAAAATTATATAGTATATTTCATGGACACATGTACGACTTGCACTATTTTATCTTTTACATAATCTTTTTGTATGTATTTGACCTTTGTAAGAATAGTAATAGACTTTTGAATGCGAAGAGTCACTCCTTTTGGGCATAACAGAAGGTTGGAATATAAAGAGACAATGATTTGTAAAACTCTATATATATTGGTCAATTGTATTTGGGTATGGTTCTAATGTTATATAGATTGATACATATTGTTATGAAATAGTTTTCCTATATATCTTTTATAATTATTTTGTACACAGTGAGTGTTCTATTTGATTTAATTTTTTAATCATATGAGTTTATACCAACTATTAGGATTCTAATAATCCTAAATTTATTTTTGTATCTATCTATTTTGTATGTTAATGAATATATAGTTTGAATTGCTATCAAATGTTTACTTTTGTTACTTCATGTGCAACTTATCCTTGTATTAGCATGTTCAAAAGCGTTTTCAAAGAATCTCTACTAATAATGGTGTGTTTAGCATGGAATTTTTTATTGAAACATGTTAAGATGGTTGCCAAGGCAACATGATATAGAAATATGACTTGATGAAAAAATTAATTTTTTTGTAAAAGAAGAAGCAAGAAGAATAAGTAAGACTATGAAGGAAATTATTTAGGAGTATATTTACAGATAAATTTATGAAATATTAAGAGAAAATTACATAATATATTAACTAAGTGGTTATCCAAATTGGATTATCATTATTTTCACCCAAAAAAGACATAATTCATAACCTAGTCTGAATAAAATCTAGCAAGCTTGAAAAATCTAGATATTGATTACACTCGTGCAATAGACTATTGGACCAAGATTATCATTGATAGATATATCACCAAATTTACTATACAAGGCTATTTAGATTTTGAACCTATGTAGGTCCTATTTTTTAGGGGAATTTGTGAAACATTCCTTCAGTGATTACCTACTCTAATTAAGATGTTGGTTGTGGAAATGTCCACGGTACCTACTCCTACCAACATGGATTAGTCACTTCAGGTATTATAGGGATGAGTATGATGTAGGATTGAATGATGTACATATAAGTAGAGAA
The DNA here is from genome assembly GCA_037957365.1 of Torreya grandis. Taxonomy (NCBI): domain Eukaryota; kingdom Viridiplantae; phylum Streptophyta; class Pinopsida; order Cupressales; family Taxaceae; genus Torreya; species Torreya grandis. Next base: position 3,832,759 of record JARHVA010000540.1, on the reverse strand, counting down.
ATGTAAACCTAAACCTAGAATATGGAGGATGAAAAGAGCTAGAATGAGAAGATTTTAGGATTGGAAAGAAGAATATGATAATAAAAATATGGAACAGACTGGAAAATATAAACTTAACTGTGAATAGGAGTAGGAGTAAGGTAGAGTATGCTCAAGAAATGGGAGCCCAGAGAGACTTCATAATATGTTGTAAGTAGAGAAGGTAGAGATTATGCAAGTAAATAAAGAGAAGGGCCCGAGGAAGAAGAGGAAAGAGTTGAGAATAATGAAGATATGGAGTAGAGTGAAGAGGAAGAGGAAAGTAGGATAAAATTTGAGTAGTTAAAAGATAGGAGTAAATCATAGTTAAGTTAAAAAATATTGTTTGAATCAGTGAAATAATATTTATGATAAGAGATTATGAAAAAGTGAAAAAAAAATTCAAGTTCAAGATCATAGATAGAAGAAATTGAGACTAGAGATCATTCATTTCTTGAGTATGCATCCCCCTAACCCAATTTATCAATAATAAAAACACCAAGTGGAAAGGAAAGGACAGATAAAAACTCATTTGATTCATTTACAGATAAATTTGGTAAATTTAGTACCAATACTAAGAAATAAATAGATGAGAAGAGGCTAGAAGAGGTTGAATTTAGTTTTAGGACACGTATAAAAACTAGTGTGCAGAACCCTGTAGTCATAGTTACTAGTGTACAATAACCTATAGCCATAGTCTCTAGTACACAAAATTTAGTATTAATAATTATAAGTAGACTAAATATAACATTGAATTCAATCATATTTATTGCATTACATAATATGATGGGTTTATAGAGCCTGAGCATTATTTGTTAACCTACAACATGAAATGGTAGGTAAAGGGACTAAACTCTAATGATGTAAATAAGTGCGAGCTCACAGGAGCTTTAAAATTTAAATCTTTGAAATTCATTTGTAAAATAGATGTTAATACCCTAGATATTTATCAAGTTAAAGTGCAACTAATTTTAAAATTTAAAATGAAAAAGTGCTTGAGTCAAACTATTCAGGATCTAAAGGGTATTTGATGGTGGAGTGGAGAATCTGTAAGGGACTATGATCAAATATTTTTAAATGTGATGAATAAGATTGATTTTATCATGGAGGATAAGGATAAATTTACTTGGTTTGTATAAGGGATATGATCCAAAATTAGATTTTCCATTATATAATCCCACTTATTGACTAAGGTTGATGCTCGAGCAGTTGTCTTATGAGTGGAACAACTTGAGAACTATGGAGATTCTCCACTAGATGACTCCAAATTTGAGTTGAAAATAGATGTTTTCCTCAAAAGGATGGATGAGATGCATGACATTCATAGACCTGAATTGGGCTTATGGTGTATATAAAGTGGTTGAAAATTGCATCATAGGAATGATTACCCTAAACTAAAGAAAGAATTTTGCTAACTCTATAGAGTAGCAGGGCATGCAACCTCAAAGTGTCATCTATTACAATAGTACATTTAATAATCTTAGATTTTTTATTATACTTTTTGTAAATAAACCAATCATGATGAAAATAGTTATCAAGTCTTGTAGGAATGAAAGGAAGATATCACCAAAATTTCTTCATAGTCACATTGTAGTAGTTACCCAATATAAAGTAACGAATTCCAAGTCTAGAGTTAGAAATGACTAATACAACATAAGGTAATCCTGGATGGATGACTTTATCACATCAAAATCAATATCAACCTACGGTATGGTTGGATAGACACCATCATCATTGAAATATCAGTATCAATACTCATGAAACAATGTGAATCCTCAAAAACATTAGTCAAATTATGCTCCAACATCACCTTATCATCAATATGGTGGATACAATGTGTAACAAATATAGCAAGGATGATTCATTGTGTAGTAGTCACAGCGTTGGGGATTTCAATAGAATAGAGGAAGATACAAAGGAGGCTATTGAGGTGAATATAAAAGAGGTCATAATAATGATTATATATGAGCTTTTCAACCCATCCAATGTTATTTGTGTGGTGAGTATAATCATTTTGAATGAAATTGCCCTAATAATCCTTAGAGATAGACATATTGCATGTTTTATAGATTTCAAGGACAACATCAAACTGAAGATTTCCCAGTATCATAGAATCAAAGGAAATAAAATCCAATGCACAATGTGAATATGATAAATGCACAGCCCAATAAAAATGCATGTATGCAAGTAGTTACTGTTGATGCTTAATTTTTTCAACTAATCACCAAAGTCATGGGAAGTTTCAAAGATGTAATACTTGACCCTCGAAACAACCTCCAGATTTTAAATAAGTTGGCTCTTCTCTTGGATTTTGGTGTAAAGGGATAGAAAATAATGCATAAAAGGAGTATTCAAACTACTAAGGTGATATACCAAGATTGGATTCCTTTACTCAACAACATAGTGAAGAGTACTAATAGAGTTTACTAAAAAATATTAAAGAGTATAAATCACGATCAATAATTCTAGCAAAGACTATAGACTAACCAAAGGCTCATAATATAAAAAATAACCTGGATCATCATCTATTCTAACAACATAGTATTAGTTTCAACAATTTTTCCTAAAAAGATTAAAGAGTATGCAACATGATTAATAATCTCAATATTTATGTGAAAATGACAAAAGGCTTATAGCAAAAAATGAGAAACAATATTGAAAAGTAGACTATTATTGCATAGAACACCACTCTCTCTTTTTATCAGAACAAAATACATAAGGTAAAATGTATAGAATATAATCTTCAAACCCTTAAGAGAGGCAACTGCTAAGGTAGTCAAATGCTTCAAAAAACTAGATCCTAAAACTCTGTATTGGTCTAGATGAATCTCTAGTCCCCCTTTTCCTCCCTTTTTTAACTACTTATAGCCTAAAAAATCTACCATGAGTCCTTGCCACTTGCTCAAGATCTAACCGCTTGTCTACAAATTTTGGATTTGAGAAACTACATGCTGTTGGAGCTAAACAAGTTGGAACTTACTTCTATTGTTTATACTAACTATCCCTCTTATTCTATTTTAAATGTTGATCCTCATTTGTCTTTAACATGTAGTCTACCCAAATATGGACACGTGGAGGCTTCTGCCACCTTTTATAATTTTGAAGACTCTTTATACTCTTTCCTTAGCTTTTAGTGTTAACGGCTCCTAGAGGTTCTGCACCATTAGATTTATTAATCCCAATTGAGCCATTGATCATTTCTCTACCATTTACAAGCTACACATGGAAGCCTATCACAAGTTGGGATGTCTTTTATATTTATCTTGGATATAAGGAGCACAGTGGTGACATGTGGATACCCTTCACATGCTTCTTACTCTCCTGCTACCTTTTGACTCAAAGTAAAATGTCATTTACCCATGCGTTAATCTCATGCTCAATGAAGGATTTTTGAAACTCTTTTTCCTTTAAGGAAGCATTGAGGTGACAAGTGGCATTAATCCATGTTCATTTAAATTTTGAAACCTTTTTCCAAGATTTATCAAAAGGGGACTCCTTGAAGCTTAGTGCCTATCGTTGAATTCACTATTGCGACTTTTATTTTGATAAAAAGGACTGTCATTGCCATATGGCCATCATGTGCAAGTTGAAGGCTCCTTTTCATTCCTTTTAGGTAAAAATAGTACCGAAGAGACACATGGATACTCTCCATGTTTAGATCTATACTTAGGTTATTCTGACCTCAAAACTTAGAACATTGTATGGTACTTAACCAATAGAAAAAATGTGAATCCCAAGTATAAAATAAAATTTTATAGAAAATAATTCTACAGTTACTAGATTAAAAAACACAGAGCAAGGGATACCTCCATTAAAAATGACACAATATCATATAATTAGGAAGGTGCAATGGTATAGATATCTTGATCCTATGATAAAGAAGAGCTTGATGTATTAAGTTGCATATGTCCTTTAATACACAATAAAAAATGTGTTGGAAGGAGACATCATAGCTATTGATGCACAAATGTATGGGCATTGTGCAAATTATGAGGCAATAAGGTGTTATGACTACACTAATACATTTTTTTAAACTACTCAACATGTTGTGCAATGAATATATCTCACATAATATTAAAAGTCTCTTGAAAATATTTTATGGTGTGCAGATTGAGTACAATAACATACCAAAAAGGTGGTCTAGTATGTCAAAACTAATAAAACATGGGATGTTGAATCAAGAATGGACATTGAACTTGTAAGATATGAAATTCCTAATGTATTATTTTATTTTAGAAGTACTGTCAATATGAATCACTACTTAGGAGTATATTTATAGGTCACACTTGAGCTACAGTCCTATCACTCTTAGTAATGTAGACTATGAGAGGGTAGAACCAATTGGTCACCTCAAAGATGTAGACATTAGAGTTACTAGCTGAGTCTATGAGGATATTTTAAAGTCAATGACATGAAAATAGATGAGACCCATTATCCTACCTTGATTGGTAAGAAATGGGCTTATGATGGCCAAATTACTATCAATACAGTGCACAATCAATTAGAGGTTCATCAAGGAGAAAAGATAATTTTTATACCATTGAATAACTTAGAGTCGAAGGCCTATGTGGCTCCAAAGGAACTAGATTCACCTTATACATATGGTGATAATAATTGGTTCAAAGTTAGTGTAGATACAAATAAAATTGCTTTGTGAGTTGTAGAATGTCAGTTCTCAAAACCACAACTTGAGCAAAACATTAAAACATAGACAATAAATCAATTGGTTTACAAGCCAATGATAACAAAATATCCAACTCTCTAATTTCAAAGTGAAGATGTATCTCTTTGTCTATGCAATCTCCAACTAAGTCAGAGGTATATTTCCTATATAATATAGGAGCAATAGTAATGGATTATATAAAACCTACTTTATAAGGTTTCTTACCTTGGGAAACAACATATTCAATAAGTGGTAACTCAGACACCCATATGTTGAATTGGGCTAGAGGAGATCATGAGATATAGCCTCTATGCATGGTGTTCACCATAGATCACCAATTACCATAATATTTTATGATATAGGATCTCAATCCATTTATCTTGAGGTTGAAGAACCATGTATTAGATGTAGATCAAAGATCCAAGCACACTCAACTATGTTTTGAAGGGAACTTTTATGACTTGGTGGGTTGTGCATTGAGAACAAGGGTTAGAATGGGATAAAAGCATTCGAATTTTTGTTAGCATGATTTGAGTTACCACTCACTGTGAGAACATAGAGGCCATTATTTTAATAAGTCTAATGTCATGAGCTATACATTCATAAATATGTAGATATATGGTCTACACAAGTATTTGAGCCAATATATTATGTGCACATTTTCATCCACACATTAGCACCAGTTCCAAATACCTAGTATATGAATCAAGATTCAATAAGGGAGACTAAAAATTGAGTATAAGTACAACAAGACTTTATTCAATTTTTTGTGTTTGAAGATGACAATCTAGTGATGAACATGCAAAAATTGAACAAAATCAATTTTACAGGCGAGTAGAAGATTTGGGAGCTATGACAAATTATCATCACAATAAGAAGTAACTCAACATTTGAATATAGTGATTCATAATTAGAATTCAAAAAAACAAGAGTAATCTCTTCTTAAACCCTATAATATAATTACATAATTTTCTAATCAAAATATAATGATAATGATGGAGATCTAGGTATTAGAAGGATTATTCAATCCAAAATGATAAGAAAAACTAAAAAATGTCTAAAACATAGAAGACTAGTTGAATAAAAAAGACTATCACAACGTAAACATTTCCATAATGGGAAGGGGAATGAACTCAATGAGAGGCTATACCTAGTGGATATAGACAAAGTATACCAAGAACCACTAAAGAATCATTGAATAAAATATTAGTAATAGATTCCATGCCTAAACTTGTAACTGTGGGAGACTACTGGGATGTAGAATGAGATTTCAGAGAAGCATTACAACTACTAAGAGATTATCAAGATGACTTTTCAACCAAGTTTACAGAAGTGAAAGGCATAGATCATTTTCATTGGGGGAGATGTACATTAGAATTTGAAAATAGTGTCACTATAACGCATTAGAAACTTATCATACAAATTGATATCCCAACATGAATATGAAAGTAAAGGCTAAGTTGGATTGTATGCAAGAATCATGGATCATTTATCTAGTTGAAAATGTCGATTGGGTTAGTCCCATGGTTGTGAATACAAATAATTCCAATGATATTAGTGTCTATGGGGAATATTGTGGACTACATATTGCCTACGTTAATGATCTATTTCAAACATCATCATGATCCATTGAAGTTATCAAATCAGTTACATATCATGAGGTCTACTCATTCATATATGGATTCAATGGATATCATTAGATTCCTATCATAGAAGAAGACCAAGATAAAATAACCTTTGTAATGGAATTGGGGTCAATCACATACAAGGTAATGCCCTTTGGTCTAAGAATGCTCCAAAATTTTTCTCTAAGGTCATGGTAATTACATTGAAAGATTTCATTCATGATTTTATAGAAGTGTATTTGGATGATTGGGTTCTCTTCTCTTTGTTTAAAGAGCATCTGTCTAAGCTAAACTTAATAATATAATGGTGTCAATCCCTACATGTTTTATTTAATTTGAATTAGTGATTATTTTTTACGCCATTCAATATTCTTCTAGATTACTTTATATGTAGTTATAAAATGGTGGTTGACTAGGATAAAGTTGTAGAAATAGTATGGATGCCTTTCCAACTAGTTCCACATCGGTGCACACCTTTCTAGGACATACATGATACTATAAAAAATTCATCAAGGAATACGTATCCATCTCTGCACCACTAAAAAATCTTTTGCATAAAGATAAAAAGTTTGAGTGGACATTAGAATGTCAAACAACATTTATTGATCTCGAATAAAGGTTAGTAACAATTCCTATCTTAGTTTTTCCTTATTAGAAGAAGCCATTCCATGTACATGTGGATGCTTTTGGTATCGCATTAGGATTTGTCTTCATGTAGCTAGGGGATGGTAGGTTGGATCATCCCATACACTTCACCAATAGGAAACCATAGGCAAAAGATAAAAATTATACGACTATAGAGAGAAGTTTTAGCTATGGTGTTGGCCTTACAAACATTTATACATTATCTTTTTTACACACCATTTGAAATTTTCACATATCAACAGGTATTGTGATACCTGTGTAACAAGCCTACATTAGGTGGATGGATATCTAAGTGGCTGATTTTTTTTCAAAAATTCCAATTTAGAATCAATGTGAAGTTAGGTCAAGAGAATGTGTGACCCAATCATTTGATTAGTCTCCATAATGGAGAAGAACCAGAGGAAATACAAGATGAATCTCCATATGCACACTTGTTTAGAACCTCTATAATCCTTATAACATAGAGGAAATTGTGAACTTCCTAAAACAAGTAATATTTACTATGTACTATGTTGAAAGGGATAAAAAGTAAATAGTTACATGAGCCATTCCTTATAGCCTCATTAATGGATTTCTATATAAAATTGGAAAGGATGATGTGTTGCATAGAGTAGCCTTAGAACATGAGGGATCATAAATTCTTTAGGAAGCACATTTTGGAGTCATAAGAGGTCATTTCACAGGAGAAGTCATTGCAATAAATATATTATAGAGTAGTATTTGGTGTTTGAATTTTTTTTAGAGGTGCATAGGGTGGAAAAACACTATGATGTTTGCCAAAGAATGGGAAAACCCAATCATTGTGATGAGATGCCCTTAGTCCCAATGCTAGTAAAGTGACCATTTGAACAATGGGGCATTCAATTTTTAGGGCCTATAACCAACCCCCACCCCCCCCCCCCCACCAAAGAAAAAATAGGCATGTGATAAATATCATTACTAAAACTAATGATTTCATGAAATGGGTAGAAGTTGTTATGACACCAAGTTGTGGTACAAAGGATGCCACTAAAATTTTGTATGATAATATCATAATAAAGTTTGGATGTCTAATCAAATTTGTTAGTGATAGAGGTACTCACTTCCTCAATAACATATTCAAGACCCTTATTGAGGATTTGATGATATCGCACCATAAGAGCACAACCTATCATCTAAAATCAAATGGGCAAGTTGAACCTTTGAATAAAGTATCATGTAAAATGTTGATGAAGATATTTAATGTTCAAAGGGATGATTGAGAGGATTTCATTCCTACTATTCTTTGGGCATACAAGATAAATTATAAATGTGAGATAGGCTTCACTCCCTTTCAATTAGTTTATGGTCTTTAGGTAGTTATGTGTATGGAATACATTATTCCTAGTTAGTGCATTAAAATGATTATGAGGTTGGGAGACTAGGATTCCATGAAATAAAGATTGATGGATTTGGTCAAGAGTGAGGAAGATAGATAAATATCACATTGGAAATAGGATATCAACAAATTAAGTCAAAAAGTGTGGTATGATCGCAACTTAAAATATAAGGAATTATATCCCAAGTAAGTGGTATTACTCTATGATAACATATTTAAAATATTTTTTATAAAGATGCACATAATATGGGAAGGATGAAATATCATTCATGATGTTTCATAAAATGGTATAATTATTATAACATATTTTTAGGAAACCATTTTACCAGGGCATATAAATGGATGTAGGATTAAGCCTTACCATCAATAATCTCTATCATGCATAATTGTAAATGAGAGAGGGAATTGAGTAAAACTAGTTAGTTAGGATTTTTATTTAATGTTATTTTATTTTCAATTTATTTTTTTAGGGTTAGCATGTTTTTACACTATGATCTATGGGTTTCAACACATCATAATGAATTTTGGACAATCAACATCACATTGTGTAATCGATATGTAGAGTCAGCCTAAAGGAGAGAAAACTAGTAGTTAGAACATGGTGGTCATCAATTAAGTCCAAGAATGAGTGTTTATAAGATATATATGGAGAAAGGATGCTGAGTGGTCATTCAAAACCATTAATGATGATTCACTTAAGAGATTGCATCTTTCATGAAGTAGATTACATGGCAGAATGACAAGATAGACCATAAAATAAATTAGATACATGATATGACATTTCATCACATCAATTACTTAACAATGAATGAATCAAATAATTTGGATGCATAATAGTAACTGTTATATCAAACAACATTTGGTTGACATAAATTTTGGAGATAAACATGTGTGCAACTCGCTTAGCATGTTTAAACTTAATGGATTAACTAATTTGGGCAAAAAACACTATATAATATAGGGAAAAAATAACAAAAAGGCATTACATACTTCTACAATCAAGATAAATTTATGTTCTACATCCAAAAAAGCTTTTTATAACCAAATTTCACACCAACACAAGACCAAGTGAAGAAAGTGTTCAACGCACTACATAATAATAACCATGGATAGGGAACAACAATTGATCCTACTCATAAATATGTAGAAGGAGGAAATGAGGATTGGTTTAGGACTCAGTCAGATCATATATCATGACTCTGACCCCATTGATTTTATTTATGCAACCAAAGCTATTTTATTTTCCCATGATCCATAGGAAATAGCACAAACATGAACACTAGCACTTCAACATATACTGTGAGGCTCTGATGTTGAGTGACTAATCAAATTGCCTAATTTTAGGCAATTAGAGGAGGTAATGCTTAATTTTATTAACCAATATAATGGAGGTCCCATTAAAGTATCATAATATGTGACCATATTCATCAACCCTATGACTATGGCAATATAAATAGGGCATCCAACATGAGTAAAGTCTCTTCTACCTTATAAATACACAATTCCACATATTCAATCTAACACCAGAGAGAAGTACACAAGGGCAGGAAGAGGAATCCCCATTGATTATGTATAAGATGTTTTAGTGTGCATTATATGTAAATATATCACAAAATGATTTTGGTGGACAATGAATCATGTGAATTAGTTGACCAAAGAAGTGGAGGACATTGTTTATCACATGATACATTTGCATGAAGATTTTAATTGGCTCGAATTTATAGCCTCTGATCTTAAAACAAACATTGAAAAGATTCTTGACTACACTTCACTAGCATTCCAATACCAATTTTTGCTCTTACTACTCTGCTTCATGTAATGGAAATCATTAGAAGGACATGTCAACCCTACTAAATAATTTTGTCTTTCTACTACATTCACCAAGAATATGTGGACTAAATTTGGGAAATACTATGAGAAATTAGGGAGATTCAACATATGGTGGTTGGAGATCCAAGACATTAATAATTAATACCCTAGGGTACGCTAGGACATGATGCAATATCTAATACAACATACATTAGTGACCAAGTTGCATAATAGTATACAAATCAAAGTGCATGAGTTTCTCAAAGTAACTATAATTTCACTATCATTTTTCATTACCATGTTGGATGCACAAGTAGAATTTTTGAGATAGAAATATCTAGAAGTTAGATCAGTGTAACCTTTATGTTCCATGTTTCTAGGTGCACAAAAACATAAGAAACCTTAGGCATAAGCTCAACTTGAACCAAAATCTCAATCATAAGCAACACCATAAACAATAGTAGTTCTATAGCGGGATGATAAGGGAAAAAGGAAATTATCAACATGATGAGCCTCACCACTACCACTTAAAAAGAGGATAAACCACATAAAGTCCTGGATCAACAATAAACATGTTCCAAAAATAGTAATTGAATGTGACATGGTGGAGCTAGTAGTTTGAGAATAGGAATTTATATAGTCTATGTTCATAAACATCAATAACCATGTATATGAACAATAAGAGGAGAAATAATTAGTTTTTTGGAAAGTAGTGCATATATTCTAGGTGAAAAATAAGGTAAGACAAGACATGTGGATGTACATCACCCAACCTCCTTACATTTTTATTGACACTGTGCATCAAGAAACATCCCAATAATGGTTATAATCAAAACTTTTCTAGGTAGACTTAACTATAGGATCCTTTAATATACCATAAGTAGACCCAATGACATAATAAATCCCACCTCTAACCTTATTGTGCATACCTATCACACATGTTACAAATTGACCATCTTCAACAATCAAAGATAGAATGGTGTCTTTCATAGAACCAACATAAGAGAGTGCAACACAACTAGCATAAGATTCTCATCAACAACCATAAGCACATACTACAAAGAGATCAAAGAAGAGCCTCACTCACCACCAACTTCTAAAAATAAGATATTTGTGTGAAGGGATACTATTCTTGAATCATCCTCCTCAAAAGAAAAAGAGTTAGTTACATTGATAGATTCATCCACCCTCATAGAAGCACTTGAATAAACTAACTTACCACAGCTAGAGTAATAACATGAAGCTCTACATGAATAATAGGATCCATTAGAGGTTCAAAAGGAGGCTATAAGGAAGTAGAAGGAAAAGAAAAATAAAAGGAAGTGAGAGGTAAAGTGAAAGGCTATAGATGAATAGGAGTATCAAAAATAATAGGCCACAGAGGAGGAATGCAGGCATAAGGATAAATAAGTAGAGGCTCAAAATAAAAGAGCTGAAGAAGTAGAGGTAAATAAGAAGTAGAAAATAAATGACAAAAATTTTAGGAAATGTAATAGAAGAAATATGAAGCAATCGAAATTTTAAAGGATCAGGAGGAGCAAAAGGCAAAGCAAGAAGCTGAGGAGAAAGAAGCCAAATATAAAGCCAAGGATGTAGCTGAAGCCAAATCCAACACTTCAATAGAAGCTAAGGCTAAGGTTGAAGTATAAACAATAGTTAAAGTTGAGATAGAAACCAAGGCTAAGGCTAAATTCAAAGTTAAATCAAAGGCAAAGGCAAGATCCAAGCAACAATCATAACATGTAGTACAGTTGGAACTTATGATGCAAGGAGGTATGTGGGAGGAGGCTTCTCATCCTACACAAATAACTAGCCAATGGCTATGGTATATTCCCACATCATCCACCCAATGCACCACCTTTTATCTTCCTTTGGTACAATTCATGGTGGCCCCTAGAATAACTATGTTAACATATATGGCTCTATCCATGAATATGCAAGAAATATCTTTAGATGTTTCTCAATTGCTTCTAACCAAAGAATTTAAGGTGCAACTACTTTCTAAGAATTAATAGTGCAAAAGGCTTTGACATTGGAGCATAAAGTCTTGTAGCTACATGAGGATAATGTAGATTTGAGCCTTAAATTCCCCAATGGGTGCCATCTCAATTACACCAACTGCCTTACACTAGTTACCCAAGTTTTAGGTGATTAGCTTATGTCTAAATAATAGTAATTTTCAGCTCTATTATCGCAACTAACAAAAGAATGGTTGATTGTACTAAAGATGTAAATGTTGTGAGTGCAAGGATAAAATATTAAAGTCGAAACATAGGTGATCTATGAGTTCTTGGAGGAGTATGAATAGGTTCTAGACATAATTTAACTCTGAGCAAAATGAGTAGCATAAGGTATGTTAAATTCAAATTAGTAGCTTAAAAAATAATTGTATGTAGCTAAACCAAACTTTGATAAGGCAGAAAAATCCAAAGTTGTGATGGAGGATCAAATGGATACTGTTGTATTAATGAACAATGCACTCAAGTAGTTTCTTGATTCAAGGGATGAGGCCATGCAAAAATTATAGACATGGTGAAATGAGATTCTACATAGCTCATTTACAGGCATTCAAGTATAAAGGCATACAAATCAGTTGGAGGAGTTGTCTCAAGACATTCAAAAGAAATTTTAAATTCTAGGGTACTTATCACCATCATAGATGATGGGGACATTTATAACATGATAGTGAATTAAGTCATGCCACGTACATTGCTCACTATGGTGTGAGAAGTGATGAATGAATAGAAAATGATAGATAAATATTTGTGTCAACTTGAACCATCCATTTCACAACTTGTTGACAAGACGTAATTCATTCCCCCACAACAACTATGATAAATAATTTAGTAGCATAAGATTGACACAAGTGTGCAACTAGCCATCCAATAGCCATAACAACTTCCACTAGTATTTTCTACAGAAGAAAGTGATTCATCGACTACTCTAGTGGATCCATCATCACAATAGCCTATTTTACAACCATCCCAGAGCATGCCACGACTTACCCATTAGGTACTACACATTTTCAATTTTGTACTTTTCACAAATATTGGGCATAGTTTTGTAGGATGGTCTTAAGCATTAGAATTGGGGCCAAGTTGGTTGAAAACTTATGAAAATTGGCCACCTAGTTAAGCTAGTCTATTTTAAACTCAAAAGGGTGGTAGGTTAGTATGTTACTTAGTTGAAAACCTAAAAGGGTGGATAAGTAGTGCATAAAGGGTGAAAAATGGTAAATGACACCTAGACCGATAATCATAAGTCTTATTTCTAGTTCAATTCGTTAGCTTAAGCTTCAGATCAGGATCCTTTGTTGTGACTTCATATTGGGATGAGACAACTATTTAAGTTTAGTAAAGTGTTGAGTGTAGAATAGGGATACCAAAATCATAGATTATATTTGATGGACACGTTTGTGACTTGTACTATTTTTTATTTTGCATAATCTTTTTATATGTATTCGACTTTTGTAAGCATAGTAATAGACTTATGAATGCAAAGAGTCACTCCTTTAAGGCATAATCGAAGGATGGAATATTAAGAGACAATGCTTTGTAAAACTCTATATATAATGCTCAATTATATTTGGATATGGTTCTGATGTGATAAATATTAATACTCATTGTTATGAAATGGTTTTCCCGTGTATCTTTTATCATTATTTTGTGCATAGTGAGTGCTATATTTGCTTTAATCTATTAATCATATGATTTTACACTCATTTTTATGATTCTAATAATTTTTCATTTATTTATGCATCTATTTCCTTTGTCTATTAATGAATATATTCAGTCTAAATTACTATCAAATGTTTAGTTTTATTACTTCATGCACAAGTTGTCCCTATATTAGCATTTTTTGAAGGGTTTGTTAGGAACTTTTGCTAACATTTTACCCAAAGCTTCAACTCACATTTTCACTCATCCAATCAAAACACCCATTTTAAAATGGGAGGTGCTACCAAATTGTCTATGTGTCTTGACAAACCTATGTAACTGCATCTATTTGAGCATAATTAAATTTAAAAAAGGAGCATAGCTTTTCTTGGGTAGGATCAAGGTATACATTTGGTTGATTTTTATTCTCTTTGATAGCTCATATGAGGTGTCTCATTTGTGAAGTTTTCTTAGTGTATTGTATATGCTTTTGCTTTGGTATTTTTAATGATTGCATTTTAATAATGAATTTTCTCTTGATATATACACTTTTTATATACATACAATATTTTTATTATTTATTATTTAATAACATTTTCTATCTTGTAAGAACCTATCGAGTTTTGATCTCACTAAGTACATGCTTAAAGGGTGCACCGAGAAAGGGATGGGTAGACCATTGGTGCTTTACAATATTTTTAGTCAACTCTATCATCAAGTAAACCAATTATAAATCTTGCTTATCCAACTCCCTAACCAATATAAACCTCATTTATACATTTTACTAAGAATTTATCCTTTAAATAGATCCTAACTAAGTAAAACACCTTATTTTCCTATTACATTAGCTAGACCAATCATGTTATTAATATTTATCACACATTATGAAACTAAAACATCTTGGCCAACTTAGTTTTAGGTTTAACGATAACTTTTTCTAACTAGCTAAATCAAGCTAGAAAATATTATCAACTGAAACTCAATAATGGTTAAGGCTTATCCATTGATAGAAATACAAGGCTCATTTCAATCCAATAGAGAGGAACATTCATTTTTTACATCATTACAGTCACAATTTTTCTAAATCTGCATTTGAAAGAGCCATTGCTTAGGGTTTGCCTTGGAAAGTAGATTACTTATCGTGTGGGAAATCTTAGTTCCAAAGTAGGAGTATTTTAGCGTAGATATAATTTATATAGTGTTATCTTTATAAATCCATAAAAACTCTTTCAAAGCACCATTGGCTAAGGGAGAGATTGAGACTCGACATGTTTTCCCAAGGTAAGTATTCCTAACTCTTGATATTTCATTTGATATATAAAAATTATATAAATATTATGTGTTGAATGTATATCTCCTTACTTAGATTACGTCTATGCTTAAACTTAGTGTAGATATAGGGTTTTCTTTGTTTTCCATCTTCCACTTTAGGTGATGTAAGCCCCCATATTCCTACCATGATCCCTTGGTTGTTTATTTGTGTTTAGTCATCTTTAATTATGCCACAAGCTTTGGTGAGCATTAGATTATTTTATTTTATATACTTAGGCCTAGATAGGGTTATTGCATAGTGTCATTTGTAGAGAGACTTTAGAACCCTATAATTTTGTGTTGTGTGGTAATATATCCCTTAGTTTAGTTTAACATATCCAATTTTCTCATACTCTTATTATAAATAGTATTACAATGGATGTTAGATGATTACCTTATCTAATATTAGATTTTATTGAGTCAAATAAGTTGTATATCTATCTTAATTTGTTACATAATTCTAGTGAACTCGACATGAATCTAACCCTTTCATTTTTTATTTTTCATTTATAATCAACTAGATTGGGTTGGTTGATCTAGTATTAACCTTTGTCTCTAGATTCAAGATCCACAATCAATTAGGTCATGTTGGTCAACACCATTTTATCCTATATTTATAGCTTTTATTTTCATATTTAATTAGATCAGGCTGGTTAATTTAGTCTTTTTATTTATTTAAAAATCTAGAATCTACAATCAATAGATCACACTAATTGATCTAGTTTTGTCTCTCAACTTGTAGGGTTTCATTTCCATCAAAATGAGTCATGTTGGTCGACTCAGTAGTTTTTCCTATTTTCTTATTTTTCACTTATAATAAACTAGATTGAGTTAATCGATTTAGTTTAATTTAGTAAAAAAATATATCTTTCAACAAACTAGATTGTATTGGTTGATTTAGTTTAATTTTATTACTTTTAGTTTTTAGTTATCTACAAACTAAATCAACTTGGTTGATCATGTTTCACATCTCTTTTTTCATATTTTTTCAACTACAAGACCCAATCAAGTTAGACAATACAATTAGCAATCAATTTTTTGGCATTTTTAGTCAACCTGGTTGATCTAATTTTTAGGTTCACTCTAAACAAGCTTCATATTTCTATTTTTATCAATTGCTTTAGTTTGTCATTTCCAACTTAGTAAAATTATTCAACATTTCAATTTTTTAGACTATCTTTACTAGTTTTTTAGTTCCAAAAAAATGTATCACATGGTTAACTAAGTTAACCTAGATAAATTATTTACTATATGTCTACTCTTCTAAAAAAACTAAGTCAACTTGGCTGACTTTATTTATTTTCAGCCTATTTTCATAATAGACTAGATCAATTTGCCTGATTGTGTTATGTTTTATTTATCGACAAGATCAACCTAGATGATCTTATTTTGTATTTTTTATTTTTAACATAAGCATGGCAATTAAATTTCATTTCTTATTAATTAAATCTCATATTTACATTGAGAATATTTGGTTGCCTGTCTATTTACCTTTAGAAACTAAAAATTGGTTTTTAGCACTTGATTTTCACCTTTATTTTTCACTTTGTCTTGATTTCTCTAGAAACATTGTACCGACAGTTTTAAAACTACTTAAATATTATTGTGAAGGCTACATGATAATCTATTTAAAATACTTGTATATAATTTATAGATATCATGACATGAGTTACTTACCTTAATACTCATATCCATAGTACATTCTACATTCGATAATCAAGGCAACCAAATTTTGAATCTTGAATTAGATGTTGAATATTATGGACCCTTACCCACATTGCCCATTAATGAATCCATCTTAGAATTAATCCATTCTCATGAGCCTCAACTCCCATGCCAACATCATAAGCTAGGTCATTTTTAGAAAAAGGCTCATTGTTTCAATAACTTCAATGCTAGTATCGACTGTAACACACATCTTGTTTCTTATTTTCTTCCTACTCCCTATCATTTCTAAGACATAAATCCTATGTTTATTGAAAAAACCATGGAAATTAATTATGGAACCACTGCTATCCCTCAACATATTCTTGTCTCCAAATAACTTTATCCTATATAATATGATATTTTTAATTTATTCTTTGATAAATATTGTGAAACTTTTGCATGGTCATATGAAGATATGTCTAGCATTGTCCATAGTATTGAGGTCCATAATATTATTACTAATCTTGATGAAAAATATGTGCATAAAAAGCAACATAAATTCCCTCTTGATTTTTTTGCCTTATGTCACAAAGATATCATCAAGATCTTAGATTCTAAATTCATCAAACCTAGAGATTACTCAGAATAGGTGTTCAACATTATTCATGTATGCAAGAAATTCACCATGGTTAGTCACATGTGTATAGGATTTTGTAATTTTAACTTGTGATAAAGATAAATTTCCTTTACCATGAATCAATTCCATCGTTGGCTATGAAATTTTATCTCTCATGGATGGTTTCTCAAGATATAATCAAATTCATAATGCTACTGCAGATCAACATAAAACCACATTTATAATATAATGGGGCACTTATTGCTATGTCAAAATGCCTTTGGCCTTAAAAATGTTGGTGCCACTTATAAATGTATAATGACCTATTTATTTCATGTTTTCATACATAAAATAGTTGAAACTTATGTAGATTATCTTTATGCAAAAATCCAAGCACTGTGAAAATCATCTTCATGATAGTGCTACTATTTTTTATCATTTCATTAAATACAAAGTTTGACTCAACCCTTATAAATGTTTTTTCAATGTCACATATAGAAAAGTCTTAGGTTTTATAGTTTCTCTTCAAGGAATTGATGTTTATCTAGCTAAAATCAATTTTCTTGTCAACATACCTATTCCTTGTTCTATCCTAGACATACGAACATATCTTTGTAAACTTTCAGAAATTAGATGATTTGTTCTTGAGATGGGTTATCATATTTGTTCAATTAACTCACTCCTTAAAAAAGGTATAGATTTGAAATGGAATTATTCATGTCAAATATAATTTGAAAACATGAAATCATCACTCCTTCATCCTCCCACTCTTGAACCTCATTCTAATGATCAGTCTCTCATCTTCTACACTTCCTCTACCCATATACCAGTTGGGAAAAAAATTAATAAATAAGATGAAACAAGTCATGAATATGCCATATACTTTATAAGTCATGCTCTAATAGACTATACCAGAGTCAAACTTGTCTATCTCACCATTTATTTTACAATTGAAAAAAACCACCATTACATGTTTTATCAAATAGCTAATCATCATCCATTTTCATCTTCTTCATCATTTCTTCTAAAAAGATTTCTTACCTGGTGATAAAATTGGTAAATGGATGGTTATTTTTATGGAATTTGACTAATGAATTATTATATATAAATCAATTAAAGTCCAAATAATTATCATTCAACTTGTTACAGTTCTTATACCAACCATTGATCATCTTAAAGATACTCTTAACAATGAAGAATATTATACATTTAAGGTCTTAATCAGGCTATTTCACTCAAATATTATTTCCATAATTTTATAGTCGATCTTGAAATAAATAATCATGAGGAACTAAATACTTCCATTTCTAAACTAGAATTCAAGGTCATCATTGAAGAATTACTTAAAGTTACTATTGACCTACATGAAGATACTTGGGCACTCCAATTTGATGGTGTTAAATGTCTTCAAGGAGTTGGGTCAACATGTGTATTACTTTATCCCCATGGTAAAATCATTCCACTTGCTTTTCGGTTAACCTTGATGTCACTAAAAACATGGCTGACTATGAATCTCTCATTTTAGGCATGCAAGCCACCATTGATTTAAACATCCTTTACCTACATGTTTTAGGTGATTCAAAACTCATTTTTTGTCAAGTCAATGGTGACTATCAATCCAAGAGTGAAAATATAATCCAATGGTGACTACTCTTGCTAAAGAATTTAAATCCTTCACTATAGAACCAATCCCATAAGAGAAGAATTCCATAGCTGACTCACTTACTTCATCTACCTCTCTTTTTCACCCTCATCAATTTCTTCATGATTCTTAATTTATCATCCACATATGTAAATCACCATCTTCATTACCATCCACAAATGATTCTCTTATTTTCCACATTAAGGCTATCACTATACAACAAAGCTCATGGTACATAAACATCATACCATTTATAGAGCATCACACCTAGCCTGCTAACATTGATTCTTGCAAAAAAATAGAATTTATAAAAAAGATTAAAAATATGTCTTATGACATGACATCATATATTATTGTGATGTTGAAGGAACCTTGATTTATTGTGTTACTCAAGATGAAGTTGTTTCCCTTATCCAAAAATCACATTGGGTCATTTACAATGGTCACTACAACATACATGCTACAGAATACAAATGCTTATGCATGGGATAATTATGGCTCACATTTGAAAAATATGCTATCACATTCACACAAAATTCAATCCCTACCAATTACATAGTATTCAAATCCATTCTTGTTTAATTGAGCTTTAAACATTATAATTTGCTTGGCCTTTTTCCATATGGGGATTAGATATCATTGGTAAATTACATCGCTCGCAAGATGGTCATGTCTTCATCATCATGACCATTGAGTATTTCACTAATTTCATTGAATTTATGCCCCTTGTTAATGTCAGAAGCATCACTATATCGAAATTTTTACTTGATCAAATCATTTGTCACTTTGGAATTCCCAACACCATTATTTTTTATAATGGAGGTAATTTCAAAAATAAGGATATGAAATAATTATGTGTTAAATTTAAAATCATTCATAAATTTTCCTTCTTGAATTGTTCCTATTTAGCCTTGGCTAACACCTCTTGTTCCTCTTTAGCCTGCACTTCTTTCCATTTTCTCTCTACTTCATCTTCTTCCTTTTTCTTTGCCTTCACTTCTTTGGATCATTTCTTGTGAGCCTCTACTTACTTAAGTTATTTTCATTCAACTATGATTCTTCAAATTGCTTATTTATATTTCTTCTAGTGCTTCTCTTTTGTAGCTTGTTATTGTCATTATGCTTCATGTGTAGCTTCTTGTTTCTTGCAGTGTGCCTCTTGTGTAGTTTATTGTTACTTTGATTCTTACTTATTTTTATTTTTCTCTTCCTTTATTTGTATGTTCTCAGCGTTATTTTGATACTCCTCTCAATCCATTTACTCTTTCACAACTTATGTTTGTGTCTCAACCTATGGTAAATTTATTTCTTCAAGTTCCTACATGACCTCTAATGTGTCAATCTTGGTCACTAATTAGGTGTCCTCTAAGGAGGTGGATTCTATAGCTATAATTTTATGTGAAATTATCTTCTTTATCAATGCAGGTAGAGGAGTGGGGTCTTCTTGAGATTATTCACTAGCAAGCCTTGGGGTTGTGGCTAAGATTTTGGTGTTTTTTGTGTTCCCCTCTCTTTTGTCTGCTCTCCAAAAGATACCATTCTTTCTTTTCTTATTTGAGATTTCCTTGTTAAAGGATGAGTCCTTGGACTACGTATCAAGGTTGGAGGTGAACTCTCCTATGTGATTTTCTCTCCTTCATGTGTAGTATAAGATCCCATAATTAGATATCTAAAAAATATTTTGGTCACCAATTCATTTTTAGCTACCTCCTAACATACAATGTCAATAATAATAGAAGGAAGAGGTTAAGTGAGGTCAACCCAAAGGTCCAGTCTTACCTTATTGTACATTTATCAGTTGGAAATTTCTTTCTAGAATAAGAATTCCTTCTCCTCCTCCTACTTATAAATTCCACTGCCAATGTATTCTAACATGGTCTTCAAGACTTATTGCTTCTCCACTCTTATTTATAGTGAGTTGCACGCACCTATTATCTTTGGAACATTTGGATTATCTAGCCAACAATTTATGTGATGTATCCTCTTCTTGGGCAATAAAAGTGAGGCTCATTGTGTAGGTGTATTTACCTTACCTTTGTATTATTGTGATGGGGCTACTGATGTTTGCAATGGAGCTTATGGTTTTTATACTATTGTCCTTATGCATGTTTTAACACCAATTATTATCCTTCTGGAGGAATAGATCATAGAGGTGGCACCATCCATGTAACTAGAGATTTTTTCCTCTAAAATCTTACTTGTGCATCCAACATTGTGATGAATAATGGCATTATGATCATATTTAGAGTTGGCATGGCATAAATTTTAGATTTGTATTTTTAATATCAGTTAATGTTTTATGAGATCTAGAAATTTATTTTAATGTTTGCATCATATCATCTGGGTTTTCTCACTGGAGCCATGTTATATTTAGGTATGCCCTCAAGTGGTGGCATGTCATTATCAATAATATATTCAAATGGTGAAATGATATGGTGATAAAATATTTTATTTGGAAAACCACTATCATTGGAAGGATCTACATGCATAAAGGTTTTTTTATTATCTTTCAAATGTAAAATAATAGTTAATGAAATAAATAAATAAATTCTATAAATCATTTAGTACCTATATTTTGAGTGGGTGTAGGTTGAATTTGCTTGGGTGTTCTTTTTGTCTACCCAAAATAGGATAAAATTCTTATTATCATTGATAATTGAATTAATCTCTTACCATTATCACCAAAAGCCATGGTAGACAACTTTTTTTTGCAAGACAAGACCTGCAACTTGCACATTATCCTTTCCATGTGGATGCCATCCATAATGTGTAAACACTAACAAGTACCTATAGATGACACCTTCAGTACCTTTGGTCATCATCATGAGGTTTATCTAAAACTTGTACACATCATCCATCATGTCTATTCATCATCTAGATCTTTTAGATGACATCTAGGTCCTCTAGATGATGTCCATATCCTCTCAACAACATCTAGGTCCTTTGGATGACATCTAGAGCCTTTGGTCATCATCTGGTCTTGGTATATTCCATCTAACTTATTTATGTGGTGTCTTATTTTTATGGCCATTATTCAAACCCTGTGGATAATGTCCAACCTCTATGTATGTCATCTAGACTATCTGGTAGTTATTCGGTCCTGATAGACACCATTCAAACTTTATAAGTGATGGCATGTCTGCATGGTCATTTTCCAAACCTTATGGACATCATCAAACATATGTGGATGTCATCCATCCCATATGGTCATCATCTAGATCCAATAAACATCATTTGGCCTCTATAAATGGTGTTATGGTTGCCTGGTTGAGATCTAGCTCATTTAGATGTTACATATTCCTTTTGGTCACCGTCTAGCTTTAGTGGATGCCATCTAGAGGTTGTGGACATCATCCCATATTTTTGGTCATTTTCTAAGCATTTTGGCCAATTTCCAAGTCTTATGGACACCATCTTGGTCCCTTGGTCATCATCAAGTGTCTTATATCATTACCTAGAGCATGTGGACATCATCAAGTCCATGTGGTCATCGTATTGAGTGTGTGGCAGCATACATGCATGTTAGGAATGTGTTAATTTTTTTATCTCAATCATATACAAAATATATTAGATATGTGGTGTATAATATATGTGGAAAAATAGAGAAAATTTTCCTTTGATTCCATGGTAATTTATAGTCACAATTATGGAATTAGTTGACAACAGTAAGCGAGTTGACCTCTACATTTCATTTCCAACTTGAAATTTTTGGCGACCCAGTTCTCTTTACTGGTCCTAAAAAATCACCAAATTTAAATTTTATAAAATTAAATATTCATGAATTAACGAAGATTCACACTAAAATATCCCACCTACTTGGCCTATTTTGTAGTTTTTTAAAACCTCTTTGTATTTCATTTAACTAGAATGTGCATTGAATCATCATCTATAGAATCAATTGGTATTCAATTGCCTACCCTTGTTATATTTTTCTTCTTGGTTTCTAAATGAATTGGTGAGGTAGTGGACTTATAGGGGAGGAGTTATTTACCATGATTTAGGAGGCATGTAACTTGTACCATAGCCTAAGCATCAATCCAAATTATGATATCCTAAGATAAATGAATAGCCCCTTTATTATACCTACTCATAAGGGTAAGTATTACCTCATCAAATTGCCCAAATGTGGGTAGCTTGATCAGTCTTTCTACATCTAAACCATGTACTGGATGTGGGAATACTAGGGCACATGTTTGTATAACTTCTTGTAGCCCAGGAGTAAACAAGGTAGCTTCTACTTGATCTATGAATTTGAAAGGATCATAGTCATTATATTCATTTTGATGTAGACCTGAGCCAATCCCCATTTCCTCTTTTTATGCATCTATAAGTGTGATCTATAATGGAACTCTCTTTATTGTTGTTGTTTTAGCCTAAGTTGAAGACTTGCTTCACTTGTTCTATATTTGCTAAGCAATCTATACACAAGAAGATGTTTTAAAAGTATATCACAAAATTTTCTTATTGGTATAAGTATGTAGTGTCTATGTGTTATCCATTCCCTTATTTATATATATTTTGGCACCCAATTCCATGTGGCTAACTATTTTAAATGCACTGAGCTAGTTGCACATGAATTCTCTCCCAAAATTAATATCACTTGATGTTGTTTGCTATGATAAGGACTTTTTTTGTCTAAAATCCTTGATTTACCCCTTGGAGGTTATTTGATGTGACATGATATCCTTTCATCTATCTATTTTATTTTATGATGCCACCTATTAGTTGGTCATGCAATCCACTTTTATGACTATTATCCATATTTTCACCATACCTATCTTTTCATCACCACCTTATTAGACTTATTTCATGACCTCTGATAGTTGGTTCTAGTTGTCTTTCTTTGAGGGTGTCTATGGAATTTGATCTCATGTTGTGACTATGACTACTCTTTGTTCATTGTGATGTGTTATGATGAAAATATTGCACTGTACAAACATTATAACCTTATGAAAATAAAGAAAACATTAAATAAAAACCCTAATCTACATGGTGCTACTTGACACCCTTTTTTTTTAGCATCAAGAGTGATAGAGACTAACTATAGTAAGGCTTAAGACTATAACCATTAACATGTCTTGGTAATATGGTTCCTTGTAAATAATTTAACATAATGGTACCCTATTATGAAATGTCATGAATAATGTAGGCTCCCTTCCATCTAATGCATAATTTTCCCAGGAATGCCTTAACCCTGCTATCATACAATAGTACCACTTGTTATGGTTGAAATTTCTTAGATAATAGGTTGTGATCATGTCATGCCTTCTATCTTAAATTATGGATATATTGCATCCATTATGGCCTTAATAGACTTTATTCCATCCTAACCAAGTCTATTAATATTTGCTTTAGATAATCTTGGTTGCCTAGCCTCATAACCATTGCAATGTGTATGTAATGATATTACTTCACCAAATAAATAGAAATACAGAAATAGATCATAATGATATGGAAATATAGCAAAAAATATGAATAATAGATAAGCCACTTCAAGGGGACAACCTCACAAATGCTTGTAATAAGAAATGAATACTTTGATATGATGATGAATATCTAACCCTACCTCCTATATATAGTCTACCAAGGCCATGGACAACCAATAGGCTAACCTACTAAATATATGAGTACATAAATAAATGTAAAATAATATGCAAAAGGGTTATGCAATCCACAATTTGGCTACACATATCCCTAGACATTCCAACGGTTAAGGGCATAACATGTCCCTCCCCTTCAAAACAGTTGTCCTCAAAATCAAATAAATATCAGATGTTGTTGCATGAAGGATTCATCCTCTCAAGTAGCATATTCAAAAACCAAATTCTTCCATTTGAATAAATATTCTATAATCATTCTAGACTGTAAATGTTTAAAGGACATTTAAAGGATCGCTTCAAGATCAATAATATCCCTCCTTTCTTCAACTAATTTTGGTAACTCGGTTTGAGTGAAAACTATGTGTCCAATGACTTTCTTAAGGCAAGATACATGAAATAATAGATGAATGCGAGTGGATGGAGGAAATTCCAACTTGTAGGCCACACTACCAATTTTCTACAAGATCTAATAAGGACCATAATACTTGGGAGACACCTTGTTATCTTTTTTATATTGTTTAAAGGACATCTGCTTATGTGGATGCAAGAAAATAAAGACCTAACCACCAATTTCAAAATTCCTCTCACTCCTATGCTAATCTTCTTGTTGATTCATGTGATTCTGGGCTAAAGCTAAATGTTCATGTAAACTAGCAAGGACTTCCTATTGATGTTGAAGGTGTTCCTATATTACATCAACCTTTGGGTGGGCCTTCAAGGGTGAAGTGAGGGATGAAGGATGGTATCCATATAATTACATAAAAGGAGACATTTTAGATGAAATATGCACTAAATTAGTATACCACCATTCATCCAAGGGTAACCACTAAACCTATTTATCCTATTTGTTTGACATAAAGCAACGAAGTTACCCTTCTAAACACTTGTTGATTACCTTTAGTTTGTCCATCAAATTGAGGATGATAGGATGATATATGAGTCAATTGAGTTCCCAAACATGTAAATAATTTTTTTCAAAAATTACTAGTGAATATGGGATCTCAATCACTAATAATAATCTTGGGATTACCATGCAATTTTCGAATTGTATTAAGAAAGGTAGAAACTACTGTACTGGCCACCAATGGTTGAGATAAAGAAAAAAAATGAACATACTTTGTGAGTCTATACACAACAACCATGATATTATTTCTACCTTCATATCATGGTAATCCAGTGATGAAATCCATAGACACCTCTTCCCATCATTGACTAGGAATGGATAAGGGTTGTAAAAGACTTAGGGTGTTAATGGTTTCACCTTTATTTTGTTGATAAACCATACATTTGGACACATATTTATATACATCCCCCTTGATTCCTTACCAAAAAAATCCTTCTTAACTCTATGATAGGTTTTCAAAAATCCTAAGTGACTACCAAGTGGAGATGCATGAAGTTCTTAAAAGATTTTCTATTTGAGAAGAGAATTCTAACACATATATAATCTTTGTACCATATTTACTCCCCTTCCATGTAAACTTTTCAATCCCATATAAACCCTATTGTGATTATGAATCAATACATGGGTATCACTATTTTTTCCCCATTCTGACCTTACTTCCTTGAGCTAGTTTGCCTACCAAATGGTCTCGGCACATAACAATGCCTCAACTGGTTCATCTCGCCTAAATAGTGGATTAGCCACCACATTTTATTTTCCTTTCTTTTAGACTATTTCAAAATCAAAGCCTGACATTTTTATCACCCATTTTTGTTGTTCTTCAAATGATAATCATTGTTCCAAAAAATATTTAAGGCTATTATGATCAGTCTTTACCTAAAAGTGATAACCCAATAGATAAGGTCCCCATTGTTTGACTACATGTAAAATAGCCATCATCTCTTTCTCATAGATGGGTTTGAGCTGATTTTTAACATTTAATTGATGAGTTTCAAAGGTAATGGACCTACCCTCTTGCATGATTAATGCACCCATACAATATCCAGATGCATCACATTCAACCATAAAATTTTAAAGAAAATCTAGAGTAGCCAATACCAGAGTGGTGTACAGAGTGATTTTTAGTTGTTTAAATGCCTTAGTAGTTGTACAGTCCACTAGAAGGAGTCTTTATTCAACAAGGAAGTGAGTGGTCTTTCAATACTACCATAGTGTTTGAGAAACCTATGATACTAACCAATTAGCCCCAAAAATCCCTTTAGTTGCTTGAGTGTCTTGGGAATCTGTCACTCCATGATGGCTTAGAAATTTTTAGGATCAACTTTTACTCTTTTGTGTGATAAAATATGACCCAATTATTCCACTTATCAAAATCCAAAAGCACATTTGGATGGTTTAGCATACAACTAATGTTGCTCAAGAACTAAGAGTACTTATTTCACATGTTACAAGTGGTCTTCCTAATTTTTATTGTAAATAAAGATGTCATCAAAAAACACAAGTAAAAACTTTCTAAAAAATGGCCTAAATCCATATTCATAAAACTCTAAAAGATGGATGGATCATTGGTGAGACTAAAAGGCATGACCAAAAATTCATAATGGCTTTTGTGAGTAAAAAAAAATGTTTTATGAATGTCCTGCTCATGGATCTAGATTTGATGATACTCAGAACAAATATGTAATTTGGTAAAATAAACAACATCATGCAATTCATCTAAAAAATCATCAATTATAGGAATAGGAAACTTATCTTTGATAGTGAACGTATTGAGCTCTCTATAATCTAGTTACATCCTCCAAGTTTAATCCTTATTTTTCACCATGAATATTGGAGAATAATATTCACTTTGGCTATGGTGAATGGTTCTTGCCTCCAACAACTCTTCTACCATTTTCTCAATTTCACTATTTTAGACATAAGGATATCTATATGGTTTGATGTTGGGTGCTGTACTTTCAAGAATGATTCTAATGGCATGATCATGGGTACAACTAGGAGGAAGACCTTTTGGCATGGGGCTGAAAACAACTGAATGTTCATCTAATATTTATTATAAATTAGGATGGGTAGACTCCTTAGTTTGTTGAACATCATTAGAAAATAAGCGCACAACAAATCTTTTAGCACCTTTTTTCAGCATCTTGGTCATCTAATGTGAACTAATCACTTATGGAGATTTAAATATTAATCCCCATAGTTCCATTGGCTTGATTTCATAATTAAAATGCATGAATAGTTCTTTAAAATTAATCTCAATAGTACCTAATGTGGTGAGCCCTTGTACTCCCAAAATAATGTCAATCCTACCCATAGGAATAACAAACTTTGGATAATCTAGAAAGTAGTCCCCCATTACTAACTTAATATTGTGGTATTTTCCAAAACAATTAATTATACCACCATTTATAATCATGACTTAAAATTATGGTGTTGGGTACATGAAATAATTCAAATGAGCAACCAACCAACTGTTGATGAAATTGTGTGTACTTCCTGAGTCAATCAACACCATGACCTTTTGTTTCTTAATGAAACCCACCATCTTAAGAGTTTGAAGAATAGAAATACCTAAAAGGGCATGGTAGGAGATATTAAGTTGGGAATCTACAACTTCATCCTCAAGGCCTTAAATTTCCTCAACATATGCTTCCTCATCTTTTTTATCCTCATCGGCCCCTTCAATGTAAAATAACTTCTTTTCAGCTCATAGATGACCTTTGCTACATTTTTTTATCACAATCATAACACAACCCTTTGACATGCTTATCCTTAATATATTGTAGTGTCAATTTGGTAGATTGAGGTAGTGATGGAGTTGGGAAGGTGTGTTCTTAGATAGTTGAAAGGATGACATTTGGTCATCTCTTTTTCTTCTACTAAGCATGCCCTTGGTATAAATTTAGATACATTTGTGGAGTTAAACATGTGAACCTCTAATTGAATACTATCTTTTAGTCCACCCAAAAAAAGGTCGATCAAGTTTGCCTTAGTGATGTCCTCTACACGTAAGGATAGATTCTAAAACTAATGAATATAAACCTTCACTTTTCTTATTTTTTGCAATTTGGTTAACTGGTTGAACTAGTTTTTAGAAACATTATCCTAATAGTAAGATATTAGTTCATCAAATAATATTGATCATGTAATAGGAGCACCAATCTTCTTATTTTGAGCACACAACCAATGATACCAAATGAATGGCTCAGGTTATAGATATAGATATGCCACAACCACCTTTTGAGAACTAGGAGTTTGATGTAGATCAAATAGATTTTATATTTGAGTGATCCAAGTAGTGGATATTTACCATTAAATTTGTGTAAGTCCACTTTTGGCAACATCAATTTCAACCCCATATTGGTGGTGTTGGTGTTGAGAGGAGGACTAGAAGGAAAAAGTGGAGGGTTATTGAGTGTAAAATGAGATGAAATAGTAGTCAAATGTGTCGTGATCTATTGTAACTAATTATTCATGCCATTAAGCTCCCCTTACATTACTGACATTTGAGTTTGGACTTGCACATTATTCTACATCAGGCCTTGTAGATTTAACTAAATTTTATAAATCATCTTTGAAGATATCATATCAGAGCTTTCAGACTCCATGTCATCCCCTAAAGGACTTTCATGGGTGTCTTGCCCTTTCCCCCATTTACGAGTGTTAGGACCAGCCATAAGAAGACTTAATGGTGAACTTTATTTTGCCCTGTTGACCCAACATTGAACTTGAATATTTTTAAATATGTCAACCTCAAATCACAAATATAAAAGAATAGGCC
The DNA here is from genome assembly GCA_037957365.1 of Torreya grandis. Lineage (NCBI taxonomy): Eukaryota > Viridiplantae > Streptophyta > Pinopsida > Cupressales > Taxaceae > Torreya > Torreya grandis. The sequence continues at coordinate 3,803,485 of JARHVA010000540.1, read as the reverse complement.
CTAACTATTTTCTTCCAAGATTTTAAAAAATGTAAATAAATTTGGAAAATTATACAAATTAAGAGCTATGGAGTGAATTTATGAAAACCCCTAAAATAGCAATAACTTGTTAAACACAAATCAAAATGAGCTAAATTTTTAATGAAATCTTATTTGAATGTTTTCTCACCTCTAGTAAAAAAATTGTAGATATATTTATAACTATTTGCCAGATATAGTCAAATTCCACTATTATACCAAAACCTTGAAACATTAGTGAAATCTGACCATCAAGATCATAGCATCCCACCATGCTTCTAAATCCTAAACACTAGGCTAGTTTTATGCCCATACACCAAGATTATTACGTCTTGATTCCTCGCTAAGCAAACCATTTAACTATTTGTGGATATTTATATTTGACACATCTGATTTGATTATATTTCTGACTAAGATTGAGATATATGTCATTATGGGATAGTAGAATATCACTTAGATATATGATGGTACATGTTTGCTTTATTATGAGTTAGATTTAGTGTGTGGTTAAATTATGAACATGTGGATGTGTTATTTTAGTTATATTCTATGTTGTATCATTATCATGATGATATGATCTAACTACATATTTTGTTGTGAGGTTGATGTAGGAGAACCCATCCCTGAAAATGTGTTAGAGGGAGAGCATAATCGAAGAGGGTGATGTGGATGAAGATGTCAGAGGATGGTAGAAAATTGGTGAGAACCCTACACACACCACAGTAGTCAGCATATGGTAGAATTCATAAGAAATTGTTTGCACATGGTATTTATTTCTACTTACTCTAGAAAGTTGATTTTTATGGGTTATCAATTAAGGTTGAATAGCGTAATGAATTCTTTTTACATAATTGGTATGTTTTTGTTATTAATGCTTGTAGAAACTTATTAGCATAATTAAATTTAAAATCCAAAATTATTAATTGTAATTAAAACTTATGATAATAAGGGAAATTAAATAAATTATTAAATTATAGATTTTCTCTATTTATTATTGAAATAATGCAAATTAAAAATTATTATTAAAAAGGAAAAGATAATAAAACATAAAAGAAAAAAATGATTAAATTAAGAAAATCAAAAGAAGTAGATATATTAAATAAATTAACAAAAACAAAGAAAGCAATGAAAACTCTTTAAAGATAAAGACTACGTCTGTTTTCTTATAGGGGAAATTAAGAAAGAAAGTCAGCTTTAAAAATATAAAATCTGCGTGCCCTTTTTCATAATATAGAATGGGAAAAATAATAAAAGGAAGAAAAGGGAGGCGCAACTGGAACATAAAGGGGAGAAAGAAATAAAACAAATATTAGAGCATATAATCAAGTAGGTTTTGTACTTAAATTCTAGTTAATTGAGGTGAATATTTCTCTTGTTGTTTCCTTTTGTATGTGGTGATGTAATTTAGAGACCAAACTATATAATCTAAGATGATTTAACATTATTGTATACCACTCAGTCAATTTACTGAGGAACTTAACAACTATAAAAATAGTGATTCACTAAGCTTCCTCTATAACATATCTTAGCCTGTATTATTTACTAAATGACTTACTCAGCTGAGTGATCTAATACAGTATAATTACATGAAAAATAATGGTAGAAATTTAATACAGTGATTCATAATCTATTCAGTAAAGCATTTGTATACTATATACTGTCATTTATTAAAATAAATTGAGCAGTTCATCAGAGTGATCTGCTTGTTGTTTTAGTACTCATGCTAGGAAAACTATGCTAGAGTTTTTTTATGAGACATAATTGTTGAGATGTCTCTATCAGGTATAGATATTTGCATTGCTAATATGTTGGATGTTATACATGATAATTTTATATATCAAACTTTAAAAGCACACAGACCCTGTAATAAAAACAAACCATCAATAAGAAGTGTAATCCACTATTTTAGTTGTTATAGGGGCATCACCATATCTCTAAGACTGAATAAAATAAATTATACCTGCTTGTTGAGGTGTTGACCAGTCCTAAATAAGAGTTAAACTATATTTTTAAACACAAATATATAAGGTGATGCTTATATTTTGCTCAGATTTCTTAATATATTTAGATTAGTTATTAGATTTTTTATCTCATTATCATCACTCTATCTACATAATCTACAACCATTTTGATATGGTGTCACATGAATTCTTTTTAGAAAGTATTTCTAGCATGAAAAACATAACTACTTGGATGTATCACCACTTTTAGATGTTGATATAAATATGGGAAACATTGCAGACTTGTTTCATAATTATATAATATTATGAGGTGTCGACTTGCTCCCTAATTTCTCAAGGTCAGAAATTTGTGTCTTATTTTCCTGTATAGAACTCAAAGTGCAAGAGTAGAATTTTAGCATCTCAATCTTTATGTGGTCATTTAGCATCACTGTATATAATTATATATATATATATATATATATATATATTGTTGTCGGTGATTGTTGAACTCAAGTGGTAAATAATATTCTTTAGGGCATCACTGGAATCCAAAACATAGAAAATTTTAATGCGTAAAAACATTATTGGTTATTATGGGAATAAGTTGCTATATATGTAAATTGACAAATAATATCATTATTAAAAATATCAGAGCTCTAATATCAATAATACGTAAGTTGCTATACATAATTTCATAAGTAAATTATTTCATTTTAAGATTCATTCATACATAAGATAGGCGTAGTTAGGCATAGTTGAGTGTTTGAATTTAAGGAAAAGCAAGTAAACATAATAGTATTACATGTTTGTCCATTATATATATGTCTAATTATCTACTAGCTAGTAAATAGTATTTACTATACTCTACACTAAAGATATGAAGTATATACTAATACTTGATCATGTTGATATAGTATACTACTTGAATAGAAGTACTAAGAGTTATAATCATAGTATAATTCTAGAATATGTAAATAATCCCTCTAGTATATGTAAGATTCAGCTACTCTAGGCTACACTTACTTCTAGTAAGATTGTAATTTTAACCATGGTTGACCAGTAATTACAAATAACAGAGTAGAAGAGTTTTAATAACATCTTATCTATACTGAAATTATATTATAAGAATTGTAAATATAAGAATTAGAGTATAGTTTATGATCTTACATTTACCATGACCCTATATGATTTCCCTTTGATTATGCTAGTAAACCATGATAACCATGGAATGCTTATTATATAATTAGGAGTAAAAAACCTATTGTACAAATGTAAAACTATATTAAGCTATGTATTGATGATTTTGGAAAAAGAACATAGGTATACCATTGCTTACTAGCTTATGCTAAAATGCAGGAGTGTGTTCCTTTATTTATACTTACTTAGGTAATTTAGAACTATAGAACTATGTTTAATAAAGATATATGTTTTACGTGCATCCTAACATTATTATAGAGGATCTTGATCATATGATTTAACTCAGATTATAAATAAAAATCATATTCACTCAATATATGATAAGGATTATGAAATAAATGATACTTTTGAACCTTGGTTATGTGTATTTTTAGGCAACATTGCCACCTGAGGAATATTTGAGTACTAGGAGGATATAACATTTAATAATTGGTCATAGGGATCTGGGAGTTGTGAAACTATGTCAAATAAAGTCCTAAGAACCTAACCTAGCATTTAATGAAAGATGCATATTCATAGCAGAACGTAGGTCTTCATTGGTTTGAAATAATCTATGTGACTTGAGATCCTCAGTTAGAGTTTTAAATGACTATAGGAAGCCCTTGATTAAAAAGTATAATGAAACATGGTTATTAATTGCATAAAACTAGAGTATTTTCATGTGGTGCATATTAATATGTACAAATGATTTTATTTAAAGTTTATACCTATAGTTTAATAGATGATTTGAGTCAGTCATTAAGTTCTTAGGAAGCAAAAACTATAACCTTTTGAAACAATCTCCTAGAAACAAAATGAATTATTGGGATGAAATATCATAATGGTTTTATGAGTTATTTGATTCTCTAAAAATGATAGATTTGTTGTTATTTATATATATTTACTATTAAATACTTGTGTGCAGTTTAAACCTAGGGTATACCTAGGTGGTATAACCCCATACTTGTTTGATTGTTAAATGCATATGTGTCGCTTGGTTCTTGAAATTGTAAGTTTGGTTATGTGTTTTTCATGTAGTTGGGAACCTATGATAGTATGGGATATCATAGAGTACTAAAGTATAATGTATGTTATACTCAAATGGTACATATTGTAATTGTTATGTCTAAGAGTTACATCGATGTTTGACTGATTTAATATATGCATGCAAGTTATTGCTATGAATAGCATGTTTTGTAACAATTATAAAGACTTTATGTATGCATGCATATTATATTTGAGAGAGTAGCGTATGCTAATATGGAATATTATGTGTTTCATAGAAACTGTGACTTGTTTGTTATGTCTAGTTGCTTGATTATGAGCTTATGTTTCTATGTATTTAAGACTAATTTATATGATTGATTGTAGAAAATTATTAGTTATGTCATAGAAAACTAGACTATGGTAATATGGGTTATCATAGGAAGCAATATGTTTAGAAACTAATTATGTTAGTGAAAATTATAGTTAAATGGGTGTTTACCCAGGTGGTATAAATTGTAGACATTCTTTATAGTATGGGATAGAAAGCAATATAATATTCATTCATACATTTGATGAAATAAATGTGTGATTTGTTTAATCCTATGCTTAGAATGTTATATGATGTGTTTACTAATAGGATATAAGTTAAATGAATCTTGTGGTTGAATTGTATTTGACTAGTCTATATTTTTGATATAGAGTGAGGAGCAAGATGGATTTCACTTGCTTACTAGTATTACAATGTTAGATGAAGGCAGTCCAATCAAGTGGTGTGTATGAGTTTGATTTATATATAGATTATTATTATTTATTATTCATAAAAATTTGGGCTAAATTATGTGTAGTAAGACATTATCATTTTATGGGTATGAATTATATATTTGTGTGATATCTTGGAATAAAATGGTTTCCTATGATACGCTATATTTTTAATTTATAAATCATACAACATACGGGTACTTGTTTGTCTCTCTATACTTTTACACTATCACTATATACTCATCCATGAATGGAGGGCCATTTCTTGATGGGATTAGTGTAGAGAATTGTTGGTCCATGATTGGTGTGAAAAAGTGCTCAGATGATGCTCTCCTTCCCCACAATAGTACTCACTTGGAGATGACACTTGATATTGCCATAGATACTTGAGTTCATTAAATATGCTTCAGGGGAGCCATGTATCTTATATGTACATTGTATTATGTTGTATTTATTATTGAATATGGTCATGAGAGTTGTAATTACTAGTTATTTTATATTGATAGTGGTGGCTATAGAGTTGTATTATTTGTGGTTGAGTTAATATAGTTACTTTCTATATTTGTATTATGATATGATCTCATGATAATAGAGATCAGTGATATGTGATGTAATATGCATGTTTTTTATTATCTCACTTTGAGTATTTCATATGGTCTCTGTATATTCTCATGGTGTAATTTATTTTTGGTATATGTGTTTAATTATTAAAAAAGAAAATCACATATTTGTAGTTGACCCCAGTGGGGTTGTTACATGTGGTATCATAATTGGGGCTCAAACTCTAAGACCTAATGAATCCATTAGAATTTTTTATGTTTTTTTCATTAGTGTAAACCCATTGACATGAAGTATTTCACTAGTATTTTAGATTTGTGGTGCCTCAGTACAGAACCATGTTACACCATGATTGGAGTTTCAAGACATTCATGAGATATGTGTGGAGAACATTGAGTGTGTACCCTTAGGAGCACTTGTACCATTTTGAGTTGTTAAGGGGTTGGTTTATTGAGTGTCACAATGGTGATGATTATATATGAGGTTTGTTCAGGTGAGTATATAATATAGTTCATGAATTATGAACAAGAGATTTCTACCATAGATTGATCATTTAGATCAAACACCTTGAGTATGAATGCATCCTTCTTAGTAATTAAGAAACCTTCACCATTTGTGTTTTGTGATATGAATAGGCACGGGATGGTTCTCACTTAAATATATGTGCTTTAGTTTTTGTGTCTTATATTCATAAATCCTTAGAGTGAAAAGTCTTATAAGACCATTTTTTTCAATTTGGTACCACCTAGTATGGTGGGAATTTTCTTGTAGTAGAGTGTTGTTGTTTTGGTTAAGAAATCATTTGTGTTAGGAGTTTGTTTATGGATTGCCACCCTCAAATTATGTGGTTTGTAATAAATGTCATTTTTATCTCATAGGTGATTTTTTTTATCTCATTCTCCTTTGACATCATTATAAATTACTAAGAGGATTCATATTTTCATGATGTTGATTTAGTGTTCTCTTAAACGGGAACTTGTTACTAAAATGTTGTTTGACCATAATTCCTTGAAGTTTGGGGGAGAATGACTTCTAATTCTTTTTGTGATAGAATTTGTAGGATGAAATGGATTGATACATCTTTGTGGTTAGTATTTTATTTCTTTCGATTGTGGAAATAGATTGTGAAACTATACTTACAGATTTAGTAAGTAGGTAGTGTTTTGGCAACATAGAGTTGTAGTGTTTTCTTTTTACCTTGTGAGGGTATGTAGGATTTTTTGAGATGATATTTATCTACCTTTCATTTATGAATCTTTAGGGTCACTACTTTATCTAACTTGTGATTAGACCACGTGGGTGGCAAACCTTGAATTATAGATTAAATTCTAGATTAAGAATTATAAGTTGATTATAATTAATATGTTATTACTTACCCTTGATTAGATTGATATTAATCTATTTTGATTAATAAATGTCATTTGGAGAGATATTTATGTACCTTCACTGGGAGTGAATAAGGTTTGTGATGTGCAGAACATCTTGGTAGTCTAAAAGGGTGACATAAACATTTACTTTGTTTTGTGCTAGTTGAGCAAGCAAGGAGATACTATCTTGCTTATTCTCTTATAAGGTTGAAAGGATGATGTGATCCTTAGACTATGTATGTTATGTTAGTTTTAATATTATTTCCTCTTAACTATGAATATAACACTATAAGTTAAGCTAGGAAGTATGATACTAGCTATATTAGCTAGCAGCAAGTTAATATAATTATAGACTGATTGTGTGATGTCTCTTGTATGTATATTGATGCATCTAGAATTATTTAGAATATAACATTGCTTTCTATGATCTTTTAGTATGTATTTTTGGTTCATTAAACCTCATGCACATTTTGAAGATCACTAGGTTATGGAGACCTAAGGAAAGAGTGGTAAATTAGGAACGTGAGTACTAAGCGATAGGAGTAGATCCTAATTAACCTCACATTGACTCGGTAGTTACTAACTTTGGATCTAATAGATGGACTTATCAAACTCAAAATTATAGACAGACTTGTCAAATTTAGTCATTTGGCCATATGCATGTATATGAAGGACCGTTTATTCCTTAGTTTTAGATACATTGGAAATGTAATATTTCTTGTTCGTATTCATCATCATACTTGTCAGGAGGTCCATGGAGTAGTGACAATATTGACATGTTATACTTATAATAGCTACACGGGGTAGTAAAATTATTAACTTATACACATCATTCTTACCAGGTTCCCTAAATACTTTTCTTTAGAATGAGAAAAACACTCTCTAGGTTATAGAGATATGCAGAAGAGCTAGAATATTTTTGTATAATTCTCCTTGTTCATTTATTTTGACTTTTTATGATGATATTATGTGTTATTGGGAAGTCAGTAAAACTTTTAGTGAGATATGTGAGACCCTTCAAGGTAACATAAGTGGTCAGTCTTATAGTATATAGGCTTGTCTTACTAGTTCTAGACCCTAGGGTGGTCATGACAAAATCAATCAGAGTAAGTAATACTCATAAACCATGTTTGTATAATTAGGAGTTGTCTTAAGAATAGGGTCTTAAGGGATCAATAATTTGAGAATAATGCAACTTGAAGAAACTTTGATGAGTTCTATAGGTAATTTCACATTTATTTACTTTATTCAATACCATATATTGAGTTATTTATCTAAAAAATAATGATCTTAACTCAAAATTTATATTTGATAAGATTCATCTGGGATAATGAATAGCTTTAGGTGGGAAGGATGTTACATCCAAATTCTTTGCTAAGAAAACTATTTAACCATTCATGGATATTTATAGTTGACACATCTGATTTGATTATATTTCTGACTAGGTTTTAGATATATGTTATTATGGGATAGTAGAATATCGATTAAATACATGATGGTACATGTTTGATGACTAAATTTAGGAGGGAAGGATATTACATCCAATTTTTTACTAAGCAAACTATTTAGTTGACACATCTGATTTTATTATATTTCTAACTAGGCTTGAGATATATGTTATTATGGGATAGTAGAATATCGATTAAATACATGATGGTACATGTTTGCTTTACTGTGAGTTAGTTGTAATATGTGGTTACATTATAAAAATGTGGATTTTCTATTTTAATTATATTTTATGTTGTATAGTTATCATGATGATATGATCTAACGACCTATTTTGTTGCGAGGTTGATGTATGATAACTATTCTCTCAGAGTGTGCAAAAGGGAGAGCATCATAGTAGAGGGTGATGAAGATGGAGAAATTGGAGGATGGAAAAGAATTGGTATGAACCCTTCACACACCACAATAATCAACACATGGTAGAATGCATTAAAAATGGTTTGCACATGGTGTTAATTTCTACTTGCTTTGGAAAGTTGGTTTTTATGGGTTGCCAATTAAGGTTGAATAGCGTAATGAATTATTTTTGTGTAATTGATATGTTTTTGTAGTTAATGATCGTAGAAGCCTTACTAACATAATTAAATTTAAAATTTAAAATTATTAATTATCATTAAAACTTATGATAATAAAAAAATTAAATAAAGTATTAAATTATAGATTTTCTTTGTTTATTATTGAAATAAATAGAAATTAGAAATTATCATTAAAAGGGAAAAGCTAATAAAACATTAAATAAAAGAAATTATTAGATTAAAAAATCCAAAAGAAGTAAATATATTAAATAAAATAAAATAAACAAAGAAAACAATGACAACTCTTTAAAGATAAAGACTACGCCTATTTTCGTATAGGGGAAATTGAAAAAGAAAGCTAGATTTAAAATATAAAAGCTATACCCTTTTTCATAATATAGAATGGGAAAAATAATAAAAAGAGGGGGAAAAAGGAGTAAAAGGGAGGCACAAGTGGAACAAAAGGGGGAAAAAGAAATAGAATAAATACCGGAGCACATAATTGGGTAGGTGTTGTACTTAAATTTTAGTTAATTGAGGTGAATATTTCTCTTGTTGTTTCTTTTTGTATGTGGCAAAGTAATTTAGAGACCAAATTGTATAATCTAAGATGATTTAAAATTGTTATCTACCACTCAGTTGATTTACTAAGGAACTTAACAACTACAATAACGATGATTCACTAAAATTCCTCTTTAACATATCTGAATCTGTATTATTTATTGAATGACTTACTAAGCCAAGTGATCTAATATAGTATAATTACATGAAAATATTGGCAAAAATTTAATACAGAGACTCATAATCTATTCAGTAAGGCACTTTTATACTATATACTATCGTTTATTACTACAAATTGAGTAGTTCATCAAAGCAATCTACTTATTGTTTTAGTAGTCATACTCAAAAAACCATGGTAGAGTTTTTCTATGAGACATTATTATTGAGATGTCTCTATCGAGTATAGAGATTTATAGTGCTAATATGTTAGGGGTTTTGCATGATAATTTTATATATCAAACTTTAATAGCACATAGACCCTGCAATAAAAATAGGCCATCAATAGGAAGCACAATCCACTATTTTAGTTGTTGCTACAAGGGCATCGCCATATCTCTAAGGTTGAATGAAATAAATTATACCTACTTGTTGAGGCATCGACCAGTCCTAGATAAGATTTAAACTATAGTTTTAAACACAGATATATATAAGGTGATGCTTATATTCTACCCAGATTTCTTAATATATTTAGATTAATTGTTAGCATTTTTACCTCACTATCACACCCTATCTACATAATTTGTAACCATTCTATTATGGCATCACATGGAGTCTTTCCAAAAAGTATTTTTAGCATGAAAAACATAACTATTTGGGTGCATCACCACTTTTGGACATTGATTGAAACATGGGAAATGTGGCAAATTTGTTTCATAGTTGTATAATATTATGAGGCATAGACTTACTCCCTAATTTCTAAAGGTTAAAAATTTATGTCTTCCTTTCCCATATAGAACTCAAAGTGCAAGAATAGAATTTTGGCATCTCAATATTTATGTGGTGGTTTAGTGCCACTATATGTTATGTGAAATATATATATATATATATATATATATATATATATATATATATATATATATATATATATATATATATATATATATATTACTTTTGGTGATTGTTGAACTCAAGTAGTAAATAATATTCTTTAGGGCATTGTTGGAATCCAAAACATAAAAAAAATTAATGATTAAACAAGTCATTGGTTATTATGGGAATAAGTCGCTATACATGTAAATTGATAAACAATATCATTATTAAAAATATCAAGGTTATGGTATCAATAATACATAAGTCACTATACATAATTTTATAAGTAAATTATTTTGCTCTAAGTTTCATTCATACATAAGATAGACATAGTTGAGTGTTTGAATTCAAGGAAGATCAAGTAAACATAATACTCTAGAATATGTCAATAAACATAATACCATATACATGTTTGTTCATTGTATATATGTTTGATTATCTACCAGCTAGTAAATAGTATTTACTATACTCTATACTAAAGATGTGAAGTATATACTAATAATTGATCATGTCAATATAGTATACTACTTGAATAGAAGTACTAAGATTTATAATCAGAATATAATTCTAGAATATGGAAATAATCCCTCTAGTATATGTAAGATTCAGCTACTCTAGGCTACATTTACTTTTAGTAAGATTGTAATGTTAAGCATGGTTGACTAGTAGTTACAAGTAGTGGAGTAGAAGAGTTGTAATAACATCTTATATATAGTGTAATTGTAGTATAAGAACTGTAGATATAAGAATTAGAGTATAGTTTATGATCTTACATTTACCATGACCCTACATGATTTCCTTTTGATTATGCTGGTAAACCATGATAACCATGGAATGCTTATTATATAATTGAGATTAAAAAACCCATTGCACAAATGTAAAACTATATTAAGCTATGTATTGATATTTTTGGAAAAATAATATAGGTATACCATTTCTTACTAGTTCATGCTAAAATACAAGAGTGTGTTCCTCTATATATAGTTACTCAAGTGACTAAGAACTATAAAACTATGTTTAATAAAGATATATATTTTATATACATATTAACATGACTATTGAGGATCTTGATCATATGATTTAACTTGGATTGTAAATAAAAATCATATTCACTCAATGTATGGCAAGGATTATGAGATAAATGATACTTTTGAACCTTGGTTGTATGTATTATTAGGCAACATTACCACCTAAGGAATCTTTGAGTATTGGGAGGATATAACATATAAAAATTGGTCAGAAGAAACCAGGAGTTGTGAAATTATATAAAATAAATTCCTAGACCCCTAACCTAGCATTTAATGAAATATGCATATTCATAACATAGCGTAGGTCTTCATTATCTTCAAATAAGCTATGTGATTTGAGATCCTCAGTTAGATTTTTAAATGACTATAGAAAACCCTTGATAAAAAAGTATAATGAACTGTGGTTAATAATTTCATAACACTAGATTACTTTCATGTGGTGCATCTTAAGATGGTACTCATATATAGGGTTTATACATATAGTTTCATAGATGATTTGGGTCGGTCATTAAGTTATTAGGAAATAAAAACTATAACTTTTTGGAATAGTCTCCTAGAATCAAAATGAATTATTGGGATGAAAGATCATAATGGTTATATGAGTTCTTTGATTCTCTGGAAATGATTGACTAACTATTAGTTATATATATTCAATATTGAATACTTGTGTGTAGTTTAAACCTAGGGTATACCCAGGTGGTATAACCCCATAATTGCTTGATTGTTAAATGCATGTGTCACTTGATTTTTAAAGTTGTAAGTTTGGTTGTGTTTTTCATGTAGTTGGAAACCTATGATAATATGGGATATCATAAAGTACTATAGTATACATGTAGGTTCTACTTGGATGGTACATACTTTAATTATTATGTCTAAAACTTACATATACATTTGACTGATTTAATATATCCATGCAAGTTATTATTGTGAATAGCATGTTTTGTAATAGTTGGTGAGACTTTGTGTATTCATGCATACAATCTTTGAGAGTTTAGTGTATGCTAAGATGGAATATTATGTGTTTCATATAAAGTATGACTTAATTTTTATGTCTCTTTGCTTGAATATGAGCTTATGTTTCCATGTATTTAAGATTAATTTATATGATTTCTTGTGAGAAACTAGTAGTTATATCATAAAATATTAGACTATGGTAATACGGTTTATCATAGGGAGTATTATGTTTAGAACTTAATTATGGTAGTGAAAATTTGAAGTTAAATGCATGTTTACTTGGTTGGTATACACTATAGACATTCTTTCTAGTATGGGATAAAAAGTAATGTAAGATTCATTCATATGTTTGACGGAATAAATGTATGCTTTGGTTACTCCTATGTTTAGCATGTTCTAGTATCTGTTTGCTAGTAGGATGTAAGTTAAATAAATCTTTTGGTTGAATTATATTTGACCAATCTACATTATTGATATGGAGTAAAGAGTGAGATGGACTTCACTAGCTTACTAGTATAACAATGTCATATGAAAGCAGTCTGATCAAGTGGTGTGTATAAATTTGATTGATCTATAGATTGTTATTGTTTATTATTCATAAAACTTTGAGCCAAATTATGTTTAGTTAAATATTATCATTTCATGAGTATGATTTATATGTTTGTATGATATCTTGAAATAAAATGAGTTTTTATGATACATTGCATGTTCAATTTAGAAATGATGCAGCACATGAGTACATGTTTATCTCTCTAGTTTCTTGCATCGTCACTATCTAGTCATTCATGAAGGGAGGTCCATTTTTTGATGGAATTAGTGTAGCAGATCATTGGTCCATAGTTAGTGTGTAAAAGTTCTTGGATGATGCTCTCCCTCCACACAATAGTACCTACTTGGAGACGACACTTGAGATTGCCACAAATACTTGAGTTTGAGAACTATGCTCCAGGGGAGCCATGTATCTTATATGTACATTGTATTGTGTTGCACTTATTATTGAATGTGGTCATGAGAGTTGTAATTACTTGTTATTTATATTGATAATGGTGGATATAGATTTGTATCAGCTATGTGGTTGAGTTATTATAGTTACTTCCTATATTTGTATTATGATGTGCTCTCATGATAATATAGATCATTGATATGTGATGTAATATGCATGTTTTTTATTATCTCACTTTGAGTATTTCATATGGTCTCTATGGATTCTTATGGTGTAATCTAGTTTTGGTATATGTATTTAATTATTAAAAAAAAGAATCACGTATTTCTGGTTGACCCCAATGAGGTTGTTACAAGGATCCCCCACATTTATGAGCCTCGAATGAAATATGTCATGTCGATGTAGCCACCTGCTCTCTGACTTGAACCTGAGTGGAGGCTCTGATAGAAAATGTAACAAACCATTACACTAACACCTTGAGGCATTAGTGAAATATACACATCAAGATTATAACATCCCACCATGATTTTGAAGCCCAGACTCTAGGCTAGATTTGTGCCCATACACCAGGATGCCTCACATGTATGAGCCCTAGATGAACATTGTCTTGCTTGCATAGCCACCAGGTCTATGACTTGAACCCAGATAGAGGCTCTGATACCAAATATAAAAAACTGTTACATCAAAACCTCAAGGTGTTAGTGAAATTTTCCCATCAAGATCATAACATCCCACCATGCTTCCAAATCCCAAACTCTGGATTGGATTTGTACCCGTACACTAGGATACCTTGCATATACAATCTCTGGATGAATACTTCCATGCCAGTGTAGCCACCCATTTCATGAATTAAACCTAAGTGGAGGATCTAATACCACTTTTAATTATATTACTTTATCAAATAAGAAAAAATACAATAATAAATCACGATGATATGGAAATATAGTAGAAAATATGAATAATGGATAAGCCACTTTGAGGGGGAAACCTACTAGATACTTGCAATAATAAATGAATACTATGATATGATGGTGAAAAACTAACCCTATGTCCTATATATATTATACTAAGGCCATGGACAATCCATAGGTTGAACTACTAAACATATGAGTGCATAGAGAAAGGTAAAATAGTATGCAAAAGGGTTATGCAAGACATAAGTTGACTACACATATCCCTAGACACACCAATGGTTAAGGGTGTAGCAGTGTAGACTTAAAACAATGTAATCTATAGACATTAATGCAATTTTTAGCACCTATAACATAATTATAATGTGTTATGTATACCCAAAGAATCATAATAATGCAATCTTCCCAATCATCCTTTTCACAATAAGTATCATGGTTAAGATTTTTTCCAATACCTTGTTTGATGCCTCAACTTGTCTATTTGCTTGAGGGTGATAAGTTTTTCTCTTATGGTGTGATATCATAAAATCTTCAGCGAGAGTCTTGATAATGTTATTAAGGAATGTGTTACTCTATCATTGAAAATCTTGATTTGGCATCCAAATCTTGTGATAATGTTTTTATATAAGAATTTGGTAGTGTCCTTCACACGATAACTTGGGGTTGCAATAGCTTCCACCCATTTGGTGAAGTAATATGTCACAATAATATTGTAATGCACATGACATCATTTGCTTGGGGGACTTATAGGTTTGAAAAAACTAATTCCCCACCATTTAAATGGTTGTTCTATAAGCATTGGTACCAAGGGAATTTCATCTCTCTAATTTAGCTTTCCCATTCGCTAACACACATTATAATGCTTGGATACTCTATTTGTATCTTAAAATAAAGTTGACCACCTCAAACCACTCTGTAATATTTTTCTATCAGTGTCTTTACCTATGAAGTGAACCCATATAATTCCTTGATGTGCTTCTTGAATAAGATTTGATCGTTCATTCTCTAGTATTACTCTACACAACACATTATCTTTCCCCATCTTGTATAAAAATTCACTGATGAGACTATATGGGATAGCTCAAGTGACTATTTACTTTTTATCCCTTTCTATATAATGTATAAGGAAAGTACCTTGCTCTAAAAAAATTTCAATGTCCTCCATATTATCTAGGATTGTGATAGACCTGAATAAGTATGCATTTAGGGACTCATCCTCCATTTCTTCTAGATATTCACCATTTTTTAGCCTACTCAGATGATATGGTATAAAATTTTCTCATCCTAGCTTTACACTGATCCAAAATTGGAACTCTTGAAATAACATGAACCACCTATATATCCATCCTCTCAACATAGGCTTATTAACCAGGTATCATAATGACTAGTGGTCATTGAAAAGTTCAAATGATGTGGCCAATAGATAGTGTCAAAAATTTTGCAATGCAAATACCATAGCTAAACCCTCTTTTTTAGTAGTGGTATAGTTCTTTTTAGATATTGATAGCTTTTTAATGAAAAAATGTATGGGGTGATCTAACCCACCCTCACCTGGTTGTGCTAAGACAACTCCTACTACAATAATAGAAGCATCTACATGCACATGGAAGGGCTTCTTCCAATCAGAAAAGACTAAAATGGGCATTATTTCCATCCTTTGTTTGAGATCAATAAATGTTACTTGGAATTCTGATGTCAACTCAAATATTATATCCTTGTCTAGAAGTTTTTCCATTGACATATGTATGTCTATGTATCCTTTGATAAATTTTATGTAGTATCCTGTATGACCGATAAAAGTGTGCACAACTGTAGAGTTGGTTTGGGGTAGCATCCCCACTATTATAATAATATTATCTTGGTCCACTAGAATGTCATCACTACATATAACATATCCCAAAAGAACACCAAAAGGTGTAAAAAATAATCATTTCTTTAAATTTAGAGCAATGCATAGAGCTCAACACCATTCTAACATTAGCCATAGTTTTGAAAAGTGTTATTTAAATAGATAAAATACAACCCAATCATCAAAATATACTTCCAAGAACTCATGAATGAATTATTTAGATGCAGTTGATATGCTCTAGAGAAAGATAATGGCTCATTATTTACCCCAAAAGGCATTACCTTTTATGTGAATGATCCCCATTCAGTTGCAAAAGTAGTTTTATCTTGGTCCTCTACTATAATTGGAATCTAATGGTACTCGTTAAAGCCATCTATAAATGAATACACTTCATGACCTATGATTGACTCGAGGACTTCATCCATGAATTTTATTGGAAAATGATCATTGATTCAAGAATAATTGAATATGTAGCAGTCTCCACAAACCTATATCTCTCGAGTTTTCTTTGGTTGTATCACTATGTGACTCACCCAGTCTTCTTTTTCCACTAGATAAATGATTCTAGATTATTACATTTAATCCAATTTAGCATTTACTTTTATTTTCATGTTAGCATTTAGCCTGTATAGGCACTTATTAATATGTCCCATGCACTCTTTCAACTCTATGTGCATTTCCCCAATGATAGATCTACACCTTTTATTTCAAAAAAAATAGTAGAAAAAACATCTTAATAGTCTCATAGTAATTACAATGCTTATAAGAACTGCTCTTGTCCCCAATAATCTCCTACAATCATAAGCTTATGAACTGACTCTAGTTCAAATGTTTTCTTTGATGTTTTTAAGGGTTTTTGATACAGTTTATTTGATGAATTGGGTAAAACATCTCATAGAGTACACTCTCCTTCCCTTTTTGGAATGTTCATATTGTGCAATCTATCTTCCTTCACTTGATTTATGTTTTGGGATAGTGTTGGTTCAGCTTCCCTTTCTATTTTAAAGAAGCCTTCCAAATCCAAATCTTCATCACTATTACTAGATTCTATCAGCTCATCTATTATTCTATTATAAAGCTTAATAAAATCTTGTTCTTTTTGACTTGCCTTGTAATTTTGAATTGCCAAATTGAAATCATGTACTACTTATTATTGTGATTATGACTCTATTTTAGCTTCCAAATCTTATGCTCATCCATGACATATAAATATTTTAAGTTTTTGCAATGCATTGTGCACCAAAGGGTTATCATCTTCAAACACAAATGTCAGAATAAAATCTTGTTACACTTGTGCCCAATGTTTGGTTTTTATTTTGTGTTTTTGAAGCATATACCAAGGTTGGTAGTAGTCCTAGGGTGTGGCTAAAAATATACACCCAATACCTTAGCTTTGTTCCTTTTGCAGACCACATATCTACACATTAATGAATGTGTAGCTTCGGACATTGGCCTTTTTGAAAGAATGGCCATTCATATTTCACCATACATGGTAACTAAACTACATGCACAAAAATTCATATGCCTCTTCCCAATGTATATTTAGATCTCTATGTACTATCCACCAAGTTGTAGTAGTACCTTTTAATGCATAGATTAATGTGCTGACTCTTTGATCCACATCGAGCACATGGTACTCTAACTTCAAAATGAATGGATTAAGGTCCTCACTCGTAAAGTATTAAGGTAACTGATGTTCTATGGTGAACATCATGCATAGAGGCCATAGCTCATGATCTCCTCTTACCCAGTTTAACATGTGAGTGTTTATATCACCACTTATGTAAGATGTTTCCTAAGGTAAAACACCCTCTGGAGTAGGTTCAGTATAATTTGTCATGTTACACCTACCCTATATAGGACATCCACTTATAACCTAGTAGGAGATTACGCTAATGTAAAGGTACAACCTTCAAGTTGAAACTGTGGCATTGGTGATTTTGTTATTACTAACTTGTAAGATGGTTGTTTTGTGGTATATGATTGTTCCATGTGTGAGTTTAAAAATTGATACTTAATGGCTCTCAATGCATTCCTCTATGTATCTATGTTGAATTTAAACCAAGTATTATCACCATACGTATATGGTGACTTTGGTTCCTGTGGAATTATATACGACTTCTATTCCACTTTATTCAAAAGAATGACAATGATCTTGTCTCCTTGATGAGCTTCTAATTGGTTTCACACTACGTTAATAGTCATTTGACCATTATAAGCCCATTTATTACTAATTAAGGCAATGTAATGGGTCTTGGTAGTCTTTATATCAATGACTTTAAAATCATTGTGCATACTTACCTCAATGACTCTAATCTCCACATCTTTGAGGTGACTAATCAGTTCTACTCTCCTGTAATTTGTGAGGTTAAGAGTGATAGGACTATGACTTAAGTGTGACCTATCAATAGCTTCCCAAGTTGATCTTAGGATCATATTTATAGTACTCCTAAAATCAAATACTGCATTAATAATTTCATAACCTGTAAGCTCAATATTCATGTAGGAGTCAACATCCCAAGGCTTCTTAGTTTTCACATACCAAAAAAATTATCCATATGTTGTTACCCTCACTGTGTACACTTCAACAAATTATGAAAGAGGTTAGATATTATTTTATATATAATAATTTTGGAGTGTACTAAGTAGCTTTAGTAAGTCTTTCAAAGCAATTATTTATTGCATTATGTGCATAATTTATCTATACATATATACATCAATAGTTTTTATATCTCCTTCTAAAGTATTATGCTGTGTGTATTTTTTAGAACTTGAGTTTTTTCATACATCAAAGCCTTCTCCCTTATAGGATCAGGGTATCAATCAATCTAAGATTTTTTAATTTTCTAATCTACTAGCATCTCCAAAGGAGGTAATCTTTTTTATGCATGTTTTTATATAGTAACTACTTGGATGAATGCATTATCTTTAGGTTGTGAATGTAGACATCGAATTCCTAACACCATTTATGTTAAAATTCTCAATCTTACTCGATTTGACTCAAATGCACATTTTAGGCTAAAATCCATAGAACATCCTAAATGGTTCAAACTTGTCATTTATAAGTGCCAATTTAGGTTAAAGTATCCCTAAATGGGGCAACGCAATTCATGGGCCAACTAATTTCAAGTCAAAATGATGATTTTGTTTTTTTGTGCTTTGGATCACTCTTTTCTTGTAATTCATTGGTACACGTCACATACCTTTGTTATTTTTACATTGGAAACATCCTAAATGGGAATACAGTTCTAATGCATTTAATGTCACCTTCCAATTCTTATCGAGTCAAATTATAACTCAATAATATGACTTTCTGACCATTTTGATTAATTGAGAGCTAATTTCCAAATAATTGCACAAAATGTTGATTAACCTTGTTTAAGGCTAATTATTCCAAATCAAGATCTTAAGTGGATTTTCCATGAGAGTTGTTGAATATTTCTTTTTAAAATTTGATTTCTATTATTTGCATCATTAGGTGATGTCATCTATGGGGTGGCATCCATCAAGCCATAAGTGCATAAAATATCAATATTATGGGTTTCCCATGCCTCTTTATTATCTCCCATGCCTCAATAATGTCCCTTCTTCCAAAGTCATGATGAGGATAATTATGAATTTTAATTACATAAATTCAATTAATTCATGACCACACATCTCAATCTTGAGATGGATGGTCATGGTTGATTCTAGTCATTTTTGAAAATCTATAAATAGAGAGGCCATGGACATCATTTTTAAGCTTGATTTATGCAAAGTTATTATGTTGAATTGTCTTCACAATATTTTGCATTTAACCATTGATTTTAGTTACAAATTCATTTATAGGCTATTTTAGTGATTTCACATCTTGAGTCTAGTTTTTGAGAAGTGTTCTTGAGACTATAGAGGAGTTTTCCCACCATTGTTGACAAAGATAAGGATGCTTGATAGGGAAGAACATGTTTTTGAGATGTTCTTGGATGATGGAATCCATTTGGGAAGGTAACTAGTATGTTTTCTTTCATTTGTTTCTTCATTATCATTTATAAATTCCCCTTGAATAGATAGGCTTAGTTAGTTAGTTCTCTATGCATTTCTCTTGGATTTATGGACTAATGTTTGACTAACTTACTTTGTAATCCTAATCTACATTTTGGCATGCTCGATGGGATCGTAACCCATAAATTTGCTTGCAAAGCCTTTACAAACAACCTACTAACTATCGTCATGTAGGCTCTTGAAGTATGGAAGCAAAAAAAGCAAAAATTTGAGAAAAAAAGCCCATTTTTATAAACCAAATTTTTTTTCTTGAGATAGCCTAAATCAACTCTGGTTTAACCCAACTTAGCTTTGGTTTATCCCAACTCAGTACTAGTTCATCCCAACTCAGCTTTAGTTCATCCCAACTCAGGTTTGGTTCAACCTGATTCAACTCTAATTCATCCCAACTCAGCTCTAGTTTGACCCAGCTCAACTCTACTTTGGCTTGACTCAGCTCTGGTTCATCCCAACTCAGCTTTGGTTTGACTTGACTTGGCTCTGGATCATCTTAACTCACCTGTCCAACCTAACTCACCTGTCAACCCAACTCGCTTGTCAACCTAACTCACTTGTCCAACCTGACTCACCTATCAACCCAACTCACCTATCAACCTAAATCACCTATCAACCCAACTCACCTATCCAACCCAACGTACCTATCTAACCTAATTTGCTTATCAACCCAACTCGCCTGTCAACCCAACTCGCATGTCCAACCCAACTTGACTATCAACCTGAGAGCTCATTTTCCAAACGTTCTTATTTTATCCTCAAAGGTGCTTTAAAGCTAAGCAACTTGCTAACATTTTTTTTGTAGGATCTATATGGAAAGTCATCTAAGCAAATTAAATTAGTGCCTTTCACACTTCATTTGAGTGTTTTAAAATGAATTAGGATATTTCTTTTTGGGCTTAATGAAAATTTAGATGCTTAAGGGAATGTTTTGATAATTATGCTTTCAAAGTTATAACTTAAGACCAAGGGGGTAAAAATGAACTCACCTTTCCAAGCTTTTTGTATTCAATTTTTTGTTTGATCTAGTTTGTTTGGCAAAGAGAGGGATGTCGCATGTATACTCTTCCACTTGTCCCCTTTAGTGAAATTTTGGAATAAAAAGTGCCATCCTTATTGCAACCAAGCCTAATCCAAGGCTTAGAAAGAATGTCACCTAAAGCACTCCCTAAAAACTCATCATAGTTTGGGTGACCTTAAAAATGACCCTAAAGTCTTTCTTTTTATGTCATTTATTTTTATCGAAACTTTGCTTGCAAGGGGGACTTCATCACCTCCTGAAAGTTCTATAGGGAAGCTTTGACTTGGGGTTTCATCTCCCAGCATTGACTTCAACCACGCCCACTAGGATTAGAGATTTGAGTGATTAAACCACCTTTTAGTGATGTAATTTCACATGAGACGTATGTGCACTTTGGACATCGCACTACACTGAATGAACAACAGGATGTAGTGGTTGTAAAAAGGACTAGACCTTTTTACAACAAGCCAAGTGCCATGAATAGCCAATTTTTGTGCTTTTATTTTGCATCATTTGGCATGAAATTCATTATGCAATTGATGTCCCTAAAATAATCGAAAACTTGTTAGTTTAGTTGACCCCACTTTACCATACCTTGTCATTTTAGATTTAAGATGTTTGTTTTTTGTCACTATCTTACTTGGTCTTGATTTGTGTCTAAAACTACTTATTAACTCAATGAACTTAACCAAAACACATTGTCAACAAAATTCTTGAGTAAGGGAGGAATTATATAGTCCAATTGGAAAATTTATCTTTTCCTTGTTCAAATTATTATCCAAAACTTTGTGTCATATCACCTACTTTGGTACAGTCATGTTGCCAAATTGAATCTAGATCTTTTACCCAATTTTTTTAAGTCCCTCTTTTATAATCCACATTTAAAATTGAACCTTTCTAAGTTTTAAGGGTTGGTGTGTCAAAATGGGATTGCCATTTGCACACTAAACTTGTGCTAACTTGGGTTCAATTTTCCATTTAGACTAAGGGCCATTTATTAGACTCAAAATCACATTATCTTCTTGGTGGACTCAATTCATCTTGTGTATGGCTTACACTTTGAGTCCTAGAACATATTTTATTCTAATAGAGCCATGTGGTAACATTGTGATGCCAATTTGATCCTAGCTTTGTACTTAGTGATTCATGCATGTTTTTACATCTTGAGTTACTTAGTTCATTTTGTCTTCTTCATAATCTAGAGAGCTTTCCTCTAATTTTCTAGGATCTACTTGTCGTAGTTAGACCTAGCTTTTATAGTACAGGCATATCACAAAGATCTAGCCTTTGGTGTACTAGTTTTCACTTTGGATCTTGGAGTTACCTTACCCTCTTCCAACCTATATGATATCAACTTTACCAAAGGTTGAGTAAATTCATGAACTAATTCTTTTAATTGTGTGTGGTTCCAAGCCACCCTTAGTTCATAGTCTCTTTGGTGCCTTAGTTGTTTATTTGAATAAAACCAAGCATACGTTGTTTGAACATTTGTGAAACATTGTCCAAATCTTGACAAAATGTTAAGAACACTATTTTTTAACAATGACACTAAAGTACACTTGTAGTAGGGTTTCATATGGCCATACTTGCAAGGTAGGGCATCTTTATGATGGACATAAGCACTCCATCTTGTTTGAGGATGTTGCCCTCTTTGGGCCTATCTATTGAAAACCAATCACATCCATGCCATTTATCATACATCATCCTCATTTTTCCCCTTTGATTTGTGTTCCATGCTTGAAGGATACTATTTTGGGGTATCCTTCTTCTCCTTCAATTTTTATGAGCAAGAAAGCTCTATAATGCACAAAGGTTACCATTTTATGACCTCCTCCGTTGGTTTTCACAAGCAACCAAATTAATAAGCATCCATTCATTACCATTTTAGGACCTACTCCTTTGGTTTGCATAAGCAACCAAATTAAGAAGCATCCAATCGTTACCATTTTAGGACCTCTTCTTTTGGTTTGCACAAGTAACCAAATTAAGAAGCATCTAGTCGTTACCATTTTGGGACCTCCTCCTTTAGTTTGCATGAGTAACCAAACTAAGAAGTATCTAGTCATTACCATTTTAGGACCTCCTCCTTTAGTTTTCACAAGCAACCAAATTAAGAATCATCCAATCATCACCATTTTAGGACCTCCTCCTTTGGTTTGCATGAACAAATAAACTAAGAAGCATCCAGTCATTACCATTTTAGGACCTCCTCCTTTGATTTGCGTAAGCAACCAAATTAAGAAGCATCTAGTCATTACCATTTTAGGACCTCCTTGTTTGTTTTGCACAAGCAACCAAATTAAGAAGCATCTAGTTATTACCATTTTAATATCTCCTCCTTTGGTTTGCATAAGTAACCAAACTAAGAATCATCCAGTCATTACCATTTTAGGACCTCTTCTTTTGGTTTGCATGAGCAACCAAACTAAGAAGTGTCCAATCATTACCATTTTAGGACCTTGTCCTTTGGTTTACACAAGTAACCAAATTAAGAAGCATCTAATCATTACCATTTTAGGACCTCTTCCTTTGGTTTGCACAAATAACCAAAATAAGAAGCATCCAGTCATTACCATTCTTGGCCCATCACCAATTTTTGATGAGCCTCTGATTGAAGAACCTTCATTTGATGAACCAATTGTGTTTGATCCCTTCTTCAATAGTCTAATTTTTGGAGAGTCCATTATTGAACTACAAACCATTGATCTTGCTAAACTAAATGTTCCCCACTTTAGAAATTATGTGCCAATCTTCAAGCCAAAACAAGAACCATTACCTCTTCAAGATCCATCTTATGAGGATCAAATTATGTTCAAAATTGATTTTGTGCAACCAATTGTGAACCAAAACCAAAATGTTATTGTTGAAACATCCATTTGTGATAAGTCAACCTATGATATGTTACCTATTCATATTTTACCTATTTCTAAAGATCCTCACCTCCTTGATTAGCCAGGATCTACAAAGTTATCTCTTGATCTTTTTCCACTCATTAAGGAGTTTCAATTTGACAAACATGATTTTGTCGAGATGTCCCTTGAGCGGTTCCATCTCTTTGAGGGGCTTCACTTAGATGAGTTAGTCTATATTTAACCCTTCCAAGATGAATCAATTTTTATTAAGCTGATTATGCCATCACAGGCCATTACTTATCAAACATTTAGCATTCAACAAAACCTTATCGAAACAACCACATCAGATGAAGAATCAAAATTAGATTTAGGTTTTATTTCTGAATTGACATTAGATTTAGCATCAAAAATAGACTCAACATCAGTTATGACATTGGATTTAGAATCCCTTGCTTTGGAATTATATTTAGAAATAGATTATAGTATTGGTTGTTGCAACATTGGTTACAATTACCTTGTGGATCAATTTAAATATATTTGTGATCCTTTAATAGTTTTGTAGGATGATTGCTTTAGCATCGACACAAGTTCTCTTAGTATATTCTATGTGGATTATGTTGCCTTTCACCATCCCATTATTACCACCCAACATAGCCATTATATTAACATTCCACCTCCCACAAACATCGATTGGGACCGATAGAATCACACTTTGTTGAACTACATCCATGGTGACATATCATTTATAGAATGCCAGGAGGACCTAGACCACATTCATTCAAAATAAGAACAATATCCTAGTGAAACCTTTTTGGAGGCACTAGGAGATGATCAAAGTTCAAACTTAGCATCTTCTAGTGAATACTTTTTGAATGTTGACATCTCTTTCAAATTCAAATGTTGGCATCTCTTTGTGAAACCTTCTTAGAGGCACTTTGGGATTATTAGAACAAATTCATTGATTAAAACCTCATTGGGGCACCAATAGTTTAGCATAAAATTTCCTCACTATTTACTTAAGATATTATCAAAGATCAAATCAAAATAGCTTCCTATCTACAACATAATCAGATGGTAGCTACTCTCAAGAAATAAAATAATCTAGTGGTCCTATTGAGAGCATCTTTAGAGGTCTTCGGCCCTACCATAACCAAAATTATGTCAAATCTATTATCAAAAATATTACGTGCAATTGAAAGTCCTGATCATCATTTCTTTCCCATCTATTATACATTCCATTATCATCCACCCATTCATTACCCACTTATATCAATTATCACTAGCAGCACTTTCCTTTGTCAATGTTATAAGGATATCTTGTCTCAACATTTGAAGGAAGCAAAATCAATTATCTACAAAGATAATAAATACATTATTGAGATCTAGATCAAAAACAAGTTCTTAATAGAGAAAAAAATTTGAAAGGGAGTTGGGTAGCAATTTTTATAAACTGGTCATTTATGTTGTCTCACATATTGACTAGGACATGCATCTCCCTATCAACAAGAGCAATAGAACTATATTTAACTTTTATAATTACCATTTTCCATTACCATGCCTCAACTCTTAGGGCAACCCTATAGACCATTTTTAGGCATTATTATACCTTTGTAATCCATGAACCATACATTAAATTGAGGTCCTTCAAAAGTATGTAAGCAACACTTAATTTCTATTAAGGTTGGCTTGGTCATGCCTTTCTTATGCTCTTACTATTTTGTGAGCAGTTGTTAAGTTTGCACGATCTCACCATTTTACAAGCAACCTAAGCCTATGCTCTCACTATTTTGTGAGCAATTTAGGTCAATCATTGCTTGGAGGAAACTTTGTTTCCACTATAGCCAATTGTCTTCTGATCATTTCCTTATACCATTTTTATTATACCATTTCTTTACTATTGACCAAGGCTTGATTTTAGTCATCTTACCAATTCCATTTTTTATCTTAGTTCCTTTGGTTCATCCTACACTTTTTGTAGGGGATTTTGATCTAGTTTCAATAGTTTTTGAATGTCATGTCAAATGATAGTCTATGGAAGTATTGTGGCATTTGATCTAGTAATTTATCTTTCTTTTATTATGTTACATAGTATCGTTGATTATAACCACCTATAGGCAACTCAGTATTATTTTGGTACCCTTGATTATAATCACCTCTAGGCAAATTAGAATTATGACATTGTTTCCTAATTATAACCACCAATGGGAAAATTAGGTACAATGCCTTTTTATCATGCATTGCCATATCATCTAGTCATTACTATTATCATTTGTCTTATCATTCGCCTTTATTTGTGAACTTGTTGTGACCTAGTCAATTTTTTCATCACCTTTTGAGTGGGTAGAATTACTATGAGTTGGGATTATGTTGGGGTTATATAGGTTGTGCTTGATTCATTTTG
Organism: Torreya grandis; assembly: GCA_037957365.1. Taxonomy (NCBI): domain Eukaryota; kingdom Viridiplantae; phylum Streptophyta; class Pinopsida; order Cupressales; family Taxaceae; genus Torreya; species Torreya grandis. The sequence goes on along the minus strand of JARHVA010000540.1, from coordinate 3,777,072 downwards.
AGGTCAACTCAGTACCTCTTATCATACACTTTCACTATATTACAAGCATTTTAAGTTGGTATGCTCTCATTATTTCATGAGCTAGACCGTTCTATATCTATTAATCCTCAATTGAGTTGAGATACTTAGAAAATTCCAAAAACATTTGTAAAACATTCAAAAAATCAAAAACATTTATTTATTTGATTATTGTTATGCTGGTCTTTTATTTTCCTATTTGGTCTTACTTCTTTGTTTATTTTTCAAGTACCTCTTGATGGTCCACATAGATCTTGATTATTTATATCTTGATCTCATGTTATCAAGTTGTTCTTGCTTTGATTTTCTACATTATTATTCCTACTTGAATCTTAATTGTTCATATCTTGATTTTAAGTTAGGTTCATTTATGTTTCTTTTTCTTTGTTTTTGTTTTTTGTCTAAATGTAAATAGCTGTAACTCTGGTTTTGGTCATTGTTTACCATTATCCTTAGTTATAGGTATTCACATTTGAAATAGCTCAGTACAATTAGAATCTTATGCCATTCTAAGTTATTCATACTTATGATGCCTTTTTTTCCTATAGCAAGCACTCTGTGCTCAAGTCTCAAAGTCTTAACATCAACATCACTCCGATGAACAGTTCTCAAGAACACATTACATAATCTAGGCTATGATATGGAATTAAGCATCTAGGTAACATCCATTTTAGCACTCAAATCTATACTTAGACATGCATCTCTTCACATACACTGTGAGTTTAATCAATTCTTGGTCAATTTTCATCATTCCTCATTCCATTCTCTCCCAAACATGGGTGAACTACATTGGCTTGAAGTTCATGTTGGAACATGAGTCCATGGAACTATGTAGGAAATGCTCAATTTCTATTGAGGTTATCTCAGCTATCTTTCATTCTTATTTTATTTTCTTTCATCACTTTGTGTATTCTCATATGCTTGGTTTTATATGGCTTTATAAGAAATTACATTATCACATGTACGTTTGCACCTATTCACTTTAACCTATCTTTTGGGTTATATCTTTGAGTTATTTTGCTTGCTAATTTCCCATGTTAGGGCCCATCATCTGAACCACATTTGAATCAAATCAAATCTACAGAGGCAAAGCATTATTTATTCTTTATCAATGATCAAAATTAGCCCTACTGGGGCAAAACTATTTTATCATGATCCTATTTACTCTACTAGAGTAATTCTTATTATATTATCTTTAGAGACCCCATTATAGTGGTGCTTCCCTTCCTAAAGTAGAATTTTATCTCTTTTCATCTAATTCCAAGCTCTCCACACTAATGCCTATAATGGTAATATTTAGTGTGCAACTTGACTCAAGATTGATCAATGTCGTAAGTGTGCAACATGTACTCTCAAATTGGGTACATTTAAAATGTGTCCCTTACATTTATGGATTGTATCTTTCCATTCCCCCCATCCTCTAGGGCCTATTATACCTCTAATTGTATTTTGATCATTAATGGTAATCATGTGTGTAAGCATTAGCTCGTCTGGATGTGATCTATTCCATGGGTTAATTTCTCATTTTCTCTCTCTTTTTGAGAGTTCATCCTTCTCTTCCATCCTAGTATGTCATCTCAAAGGGGTATCATGGGTATGTTGCAGTTTCTTCGTGAAAACTCTTTTATTTGAAAATACTTTTCTTTACATAAATGTCTCACTACGCCTTCTCAAATAGGGGCAAAATGTAGACATCCAATTCCTAACACCATTTGTGTTGAAATTATTAATCTTACTTGATTTGCATTCAAATGCACATTTTGGTTTAAAATACATAAAACACCCTAAATGGTTTGAACTTGTCATTTAAAAGTGTCAATTTAGATTAAAGTATCCCTAAATGGGGTAATGCAATTGATGGGCCAGCTAACTTTGATCAATTCATTTTGAGTCAAAATGATGATTTCACCTTTTTGTGCTCTGGATCACTCTTTTATTCTAATTCATTGGTACACATCATGTACCTTTGTTATTTTATGTTGGAAAAATCCTAAATGGGAATATGGTTCCAATGCATCTAACGTCACCTTCTAATTCTTCCTGATTTAAATTATGACTCAATAATATGACTTTCTAACCATTTTGATTAATTGAGAGCCAATTTCTAAATAATTACACAAAATGTTGATTAACCTTGTTTAAGGATAATTAATCCAAATCAAGATATTTAGTGGATCTTCCATGAGAGTTGTTGAATATTTCTTTTTGGAAATTGATTTCTATTATCTACATCATCAGGTGATGTCATCTATGGGGTGGCATCCATCAAGCCATAAGTGCATAAAATATCATGATTATGGATCTCCCATGCCTCTTTATTACTTCCCATGCCTCATTAATGTCCCTTCTTCCAAATTCGTGATGAGGATAATTATGTATTTTAATTACATAAATTCAATTAATCCATTACCACACATCTCAATCTTGAGATGGACGGTCATGTTTGATTATAGTCATTCTTGAAAATCTATAAATAGAGAAGCCATGGACATCATTTTAAGCTTGATTTGTGCAAAGCTATTATTATGAATTGTCACCACAATCCTTTGCATTTGACCATTGATTTTATTTGTAAGCTTCATTCATAGGCTAATTTAGTGATTTCACATCTTGAGTCTAGTTTATGAGAAGTGTTCTTGCGACCATGGAGAAGTTTTGCCACCATTTTTGACAAAGACAAGGTGTTTGATCAGGGGAGAACACATTTTTGAGCTGCTATTAGATGATGGAATCTATTTGGGAAGGTAATTAGTATGCTTTCTTTCATTTTTTCTTCATTATCATTTGCAAATTCCCCTTGAATAGATAGGCTTAGTTAGTTAGTTCTTTATGCATTTCTCTTGGATTTATGGACTAATGTTTGACTAACTTGCTTTGTAATCCTAATCTATAGTGAATTAATCAAGTTTACATTTTGTATTAGCTTCTCTTTCTTTTACTTCTTGAGCATTAAAAAATATTTCATTTGATGTTGGCCTTCAATTTTCTAGTATACATAGTAGGTTTGTCTATATGGGTTGGTAGGGCAATTCTTCACATAGGGACTATTTTCTCCATATAAATAACATTACATAGGTGGTCAATTTATTTATTGTCATTATTACAGCATCCTTGATATCCTCCTCAATTTCCTCCCTTATAACCTCCTTTGGATCCACCTCTATTTTGTTGGTAACCCCATCTTTGTGACTGTTGTCCAGTGTATCCTCCTTGTTGGGTTTGTTGCACATCATACCCTCCATATTGGTGTTGAGGTGAATTTGTAGCCTAATTAGATTATTTTGGACTCACATTATTCCAAGAAGACTAATATTAGTGTTGCAGGGAATATGACATCTATCCAACCAAACCCTAGGGTTAGTATTACAACAATGAATGTATCCATTAGGGACTACCTTGTGTCACACTTTCCATCTTCACATCTAGGCCTAGGATACACTACTTCATAGTTGGTAACGATTGCATAATAATTATGAATACATTCTTTATAATATTTTCTTTTAACTCTTATAGATTTCTACAACTCCTCTCTTCATGTTTTATCAATTTTCAAAAGATATAATACATGCTTTGTGGTTTCTAGATATATTTGTTTAAAATATGACACTTTGAAGTAGCATGTTTAACTACTCTACATATTTCACAAAACTCTATTTTAAGTTTTGGATAGTCATTCTTATGGTGGCATTCTTGAATACATTCTATACATAATAAGCCTAATTTAGGCTTATCATTGTCATGTATTTCATCCATTCTTCTCATAAAATCATCTAGTTTTACTTCTACTTTAGAACCTACTACTGAAAGATCACCATAATCCTCTATTTGGTCCACTCATAGAGCAGCAGATTGAGTATCAATGTTAGTAAAACATTTGTACTATGCAATAAAAAATCTAATTCTTGGTCGCAACCCTTATACGAACCAATAAGCCTTATCCTTATCTTCTAGGATGAAATTTATTTTAATCATAACACCAAAAAATCTACAATCATAGTCACTAACCAATTCTCCAAACTTTTATTGAATCTCCTTCAGGTCTTGGATAGTTTTACTTGTATATTTATTCAACTTAAATTCTATTATTAAAAAATCTTTAACTTGTGTGAGGTCAAGAGTATTTACATTTCCTTTATAAATGAACTCTAAGGCTCATCATGATAAATCCCCCATGAGTTCACATTTTTTAACATCATCATTTATTATCCCCTTAATTTTTCATTTCATATCACAAGTGAAAAAATACTGCTCAAGATCCATAGAGCCATCATATTTCATTAAATAAATAAACATGTTTGCATTGAGAGACATATTTGGCACACTTATAGTTGCTAACATAGGTTTCTACACACTAGTGACTATCATTGTAGGTGTATGTGTACTAGTGAATATGACTAGGGACTTTTTTGCACTAACCTAAAAAGGTGTCCTAAAAGGAATAATGAATCTTTTGTCCTCTTCTTATCTATTACCTACTTTTTTTTTCACTTAGCTTTCCAAACTTATCTATAAATGAATCAAACCAATTTGTATCCCCTCTTCTCCTACACTTCTTCTCCCAAATAATAGATTGGGTTGGGGCGATGTATATTTTGAATTGAATGGTCTCTAATTTGAAATTATAACTTTGAACTTCAACCTATGATAGCTCTACATTTAAACCTAACTTCTTCTTAGGAACTTTCCTTCACAGGTATAGACAACATCCCTTTCATTAACTGTGATCTATTTCTATCTTCTAATTGCTTTGATGTTAAACTACCTTATTCTTCTTGCTCCTAATCTCCACATTCATATTATTTATATTTATATATTCCTCTTAATTGGACCTTAATGCATACTCCATGCATTATTTGCTTTCATCATCTTCCATAACCTCTCTCTGTACCATTTTAACTTCAGCATCTTTTACTCTAACCCTACTCTTATTCGTAGTTAATTCAAGATTATTTATTTTATTTCATCTTCTCTATTGTTGTAGTTCCATTTCTAATCCCAAAATTTTATTCTCATTCTAGATCCTAAATGGGGCAATGCAATTTATGGGCTAGTTAACTTTGATCAGTTCATTTCCAGTCAAAATGCCAAATTTGCACCTGTGTGCTCTGGACTACTCTTTCCTATCAAATCTTTTGCATAAGACTCATGCCTTTGTTATTTATTGTTGGCAACATCCTAAATTTTAATATGCATCTAACACATCTAATAGTGACTTCCAATTCCAATCCAGTCAAATTTAGGACTAATAACAAGGCATTTTGATAAATTTGAGTAATTTGAGCATAAAGTACTTAATCATGTTTAAGAGCTAATTAACCCAAATCAAGGCCTAATAAAAAATTCCATGTAAACTTGTTGATTAATTATTTTTGGAAATGAATATTGAATATATGCATCATTAAGTGACCTCATTTCTTGGGAAGACATCCCTAGGCCATAAATGCCACAAATATCAAGATACATGCCCTCCATGCCTCATCAATGCCTTCCATGATGCCCTATATACCTCTTAATTACTTCTTATTGAAATATCATGATGAGAATAATTACAAACTTAATTCCAAAAATTGAATTAATCCTCAACCACACATCTCAATATTCAGATGGACGGTTGAGGTTGATTATGATCAAATCCAAAAATTTATAAATAGGAGGCCTCACAACATCATTTCTAAGCTATTTTGGTGCAAAGTTATTATGCTCAAATATCTTCGAAGGAATTGATAATGCAAATTTATAATGCCAAATTGATTACAAGCTAAGCCAAACCATAAACCAAAGGTTTCAAGGAGAGATGGAGGTAGCCAAGCTTCCATTGTCAAGGACTTCATGAGCACAAGCCGAGCAAGCCACTACTACAAAGGCATTTGGAGCATCCAAGGAAGGTGAAAGAATTCTTGTGTTTGATTACTTACTTTTTAGTTGTGTTTATCATTTGCTTTTGTTAACTGATCTCTCCCTAGTGTCTAGGCCTAGAGATGTTATTAGTGTGTTTATTTCATTTTGTTTTCATTTTAGAACTAACACCATACTAACCATCCTATCTTGAGTCAAATTTATAGATCACATAATGACATGCCCAGTGGGACTAGACGCAACCCACACATGAAGAATATCATTTTGCATCTTTAAAATCTTCATTTGGATCATTAAAACTCGTGTAAATTGATTTTCTAACTTTGTTTTACCATTTTTTGTTTGCCACAAGTTTACACAGTAACCGATGTTGGTTATTAAAACCGTCATCGATTGGCATAGGCGTCATCAGTCACTATTTGTGTAACTGATGTTAGTTAGATAACCATCATTGTTTAGTAAGTGTAACTGAGGTTGGTTATATAACTGACGTCAGTCACTGTGTTTTCTTAAAAACACAAACTCGAGAGCTATTTTAAAATGCTTGGTTTGGGGTCATAGGGACTTCATTTTGGATGATTTTTTTTAAACCACATGTTTTCTCCTAAATTTTTAGAATTTAGCATTATTTTAGCTTCAAATTTCATAGATTTTTTACAAAATTTTGAAAATATATTTAAAACGTTTCTAATCTAACATATTTGCTTTTGGGGTGATGCCTTAAGGGTAGACAGGTAACCAGTGGATTTCAAATTTGATGAATCATGTTTTAGACCACCTTTTGAATGATTTCAAAATGAATTAGGAACATTATTTTTGTGCTTAAATTAACATTTAAGGTGCTTAAATAAATTTTTTTATCATTAGTTTTTAAAGTTACAACTAAGACCAAGGGGTCAAATGAACACCACCAAATCTTTCATTTTGGGTTTAAAATTGAACACACTTGTCAATTTTTGTTTACAATAGTTGTTTAATTAGATTTTGTTTGGAAAAAATAGGAATGTTACATGTATGCTCTTCTATTTATCTCTTATATGGAACCCTTGGAATCAAAAGCGTCATTCCTATTGCAAGTAGCTTAGTCCAATGCTTAGAAAGAAAGTCATCTAAAGCACTCCCCAAAAACTCGTCAAAGTTTGGGTGACCTTGAAAATGACCCTAAAGTATTTCGACTCTCATGATTTATTTATTTTTTATGCATCTTGGCTTGCGAGGGGGACATCATTACCTTTTGTGAGTTCTTTAGGGAATTTTTGACCCAACATTTCATCTCCCAGCATTAACTTCATTTGGCTCCTTTGGAGTTGCACATGGGACGTATCTATATTTGGACATCACACTACACTAAGAAAACAATAGGATGTAGTGGATGTAAAAAGGACTAGACCTATTTATAACTAGCCAATGCCATGGTCACCTAATTTTTGTGCTTATCTTTTACATTGTTTGACGTGAAAGTCATTATGCAATTGATTCCCCTAGAATGATCAAAACCTTGCTAGTTTAGCAGACTCCACTTTGCCATACCCTTGATAAGATTTGCATGATTATACTTAGTGTATTTTGGTCATTTTTGCTTGGTATTCTTTGAGGCTAAGTACTTGTTTATTTGTTCATAAGCCATGTCAAAATAATGCATTTGAGTTGTGAAGGGTAGTGTTATGCTACCCAAATCATGTCAAAACATTTTGAGCCTTTTTTAAGTATTTGAAAAATAACATTAACCACATTATTCGAGTATGTTTATGCCGTTAGGATACTCAATTTTTTTCAAGACTTGTTTACCATTATATCAAAACCATTTGTTTCAAACCACTTTGTGTATACCATTAAGACCTTAGTCTTGTGCCGTCATGTTGTCTAATCTTGTCTAGCTTGTTTTGTCAAATCCTAGTTTTCAACATTGAGTTTTCAATTAGCCTTGTTAATTTTAGATCCAAACATTGATTGATTTCTATTTAGGCCTCAATTCGTGGGACTAATACACTAATCTTTCTCTTTTGGGTTGCATAACTTTGGTTAATCGATTACCCAAATTTTAAGACTATTGATGGTTTGTATTTTTAATGCCTATCCTCATCATTGTTTGTGCCTTTATTTGCGATAACACAACCTTTTTTAAAGATCCTTTTATCTTATGCCTTATGCCAATTGATCATGTTTATGTTTGATTATGTGTGTCAGGTCTATGTCAAAGTTGTTTCCAAACTTGTTAGATTAAATCAAATCACATTAGCCTTTGCTTCAAGTCTAGATTTTGACATAATTTGGCCAAAAATCCTAGATGTATGTTTGTATGAGCATAGATTTTAACTCTACATTTGTACAAAAGACCTAGTAACTCAACTTTTTCCTTTCCTAGTTTAGACCTTGTTTGGAACACTTTGACATGCCAGCTTTTATTCAGACGCTTAACCTTATATGCATGTGACATTTGACGTTAGGTTATTTTATTCCAAGTATTATCACAAACAATTTTGAAGATACATATCCACTTTCAAACCATATTGGAGATACAGCTCCACCCATTCGACCAAGTTAGACCATGTTTGAAGCATTTATCCTTTGGACATAGTTTTTCAGAGTTTGTAGAAATCTAAGTCTTTTTGTTTTCAGAGCATTCATCATTTACATGGATATGTCTTGCTACAATAATGGTTGAGTCACTTACAATCCAACTTATGATATAACGGCTGCACAAAATGACTTTTATGGCTTTTGTCAAGACCCCAATGATAAATTTTTATCAGCCTCATATTAATCATTCATAGGAACAAAGTCACGAATTAACTTATGATCCAACTTGAGACCTTGATTGGTATGAAGAGGCTTGTGAAGAGGACTTTGAAGACCCAACTATAGATGATGTTGTTTGGGATAGGAATCCATACCCTCTTTTCAAAAATTAGTACATGGAACACAGTCAAGAACCAACCTATGATCTAACTCACAACTGGGATGATATGGTTTATGAGGAAGACTTGGATGCTTTTGCTTTTGTAAGAAATCAAGTTTCATGACATCCTTTTGCTATCTGATCATCAACTACCCCTAACCCTCCTTTCGATTATATGAGCCATAAAGCTCTACAATATCCAAGGAATACCATTTTTATACCAAGACCTCATCCTTCAGTTTGTGTGAGCAATCAAGCTCCATAACGCCCCTTCATCATTATAGGACCTAGTCCTTTGGCTTATGTGAATAATCATGCTCCAAACCATTATATCATTACCATCTCAGGACTTTGTACTTTGGCTCATGTGATAAATTATGCTCCTTAAGGCCCTACCATTATCCAACCATAATTTAATCCTCATCCAGTACCAATCCCATTGAAACCTCAACCCATCCAATCCTTCAAAGACCAAGCTATGTTCAAAACTAGTATTTTACAACTCATTAAAAACCAAGGCCAAGAGAACCAACCAATCCAAGATGTTTTTATTGAACCAACTATTTGTAATAAGTCAACCTGTGATGAATCGCCTATTGATCCTATACTAATTGTCAAGGAATCTCACACTTATGAGCTAGTCTTTGTCAAGTCACTTCTTAATGATTATAACTACCTTTCAAAAAATCCTTACCTTAACCATATGCCTATTTTTCAAGATTCTCCTATTGACACACCAATCTTTGAGAATTTGTCTCTTGACCTATTTCCCATCCTAAAGGAGTCTCACTTTGACAAACTAGTTTTTATGGAGCCTGTTGGGTGAATATCTTGTCAATCAGCGTACTGATCAAATAAATAGGTCTAATCAACCACAATAGGAAGATTGGTCGACTAGGTGTGCAGCTTTACTACATCAACTGGAGATAAATCTCTCCTCTCATCAAGGGGAGGTTCCCTATAGATACGTAGGAGCTATATATAATATAAATAAGTAGAAAATAACACATGGGGCAGGATAAACCACCCATCTCTCTTCTTTTAGAGATGATGATCATAGACAAAGGAGAAAATCTTGGTGGAAACACTGCAGGCACTTCTCTTCTTTCAGAAGTGTTCTTGCAGGAAACAAAAGGAGTTTCTTTCAGGCAGTGAAAATAACTAGTGATAGAAGGGCGCAGTAGCCAGCAAGATGAAACAAAACACAAAGTTTCCACCTCAACTACCCAAAGAGTATAACACAAAGGGTAATGGGGGCACAAATTCATCCTAGAATCCTCAACACAAAGAAAAGGAAAATCACATGCTAAAAATAATTGTGAAAGCACAAAGTCTTCTCACACTGTTTTTAGGACACCTCCCTTTTTACCTTCACTAATTCTACTTGTCAAATTAAATAAATAAGAATTATTCTAGGAAATAGACATAAGAACAATTTTCTAAAGTAGCACAAGTCAAAATATCACAAATTTTGCAAACAACTTGCTTTCTCATTCAAATAAAATGAAATGAAACTGCAATCTAAGCTCAAAGTCTCAGTCTTCCTCTTTCAAAATGGGCAGGGTTTCGCTCTTGTAAAAAAGTAAAGTCCCTTTCAATGATATGAAATATTACATTATATAGAGGTAGAGAGAGGCTTGGCACTTTTTTCCATGGAGTGACCCATTCAGTGCATTAATGCCTTGAATGCATTCTTGGTTTTGTCATGCTAGAGCACGGCGGTTGCTTTAATTATGGCATGCTGGTTCATCTCCTTTGTCTACTCCTTAGCCCAAATCACTCATTCCATCACCTACTAGACACGTAATTGTCTATTCTATCATTATCTCGAAGAGGACAAGCAAACAATGCTTTCAATGTTTACAGGTCCCAAAAATCTACCCGATAAATTACTTCACTTACTCAAAAAAACTCCCACTGAGTTTCCCTCTATCTCTTTCTCTTCTCAGGTCTGGTCTTAGGCTCTTTGAATGCATTCGATTCCATGCCTTGATTTTGCTAGAATCAACAGACACTTAAATGCAGCTGATTTGGCATTCACATGTCTTTCTTTGATTGAAGGTTAACGGCTAGCTAGTCGCTCTAAATTTGACATTCACAGACCTGTCATTCTACTATAATGCAGGTGAAGACATGTGGTAGTTTTCGTGTCTTTAAAATAAGCTTCTCACAATGAGCTTTGAAACTGTTAAAGGCTAGGGGCATGGATGCAAACACGTGGCAGCTTTCACTGCACTGGGATGGGACATGTGGCAAGTTTCGCTCTTTGAAGCTTCATTTGAAACTATGTCTCGGCATGCAACACTTGGTAGCTTCCACTACACTTTTAAGCTTCGACCTTTTTCAGAGAGAACATGCCCTTTGGAGTCTTGAGAAAGGTTCATTTCATGTGTGTCAAGTGTCCCCCCACATGGGTATCCGCCCTTCGAGATATTTCAGGTGGCCTTCAGGCTTTGATTCCTTGGTAGGTCGTTGGTCCCTTATTTCCTTCAGACAAAATGTCTGAAGGAATTCCTTTAGACATTTGAGAGGGGCCCATCCTTTGACATGTGGTGAGTTCCATTGCATCAAACAAGTGACACACATAATTTTCTATTGAATCTTACCAGAGACACATGGCATCTTTCACCCCTTCATACTGAAACATTCCACCGTTGACACTTGGCACTTTCCACTCTCGAGCTTTTGCAACACTATAGAAATGTTTGGGGCTCAGTTAGGCTCTTGCAGATGATGACACTTGTCATCCTCTGCTAATATCTTTAAGGGACACGTGGCATCTTCCACCACTCTAAAACAAAGTATAATGGGCTCAGCCAATGACACTTGGCAGCATCCACTTGACCCTTGTTTTTGCAATTCACTTCTTTCCTTAACTGAGGCAATCTTTGAACCTTTGAACCCAGCGTGTTGAATCGATTGAAAGTGGAACCCATTGAACTAATGAACCTAAATGGTTCAAGGTTCAATGGTTCAATCCTTGTTCTGATGTTCACTGATAGACCCTTTTTTATTGAACCAAGGTGTTGAACCAATCCTGAAGATGACTGAGTGTTGGAAACTAGTTCTTCTAATTGGACTCACCTACAGAAGCCTTTGAACCTATGAACCTGCTAATCCCTTTATTGAAAAATCTTGAAAATGAGGAATTTGAAAGCTCAAAACAAATTTTTGTAAAGGGAAGGGACAATTTTGGTTTTTCAGGGCCAAAATGGTCCATATGTTGGCCCAAAAATGAGAAGTCATTTTTCAAGGACAATAGCTGGCTCCTGTTGGAGAACTACCTTCAATTAGAAACCTAAAACACAGTTGAGGGGAGTAGAAACTAGAATCTCCAGTGCCTTGAAGTGTGCCATTGGGCTATGAAGTCATGCTACCCAAAAAGAAAGGCTCCAAAAAATGAAAACAAAAAAACAAAATAGAAACAAAAGACTATACAAATATACATATGTACAGGGGAACTCATCTGATACTTTAAGAGTTGAAGTGCTTCAGATGTTGCCCATTGTGAGGCAAAGAAAAGAGAGTGTCATCTTGATACTTCAATAGGAAACTATTTTTACCATTGAGCTGATGAATAGTAAAAGGGCCCCTCCATAGGGAATCAAATTTTCCATGCATCCCCTTTGGTTATCTTCTCTTGTCCCATAGCAGGACTTGATCTCCAATCTAAAAATCATGATTCTTTGCTTTCTGGTCAAAGAGCTTCTTCACCAGACTTTGATGGGTGGCAATTCAGTCCACCACTGCAGTTCTCTGCTCATTCAGCTCAGCAAGGCACATGATCCTCTTCTCAAGTGAGCTCTCATACATTTGATCCTCAATCGCCTTAGCCAATTTCAATGCTGGCAATTCCAAGGTGATTGGTAACTCAGCATTGACACCATAAAGAAGTTGGAAGGGAGACATACCAATTTCCCTCTTGGGTGTAATTATGTCTACCCATAGAGTATCAACCAATGCCTTATGCCAAGTCCTTTGGTTGTCATCCACCAGCTTCTTGATGATAGTCATCAGGTTCTTATTGCTTGACTCAGCCTATCCATTCCCTTGTGGAAAGTAATCAGAAGAGTGGGAGAGTGTAATTTCGTAGTGAAAATAGAATTGAGTAATCTCTTGGGAAGTGAAACAGGCAGCATTGTCAGTGACAATTTTGATTGGGACCCCAAACCTGGACATGATGTATTCTTTGAGGAAAATGCATACTACTTCTAAAGTAGCATGTTTGGTCAGAACTGCTTCCACCCATTTGGTAAACTAGTCTAGAACATGATGGGTTTACAGCTCCAATAAAATCAATCCCCCATTGCTAGAATGGCTCCTCTATGATTACTGGTTCGAGGGGTAGGGCAGCTAACTTAGGCCTTCCAACAAACTGTTGGCACAGTTCACATCCCCTGACCCACTTGTATGCATCTTGAAAGAGAGTTGGCCAATAATACATGGCTCGTAGGATCTTATGGGCAGTCACAAGGGCAAAAAAATGTCCTCCACAGGCTGAATTGTGGAAGGACTTCAGGAGTCGGCTTTGTTGCTCCTTGTCCGCACAACGAAGGAACATTCCATCAAGGCTCCTCTTATATAAGATGTTGTCCCAGAGGACAAAATTATCATCTTTCAACTTGATGGTCTTCCTTTCTTTATAAGATAGGTGAGCAATACATTCACCATAAGTAAGGAAATGAGCAATACCTGAATACTATTGGGGATCAACCAACAATGTTGATTACACTTATGAAAGCAATAAAATGCGGAATTAAACCAAAATGATAAGTAACTAGAATGATAAATAGCAAAGAACAAGAGATACAAGAAACCACCCTAAAAACTTGTATTAAACTCTTTACAAAAGGAATACAATTGAAGAAACTTCTTTTCTTCCACACCTCTCTCAGATGTACAGATCTCTCTCTAGATCTCTTTCCCTCAAGAGCTCTCTCTCAATTACAATCAACTCCAACAACCTAGAATGATTCACATATACAATTATGTACTGTTCAACACTACTCATACAATAGGCTAAGAAGATCTATCCTATTATATAATAATTAGGAAACATGAGCATACAACTACAGCCATCAGATGCACCTCCTAATCAAGGGCTCTAAATAGTCCTACTAATAATAGAGATGCGAACTTAAGACTATCACTTAATCCTAACATGCAAACACTCTGTTCTGTCCACGAAAATAGCTTTTTGGATGCATAGATAACTGACGTCGGTTCTTGCCTGTTTGCCTGTGATCGACATCGGCCGATCTCTGCCAACGCCGGCATCTCCTGGTCTGCTCCTGACTGACGTCGGTCGCTCCTGACCGACGCCAGTGACTATGTAAACCTGTAACTTTTGCAAAACACTCCTTTGGTGAAGCTTTTAGCTCCACACCTTAACAATCTCCCACTTGGAGATAAACAGCTGCACCAGTACCTGTACAGCAACATCTTCTAGCTCCTCAATCTTCAACTCAATCATGAAGACCAATAGAAGTTGAATGAAGATTCAACTTCTCCTTTGTAACCGGCTTGGTTAACATATCAGTAGGATTCTTATCTGTATGGATCTTCTCTAGCTTCAACTCACCATCCTCCAATACCTGTCTTATGAAGTGGTACCTAAGCTGTATATGCTTTGTTCTTGAATGAAAAGCTAAATTCTTAGCCAAATGAATTGTACTATGACTATCACTGTATAATTTGCAACTCTCTTGCTCCTTTCCTAGCTCTTCCATGAACCGTGTCATCCATATCATCTCTTTGCTAGCTTCTGTGGCTGCAATATACTCTGCTTCTGTAGTTGACAAGGCAACAACCTTCTGCAACTTTGATATCCAGCTAACCGTCGTTCCACCAACAGTGAAAACATATCTTGTGGTGCTCCTCCTGCCATCCAAATCACCTACCATATCTGAATCTACATAACCATGTAGAGAAGTATCTGAACCTCCATAGCAAAAATGCCTACCGCTGGTTCCTCTCAGATATCTAAGGATCCACTGAATTGCTTTCCAGTGCTCCTTTCCTAGATTTGTTATATACTTACAACTCCCACTGCTTGGGCAATATCTGGTCTAGTACAAACCATTGCATACATTAAACTCCCTACTACGGAAGAATATGGAACTCTACTCATGTACTCTACCTCATCATGTGAATTAGGACATTGTTCTTTACTCAACTTAAAATGTCCAGCCAAAGGTGTGCTTACCGGTTTTGCATCCTGCATATTGAACCATTTCAACACCTTGTTCACATAATCCTCTTGAGACAAAATCAACCTGTGATTTTTCCTGTCTCTCTTAATGCTCATGCCAAGGATTTTATTTGCTACTCCCAAATCTTTCATGGAAAATGTGTGAGCTAATTCACCTTAAGCTCAGAGATATCCTACATGTGTGATCCTACAACCAGCATATCATCTACATACAACAACAGAATAATATATCTACCATTATTCAATCTCTTAAAATACACACAATGGTCAGATTGACACCTACTATAACCATGCTCAGTCATAAACCTATCAAATGTCAAATACCACCACTGTCTAGGAGCTTGCTTGAGGCCATACAAGCTTTTCTTCAATCTGCACACTAACTTCTCCTTACCTTTGACCTCAAATCCTTCTGGCTGATCCATATATATTTCTTCATCCAAATCTCCATGAAGAAACGTTGTCTTAACATCAAGCTGCTCAAGATGCAAATCCTCAATAGCAACTAAAGACAATACAGTCTGTATAGAAGTCATTTTAACAACAGGAGAAAAAATCTCACCAAAATCAATATCTAGTCTTTGTCCAAATCCTTTCACTACCAACCTGGCCTTATATCTCATCTGTCCATTCTCACCTTCCTTTAATCTGTAGGTCCATCTATTCTTCAGTGTCTTCTTACCAGCTGGCAACTCAACCAAATCCCATGTTTGGTTCTCTTTCAAGGACTCCATTTCTTCAACCATGCCACGTTCCCACTGATTCTTGGATTCTACCTATATTGCTTCTTCAAAACTCTCTGGTTGTCCACCATCAGTAAGCAATAAATAGAACAATGAAGGGGAATATCGAATTGGAGGTTTACTTACCCTTTTTGACCTCCTGATGGGCATCTGAGACTCATTCACAACACGATGTCTGCCCAAATTCTCTGACAGTGACCGACCTCGGTCACCTCCAGGCCTGTAACTGGCCGACGTCGATTCTACCTGACCGACATCGGTTCCTTCCTGGCCGACAACGGTCACTATATGACCAACATCAATTTCTATTCTGCCGATGTCGGTTCTTGCTTGGCCGACATCAGTCTCTGTGTTTTCTTGTTTGTGATTAATTTTTCCCGCGAGCTCATTTTGAACCATCACCTCGTCTAATTCTCCATTACTCTACCCAGATTGATTCAGCTTCTTCAGCTGATCACTATACATCACTTTTTTATTGAAAACAACATCACAGCTCCTAATTATCTT
Source organism: Torreya grandis (assembly GCA_037957365.1). Classification (NCBI taxonomy): domain Eukaryota; kingdom Viridiplantae; phylum Streptophyta; class Pinopsida; order Cupressales; family Taxaceae; genus Torreya; species Torreya grandis. The sequence continues at coordinate 3,760,838 of JARHVA010000540.1, read as the reverse complement.
GTTAGTTCCTAGATTCCAAAACCTGAATATGAAATCATCAGAGCCATAGCCAATAAATGTGCACCTCATAGACTTAGCATCCATCTTCTTTCTATTTTCCTTATCAACATGCACAAAGGCTTCACAACCAAAAACTTTGAGAAATGAGAGATCTACCTTTTTACCTGTCCATGCCTCTTTTGGAATTCCACCATCCAGAGCTGTAGAGGGTCCTCTGTTAATCAGGTACACTGTAGTGTCAACAGCTTCTGCCCAAAATTCTAAGGGCAATCCAACATGCAACCTCATACATCTTACACGCTCCATAATTGTTCTATTCATCCTTTTAGCAACTCCATTTTGCTGAGGTGTCCTTGGAACCATCCTTTGCCTGCAGATTCTATGCATATAACAATACCAGTTGAACTTATAGCTGTAGAACTCACCACCATTGTCAGATCTCAGGAACTTCAATCTTCTGCCTGTTTCATTCTCAACCATAGCTTTCCAAATCTTAAAAGTCTCAAATACATTATATTTCTTCTTAATACAATAAACCCATACCTTTCTTGTAACATCATCTATGAACGAGACATAGTACTGTGATCTTCTAATAGAAGCAACCTGAGCCGGTCCCCACACATCTGTGTGAACAAGATACAACTTATGCTTCTTCTTTGTTGACCCAGTCTTGAGAAAACTTACTCTCTTCTATTTTCCAAAAACACAGTGCTCACAAAAATCTAGATCTATGCTTTTCAAATCTGAAAGCTTACCTCTTGACTTAAGAATGGAAATTCCCTTCTCACTCATGTGGCTGAGCCTAGAGTGCCACAACTTTGCATCCACATCTGAAGTAGATAATACAAAAGGAGAATTATTAGTAACATAATTACATAAATAGAGAGTACCTATCTCTTACCTCTGGTCATTACAAGTGCACCCTTGGTCACCTTCCAAGATTCAGCTATGAGAGTTACTATACAACCCTCATCCCCTAACTTTCCTACAAAAATCAAATTCCTCTTCAAGCTGGGAACATGCATGACATCTCTCAACACCCATGTGTTGCCATTCTACATTTTCAGCTACACTTTTCTTTTGCCAATAATTTTACAAGGCTCATCATCCCCTAAATACACTATTCCAAAATCTCCATGGACATAGTCACTAAAATATTCTCTATTAGGGGTAGCATGAAAAGATGCACCAGAATCTAAAACCCAAGATTCTATATTATTATGCAAAGAGAATATTAAAGCATCTTGTGCAATACCTGCAACCTTTGCTTCTTCCTTTCCTTCGTGCTGATTGTCCTCTTTAGGCTTTGACCAGCAATCTCTGCTTATGTGCCCCATCTTTCCACAATTCTAGCATTGTGGCTTCTTGCCATTTCTGGATTTGGATCTACCTCTCACCTTTGACTTAGACCTTGATCTCCCTTTCTTGCCCTTCTCTTTTTGCCTTCCCCTGCTCTCAAAACTTAAAGTGTTCCGTGATGTTTCCTCTGTGTTTTTCCTACGAATTTCTTCATTCAAGATTACACTAACAACATCCTCTACTTTTAAAATATTTGAAGCAGATGCAGTATTACTAACTGCCATTACTAAGCTATGCCAACTTTCAAGCAAAGAACATAATATTAAAAGAGCTTTAATTTCATCATCAAACACTATTTTGACTGAACTTAATTGATTTACAATTCCATGGAAATCATTCAGATGATTAGATACAGATCCACCTTCCTGCATACACAAATTAAATAATTGCTTCATAAGATATACCTTATTAGAAGCCAAGGGTTTTTCATACAAATTTGCTAAATTAGTCATTAACTCTACCGTAGACTTTGCCTGTGATAAATTAGATATCACAGTAGATGCCAGACTCAGTCTTATAGACCCCAAAGCCTTTCTATCAAGAACTTCCCATTCTTCATCATCCATGTCTGTGGGCCTCTTTGCAATCCCACCTAATGGTAAGTATAGATCTTTCTGATACAGATAATCCTCTATCTGCATTCTCTAATGTTGATAATTTTTGCCATTAAACTTCTCCATTCTCAGTTTACTTTTTTTTGCCATTGCTTCTCCCACTCAAACAAAAATCTCTGCAAAAACCCCTGTGAGTACCCTGTAATCAATACACACTAACCAGATCTAAAACACTTGTTAGTCAACCTGAGCTCTGATACCACTTGTTGGGGATCAACCAACAATGTTGATTACACTTATGAAAGCAATAAAATGCGGTATTAAACCAGAATGATAAGTAACTAGAATGATAAATAGCAAAGAACAAGAGATATAAGAAACCACCCTGAAAACTTGTATTAAACTCTTTACAGAAAGAATACAATTGAAGAAACTTTTTTTCTTGCACACCTCTCTCAGATGTACAGATCTCTCTCTAGATATCTTTCCCTCAAGAGCTCTCTCTCTCTCAATTATAATCAACTCCAACAACCTGGAATGATTCACATATACAATTCTGTACTGTTCAACACTACTCATACAATAAGCTAAGAAAATCTATCCTATTATATAATTGTTGAAGCTGGAAAGTGCACCCTGCGGCAGGAAAACGGATTCCTGCCCTCTCCCCGCAACATGGAAACTCCTCTCTCGCCTGTGGGACGACAAAGCAGGAGAGGAGAGTCTCTAGGTATGGGCTAGTTCCCTCCGATGTATCTTGTTTATTCCAGGCAGTGCGAAAATATAGATATACAGCTATATACTGGGGGGATGAAAAGGAAAGAAAATGCAGGAAAGCAAACAACCTACTCTAAAAGAGGTGATACACAAAATAAAAGGTTGACCTTCTAGATCCACTCTCAGAATCAAGGGAAATGCAAGTATACTCTACACATCTGGCAGAAGAACCAGGCTACTGAGACTAACAGGGAGGCTATAATGGGAAATACATAACAGAAGTTTACCGAGGTGCTGTGGAATGCACACTTACAAGCAACATACTCTGTCCTGTCTTTCTCAAGTATTGCTCTTCTCCTTTCAGCTGTAGAATCGGTGCCTTGTAGATAGCTAGTTTATTGGCATTACCTGTGAAAGCATGGAAGATAATGACTAAACACAAATAATACTCGTGACATACACAGCAAATCAGTCCAAGATAGAGGCAAAAACTATATTTTATTGATTTAAGTGGAGAATTTGCAGCGCTGTGCTCTTTACAAAATTGGGGAAGATTCTGATAAATGAACAAGTCTACCCATTTATAGGGAAAGAGTCAAGAGGAGTCAAGTGGCAGCTTGAGTCTCTATTGGGAAGAGAGAAAATACTATAGATGACATCACAAGTCTGCCAAGACCATGCTTGTTGCCTCATTTTACGTGCTGGTCTTCTCCTCCAACTGTTGGGCGGGCTTTTTCCTGTGCTTTGTAGGTGTTTTTTGCCCCCTGATGTTGTGGGCGGCAAATTTGCCACCCACTACTGTGGACTGCATGTAGGACTTCTGCCGATGTCGGCTGATAAGCTGCCGACTGTGGCAGTTTTGTCGATGTCGGCTGATGTAAGCTGTCGATCGTGGCAGTTTTACCAACGTCGACCGATGTTAGCTGTCGATCGCGGTAGTTTTGCCGATGTTGACTGATGTTAATGGCCTTTTTTTCTCCTTTGGCTGCTTCACATGGCAATTTTGTTGCCCTCTGCATGTGTGTAGGTGGTCTCTTTTTACCCGCCAGTGTTGTGGGCAGCGATTTTACCGCCCTCTGCATTTTGTCTGCCCTTCTTTTGCCTTAGTGTTAAATGCCCTGATTTTTCCCCTCCCCTTGTGTGAACATTCGAAGACTCTGCCTTTTGCTACCATGAACGTTAATGAATGAGGCCGATGAACCAATGCTCAAAAACGGAGCTGTCAAACCCTGAAGACAGACCTTGCAACCCGAAATGACTGGCCATGTAAAGCAGGTGCAGAAGGTGACCGAGATTTTGCTTGGGGGCAAAATTGGGTCAACAAATTGGCGACTCACAGGGTAAGCGTGCCTGTTATGCTTAGAACCCAGTTGCCTTACATTCCATTGGGTGCGGAGTCAGATGGTGACTTTGAAGAGTGTTCTCCAGAGCTTTCGAGATCCTAGAATCAAATACACAGAATTTACCTCCAAACAAAGGGAAACACACAAAGCTAAAAAACAACTAACTGTGCAAACTACACTTAGGGAAAATAGGGAAAATTATGTATAGTTAAACCAAAATTCAGTGGCAATGCTTCAGATGTATCCCGTTGATTGGGATACGTAATTCTTTACCGTCCAACTTGGAGAGCTAGAACGCGTTATGCTGCTTGCACTGAGTAATCATGTAAGGACCGCTCCAGAGGGCATCAAATTTTGCATGTTTTTGAGGCCTAGCTCTATCTTCATCCCATTTTAGGACAATGTCTCCTTTGATGAAACTTTTTGACAAAGATCTCTTGTTGAAATGTCTTTTCACCTGCTATTGGTGACTGATCATAGAGACCATGGCCTGATTCCTTACCTCCTGGAGCTCCATTAGTTCACACAATCTGACCTCCATGCTGCTTTCTTCTTCTAGCTGCAGCTGATGAGCGAGGTCCAATGCTGGCAATTCGAGTGAAATGGGAAGCCTTGCTTCCCTTCCATACACAAGTGTATATGGAGAATTTCCAATTGATCTCTTCAGAGTGATTCGGTCGGCCCATAGAGCTGTCTTCAGCTTGGCATGCCAAGTTTTCTGATTCTCTTCCATGGTTCTCTTTATAATCTTGATCAAATTTTTGTTAGTGGACTCAGCCAGCCCATTTCCCTATGGGTAGTAATTTGATGAAATGCTGAGGTATATACCATACCTCAATGCCCATTCACTAGTTTTGGTTTCCAGAAAAGCCAAGGCATTGTCTAAAATTATAGTGGCTGGGACCCCAAAACGTGTCACTAAGTCCTCATAGAAATCCAGGACTGTGCTTTCATTCGCTTCCTTCAAAGTAATGGCTTCCACCCACCTGGTGAAATAATTTGTAGCAGTCAGGACCCACTTGTGTCCGATGCTGGAGGGAGGATTGATCATCCCTATGAAATCCAGGCGCCACTGCATGAATGGTTGTTCAACTTGAATGGGCTATAGGGGCATGACAGTCAATCGCTGCTTTTCGTTAAAGAGTGCACACTTCTGGCACTTTCTTACCCAGGCATGGGTATCTTTGAAAAGAGTGGGCTAGAAATAGCTAGCTCTCATTATTTTTGTTGATGTGGTCTTAGGGACGAAATGGCCGCCTGCTGGCCCATCGTGAAACTCAGCCAATACCTTGTCAGCATGACTGGGGTCAATGCATCTTAGGAGAACCCCAGAGAGATTGTTCCTGAATAATACTCTATCAATCAAAACGTAAGGAAGGGACTGAAGTTTAAAATACCTTCTTTTGGCCTTACTGAGACCCTGTGGACATTCGCCCGTAAGAAGGAAGTGCCTCATGTCCATCGTCCAATCTCTTATGATAGCTAGTTCTTCTACAGTGGCTGCATCATGGATCAACAAGCTGTCTTCACCCTTTTGCCTCAAATCTACTGCTAGCTGTTCACACAGGCCTCTTCCTCTCACCAACTTGATGATTTTGATGTCTATGTCGTACTCCATTACCTTGGTGATCCATCCCGCTCTTTTCTCGTTTAAGTCTCGATTGGTCAAGAAATCTTTGATGCCAGGATGTGGAACCATGAGATGGATCCTACTATTTGATAACATATATCTGAATTTCTTCAGGCTGCACACCACTGCTAGGACTTGCTTCTCTACGTAGGTGTACCTGATTTCAAAGTCCTCTAACCCTTGGCTGAAGAAGGTGAGTGGTTGCTCAAGGTCATCACTGTTTGCTTGGATAAGCATAGAAAATATTATTTCTCCATTGCTGAAGGTATAGAGATTGAGGTCTTTGTCGAAGTTAGGGCTGATTAGAGCAGGAGCCTGGGTCAGAGCCTGTTTGATAGCTTCAAAGCTATATTTTCTTGGCATTGTCCATTTGAATTCTTCACCCTTCCTTAGCAAGGAGGTTAGGGGTTTAACTATTTTAGCAAAATTTGAAATGAACCTCCGAATGAAATTTATCTGGCCAAAGAAACTCTGAAGGCCTTTCTTGTGCTTTGGTAGGGACATCTCCAAGATGGAGCAGACTCTCTCAGGGTCAATAGACAAACCTTCCTTGGACACAATGTGACCAAGAAGTTTCCCCTCATGAACTGCAAATACACATTTCTTTGGATTTAGGGAGATGCCAAATTCCCTACACCTCTAACAAATCTACCTGAGGTGCTTCATATGCTATCCCGCCTCCTTGGAGAAAATTGTTATATCATCGAGGTACACCAGCACGTTCTTATTTATCAAACCACTGAAAGCCATGTCCATGGCTCGCTGGAAAGTAGCACCAGCGTTGGATAGCCTGAAAGGCATCTTTTAGTAGGCGAACATTCCCCATTTAGTGGTGAAGGCTATTTTATATTGGTCACAGCCCCGCACCAGAATCTGATTATATCCCGAATAACCATCCAGGAGGGAGAAATGTTCAGAACCAGTTACCTTTTGGAGAATCTACTCCATGTTCGGGAGGGGATAATGATCCTTTAAAGAGACTTTATTAAGGTCTCTAAAGTCAATGCATAGCCTGATCTCCCCATTTTTCTTTCTAACTAGAACCAAATTAGCCAACCATGAGGAATGTTTGATCGGAAATATAATGCCAGACTCAATCAACTTGACCAATTCTTTCTGCATAAGGAGCTTGATCATCAGATTAACAGGCCTCTGCTTTTGTGTGACTGGCTTTGCACCTTCATCTAATTCAATGGTGTGCTGGGTGAGTCTTGGATCGAAGCCTTTCAAGTTGCTATAGTTCCAGGTGAAGACGTCAGCGAACTCCTGACATAGCAGAATGAAAGCTTGCCTTTCTTGAAACGTGCAGACCTTATCGAGCACCAGCAACTTGTCCTTGAAGATTTCAACTTTTTCATAATTCTCTTCTTTGGTAGTGATGCATGCTTTGTCATCTCTTAGTTGGTCTTCTCCATTGAAAATACTTTCAAGTGTGACCAGACCCTTAGGGAGTTTATTGTTCTTCAATTAGATGATCTGATTTCCATATTGCTGCTACAATTTTGCTTGATTGTGGACCGCAAACTCAGCTTCTTCTTGTAAGAAGAGAGCTATCTGTTGGTCACTTTTGAAGACTTGCCAATTTGTAACATTGTCTGGAATTGAAGGCTGAACCACCACTTTTAAATGGCATGAACCACAATCTCTGCTTATCTCTTTTGAAACATCAAATTGGGTGCCAACAGCTGCCAGCCTGTCAGCCTGCTTATTCTGTTCTCTGGGGATCGAGGTAATGTTAAGAGCAAGGAAATCTTCCATCAAGTCCTAGACTCTATGTTTGTAAGACTTCAGCAATGAGTTCTTGGTTAGGTTCAGGCCTCTGCTTTGGTTCACTATTAGTTCATTGTCCCCTAGGATTTGCATTTCCCTGATCCCTCTCTTTCTTGCCCACTCAAGTCCATGAATCAAAGACTCATATTCTGCAATATTACATGTGCAAGAGAACTAGAAACTGAAAGCTAAAAAGTACCTTTCTTTAGAAGGGGAGACTAACATTGCCCCACCACCAGCACCCAGTTTGCTTCTAGAACCGTCGAAGTACAGTTGCCACAAGCCAAGGTCTTCTTTGTTCTCCTTCATTATATTGGGCATGACGGCGCTTTCTTCATGCAAGCAATAGATGCCAAGGTCTGCCTCCTCAATAAACTTATAAGGATCGTGCTCGAAGTTATCACTTCCCCACTCATCCAAGAGTAGATCTGTGACTCCTTCAAGAGTAGAAGATGAAGATTTGTCTGTCTGAGAGTCTTCTGGATCAATGATAGTGTAACTGACATTCGCTGCCTTGGGTGAATAGGGCTCTAGGTGGTCCTTATAGAGTGGCTCAGATTCAATTTTCACTTTGGTCCCGTATTTGGTTCTGAAAAATAGATATGACCAATTCACTGCTAGATAACCACCTATCTTGGACGTAAAGTCCCTAGACAAACAGATTGCAAAATATGGAGGAACGTCCACTACCACTATATCTTGGGGGATTGAGAATGTCGGGCAGGCATGCAATGTTAAACTCAATCCTTTTAAGACTCCGACTGTCTTTGCAGGCGTCCCATCTAGTTGCAAGACTCCTTTATTCATTGCTTCATATTTTAATCCCATCTTATCAGCAATGCACTTGGGCATTACTGAAGTGCTGGCCTCGCTATCAATTATGCAATTGTGTACTAAGAAATCCCCTATGATCAAAGATACATAAAAAGGGGGAGTCTTTTCTTCTTTTTTTACCTGACCTGGAGCAGAAGGCTGCCCATTCGTCATTCGGATGTTATTAGTGCCTGTCGAGACGGCCTGTCGATCTAGCTCATGCAATTCTTTCTTCAGTGCATCCCTTTGTCCTGGGAGAGACAACGAATCCCATAGAGAAATGCTCACATGCAATTTCTTCATTTGATCAACTATATTAACTTGGGAACTGACTCCTTTCATGCTTTCTTTTGCGCTGATCCTGACTGGAACTGTAGACTGAGGAGCTGGAGGTGCAAATGGTTGTCTGAAAATTGGGTCCCTTTGAAATGGGTGCGATGGAGGATTCGTTGCTGCCTGAGGGGAAGCCTGCACTTCTCCAACTACTCTTATTTTAAATGTCGTGTTGGCTACAATGCAATCAGCCTGATTGTCTGCAGCACCTCCATGATTAATTACATAGAGCTCACCTTCTTCATGATTTATCAGGGTAGAATCTGGTTGAGTTTGATTGTTACTCGTGCTAGGCTGAGCTGGAAACTCAAAAAATTGGGAAAAATCAGCAGCCTGATTTTCTAAATTCTAGAAAAAATTCATCATATCATTCGTGTGGACAGCTTGCTCTTGACCTTGTCCCATGGTTGAACAACCTGGCTGCTCCTGCACTAGATTGTTCTGAGTAGGCACCATGGCTTTGGATGACGAAGAGGGGCCTGAGTTATAATTTTGATAAGGCCTGGTTGTAGTGAGCTGCCCCTGACCTTGGTTATAGTTTTGAAAGGGGGGTCTAGGGGCATGGCCATAATTTTGATAACCCTGGTTTGGCTTGTTGCTTTGAGCTTGCTACCTTTTAAGGGCAACAAGTTTGTTTGACATGCTCTGCAACAGGCCCTTAACTTCATTTAATTCATTGGATGGAACAACAGTTGACTTCTCAATGACAGGTATGGGAGCAATTGTGGGAGTGACAGCCTGAATTGGGGGGAACGGTTCTGGGAAAAGTGGCATATGAGGCCTAGAGGCAATTTTCCCAGCTTGAATCAAGCAATTTTCGGCCACAATGGCAATGTCATACGCAGCCGGCAGTATATGTCCTCCCATAGATTGGATCATCATAGCAATGTCACTATTTAATGCTTTTAAATAGTACAAGAAAGCGTAGCTGGGGGTAGGCCTTACCAGGATGGGAATTCTATCCCAAGTCTTTTGAAAACGTGTATTGAAGTCCTGCATGTACTCGTGCGAAGCTCTTTTTATAGTCGTCAACTGCTCAGCAAGAGAGAGGCCGTCACTTTTCTCCCCAAAACGACCAGTTAAATGAGTACCCAATTCATTCCAGGAATGTATGGAATTCATAGGCAATGTGCCATACCAATCGAGAGCTTTCCCTTTTAGAGACAAGCCTAACAGTCTGATGGCAATATTTTCTTCTGTTATATTGTGAATATTGCAAAGGTTGGCAATATTCTTGATATGCTCAATAACTGTAACAGGTCCCACTCCATCAAAAAAAGGCACATTTTTTAGAGCTATTCTTGGAATCAGATCATAGCATGGGAGGTTTAAAGGGCTCTTGCCACAAAAAGCTGCAAAAGGTAATGCCATGGCTGGAACAAGTTGTATTTGTGGCTGAGCTGGGTTGGTGTTCCTAGCAACAAGTCTAGGAGGATTTACTAGTGGATAAGGGCGAGTTCTTTCAAACCTGAGCCTTTTAGCAGAGTTAAAAGGCAGCTCAATGAAAACAAAAGGAACCCCTCTTGAAGCTGACCTTGTGGTAACCTTTGGCATAGAAATTTAAGCGACTGGTCTTAAAATTAAAGAACTCAGCTCTTACCAGTGGAGTTGCTAGATGCTGGAAAATCTTTGAAATGACTGTAGCAGGACCAGCATCAATCCTAAAATACTACTACGTTGAAAAAAATGGTCCCATCGAGCGTGCCAAAACTGTTGACGCTGGAAAGTGCACCCTGTGGCAGGAAAATGGATTCCTGCCCTCTCCCCACAACATGGAAACTCCTCTCTCGCCTGTCGAATGACGAAGCAGGAGAGGAGAGTCTCTAGGTATGGGCTAGTTCCCTCTGATGTATCTTGTTTGTTCCAGGCAATGTGAAAATATAGATATACAGCTATATACTGGGGGGATGAAAAGGGAAGAAAATGCAGGAAAGCAAACAACCTACTCTAAAAGAGGTGATACACCAAATAAAAGGTTGACCTTCCAGATCCACTCTCAGAATCAAGGGAAATGCAAGTATACTCTACACATCTGGCAGAAGAACTAGGCTACTGAGACTAACAGGGAGGCTATAATGGGAAATACATAACAGAAGTTTATCGAGGTGCTGTGGAATGCACACTTACAAGCAACTTACTCTGTCTTGTCTTTCTCAAGTATTGCTCTTCTCCTTTCAACTGCAGAATCGGCGCCTTGTAGATAGCTGGTTTGTTGGCATTACCTGTGAAAGCATGGAAGATAATGACTAAACACAAATAATACTCATGACATACACAGCAAATCAGTCCAAGATGGAGGCAAAGACTGTATTTTATTGATTTAAGTGGAGAATTTACAGAGCTGTGCTCTTTACAAAATTGGGGAAGATTCTGATAAATGAACAAGTCTGCCCATTTATAGGGAAGGAGTTAAGAGGAGTCAAGTGGCAGCTTGAGTCTCCATTGGGAAGAGAGAAAACACTATAGATGACATCACAAGTTTGCCAAGACCATGCTTGTTGCCTCGTTTTGTGTGCTAGTCTTCTCCTTCGGCCGTTGGGTGGGCTTTTTCCTGTGCTCTGTAGGTGTTTTTTACCCCCTGATGTTGTGGGTGGAAAATTTGTTGCCTGCTACTGTGGACTGCATGTAGGACTTCTATCGATGTCGGCCGATAAGTTGTCGACTGCGGCAGTTTTGCCGACGTTGACTGATGTAAGCTACCGACCGCGGCAATTTCGCCAACGTCAGCTGATGTTAGCTACCGACTGCAGCAGTTTTGCTGACGTTGGCCAATGTTAATGGCCTCTTTTTCTCCACCGACTGCTTCACGTGGTGATTTTTCCACCCTCTGCATGTGTGTAGGCGGTCTCTTTTTAATCGCTAGTGTTGTGGGCAGCGATTTTGCCGCCCTCTGCATTTTGTCTGCCCTTCTTTTGCCTTAGTGTTAAATGCTCCAATTTTTCCTCTCCCCTTGTGTGAATGTTTGAAGACTCTGCCTTTCACTACCGTGAACGTCAATGAACGAGGCTGATGAACCAATGCTCAGAAATGGAGCTATCAAACCCTGAAGATGGACCTTGCAACCCGAAATGACTGGCCATGTAAAGCAGGTGTAGAAGGTGATCGAGATTTTGCCTGGGGGGAAAAATTGGGTCAACAATAATAATTAGGAAACATGCACATACAACTATAGCCATCAGATGCACCTCCTAATCAAGGGCTCTAAATAGTCTTACTAATAATAGAGATGTGAACTTAAGACTATCACTTAATCCTAACATGCAAACACTTTGTTCTGTCTACAAAAATAGCTTTCTAGATGCACAGGTAATCAACGTCAGTTCTTGCCTGTTTGCCTGTGACTGATGTCAGCTGATCTCTACCGATGCCGGCATCTCTTGGTCTGCTTTTGACCGACGTCGGTCGCTCCTGACCAACGCCGGTGACTGTGTAAACCTGCAACTTCTGCAAAATGCTCCTTTGGTGAAGCTTTTAGCTCCACACCTTAACAAATACCATTCATTTGTGGTGGAGACAAAGAGGACTATTGGTGCGTCATCCACTTCTGGTTCTTCATGGTCTATTTCTCTTGGCTTGTTATCAACAATTAGTTGGCATAGCCCCTTTTCACATACCAAATTTTTTGGCTTGATGATCAAATCAAACTCCTAGATCTTTGCAACCCAATTGCCTCTTTACATCCCAAACTCTTGTTGAGTCAGTATAGATTTCACTGTGGTGTCAGGTACTAAGGCAGTAGCTCAAGAATTGAGGATATAGAAACAAAAATGTTTTATGGCCTTCACCACTGCGTAAGTGTGCTTCTTCATATTTAAGTACTTTAGCTCATGAGCTTTGAGAGGATAGCTCATGAAGGAAATGGGAGATTCCATAACTTCTTTATTCTGTTGAACTAGAATTGTTGAAAGCATATGTTCTAAAGCATAGTTTTAAATAGTGAACTCTTTGCTATAGTCTGGACAAGCCAAAATTGGAGCATGGGCTATGGCAACCTTGACATCCTCAAATGCCAACTTACCTTCTTCAGTCCAGCTGAAGGTGGATTTTCCCTTCATCATGTTTACAATGTACCTAATCTTCTTGGTAAACTCAGAGATGAACCTCCATAAGAAATTCGCCTTTCCAAAGAAAGAGTGAACAACAGTCTTGCTTGTGGGCAAGAAAAGTTCTTGGATAGACTTGAATCTATCTAAGTTAGTCTTTATGCCTCCTTTGGACACTACGTGTCTGAGAAGTTTCCCCTCCGTTACTCCAAAGATTGACTTCTTGGGATTTAAGGAAATGCCATTCTAGCGGCAACGCTCTAGCACTTGTTGCAAATGACTCACATGATCTGGGTGATGCTTAGAGAAGACAGTCAAGTCATCAAGATAAACTACAATGAACTTACCCATCTCATCTTTGAAGGCAAGGTCCATTTCTCTTTGAAAGGTGGCGCCAGAATTTATCAAGCCAAAAGGCATCCTTTTATACGGAAACGTGCCCCAAGGTGTGGTGAAAGTGGTCTTATGCTGGTCTGCTTCACCAACTTTGACCTGATTATATCTTGAGAAGCGATCTAGCATTGATAACATCTTTGAGCCCATCACTGTCTGCAGCACTTGATCCATGATTGGTAAAGGGTAATTATCCTTTAAGGATGCCTGATTCAAATTTCTAAAATCCACACAAGGCAAATTTCACCATTCTTCTTTTTTACAGGCACTATATTGGCAACCCATGTGGAATGATGGATTGGGAAGAATATCCTGGCATTTAGCATTTTTTGTATCTCAGATAAAATAGTACCTAATATTTTTGGATTATAATGCCTGGACTTTTGCCTATAAGGTGTTGAATCAGCCTTGAGAGGGATGTTGTGTAAAATTTTGTCAGGCTGGAGTGATTTTAGATTAGCATAGGAGTACGCTAGGACATCCATGTATTTGTTAAGCAAAGAGGTGAACTTGAAATGCTCTTCAAGAGTACAACATTTTCCAATGTTCACCATCTTGGGGTCTTCCTTGGTTCCCAAATTTACTTGATCAAACTCCTGAGATGAGCTTGAATCCATTGGCTGATGTCTGATGAATCTATCATGCTTATCAAATAGCTTCTCAAGGGAAACCAGGCCTTTGGGAATCTTATTCTTTTTAAGTTGCAAGAATTCCTCACCTGTGTCTGCCTTTGATTCAGGAGTTGTTTCACATTTATGAGGTTCACTGCCTTCAAAATGCAGTCGTTTAAAGCTATCTTTTTGCTCCAAGAAGGCAATGATTTGGTTGTCATTGTTAAATACCTGCCAATGACTGGCATTACCATGTACACTTGGCTGAAGGACCAGCTCAATCGTGTACTTGTCTCCTTTGAAATCTAGGTGGGGGACCAAGAGAGTAGCTGAAATAGCCAGTGCATCTACCCAGTCATTGAATTCTCTAGAAACTGTAGAGATGTTGAAAGCGTCAAAGTCTTCAAGCTGGTCCCAGACTAGATTGCAGTAATGACGCAATCTTTTATTCTTGATTTGATACAAGTTCCTCACCTGACAAACCACTAGTTTGACATCTCATTTAGCATGAAGGAGCTTGATTCCTTTATCTCAAGTAGCCCTCAGTCTAAGCAACAGAGACTCATATTCAGCTATGTTATTCATGTTGCTGAATTGCAATTTATAAGATGAGGTAAAAACATCTCTTTGAGGAGATATTAACACAACCCTAGCTCCTAAACCAGTGGAAGAGCAACTACCATCAAATTCAAGAATCTATACCCCATTTGATACTAATTTTCTTTTGGATTCTTCTTCATTCGAGGGTGGCGACACTTCCACACTTGCCTTGTGTTCAGCCAATTCCTCTGTTGTTCCAGCTGAATGCATTTCCAGGCTATCATCTGCAGGAGCTTCATTAGATGCCTTATGAACTCCATCCGTGTACAAAAAGTAATTACCCATGCTTGAAGACTCAAATAGAATTTGAGCTTCAGGTGCTGAGGTCTGGGTAACCACATATTTCACTTCCTTCTCAAGGAGCAACCTCTTCATAACACCTTTGACTAGAATCCTTGCCTCTGATAAATCCATGCTCAATTCACCACCAACATCCCTACAAAAATTCTGCCCAAGAAAGATGCCATATGATGCTGGGACATTTGCTACCAAGACAATCATCTTGATTCTTTTGTCTGGAAAGGTAGCAAACACAAATTGGGCATCTTTAATTTGTCCCAGCAAAGGCACTTGATTGTTCTCCATGGAGAAGCATCTACCAAAAGTCTTAGTCAATGTGAGGTCAAGGGATTTAGCCACTTTAGCAGACATGACATTGTCTGAAGCTCCAGAATCAATGATGAAATTATTCAGCTGATGTCCATTTATCAGCAATGAGACATAAAAAGGTTCAGTTCTGCTAGGAGCAGCAGGGGGAGCAATGACCAAGTTGTTCCTGGTGGGTGCATTCCTGGCAGGATCATGTGTCACTTTGAGAATTGCTTGTCCAATAGGGATGTTCTAGTTTTTAACACATTGAACCAGTCTATCTAGTTGCTCGGGATGGGACTACAAAAATTCAAATTCAGACATTTGAATTTTGGTTTTCTTTATATGGTCAATGATATCAAACATCTAAAACGAGCTAGGAGCAGAGGATGGGAGTTCCTCCTTTTTATTTTTGAAAGGGGGAGGACTGGACTGTAGATTTGAAGTAGAAGGTGTAGGGGTATTTGGGGTACTTACCTTTTTTGCAATCATCATGTCCTTTGGCTGGAAAGGAAGAGTGGATCCCCACTTAGCAATTGAAACTACCGGTTGAGGTCGCTCCTATGCTTTCTCTTTATCAGCTTGTTGAGCCGATTAATTCTTGGACTGAGTGAATACAACATACGAACCCTCAGCTGCATTGCCTTCACTTCTAGGTTCATACTAATAGTTCAAGAAACCAATATAGGAGTCACCAACTAATTCTTCTTCTTCCTCAGTGAAGAGATTAGCGTCATCTTCAGGATTCAACTCAGGCTAGAATGAGAAGTCTGATTCAGCTTCAAGATATCCAACTGCTGAGTTAGTTAGAGGTGTTTTGAGGGCGAGGTTCCTTTGTGGAGGAGGAAGGCAATTTTGTTGTCCTTGATTCTTGACAACATTGCCTTGGTATGCTTGATTCTAAAATGTCCTCCTGGGCATATCTATATATGCAAGAGCAGATGACTCCCTTGTGCCACTTGCTTTCTAAGAGCTAGCATTCCATTTGCTAGCTTTTGCACCATTGGGTCAGTGGTGGTTGTAGGTGAGTATTCAAAAGATGAAGAGGATTTACCTTTATTAGGGTCTCTCCTTATCTTTACTGCCAAGATAAGGTCATCTTCTACCTCAGTAGCCAAGTCCTGAGCAGTAGCAAGGTCTATGTGTCTAGCCCGTCTCAGCAAGAAACTCACTTCAGGAAGTTGTGAGTTGATGAAGAAGCATTTGAGGTTCTGAGGTGTCAGCTGGGCAACCATGGGAATCATGTGCCTCAGCTTGTTGAACCTGGAAATAAAATCCCTCATAGGTTCATGAGGCTCTTTCTTCATCTAAGTGAGCTGGGCCAGCAAGGCATGTGCATCTTTTGCAGGCTTAAACCTGGCTTCAAACTTGTCTTTCAGAGTGTCCCAATTAGTCACTGATCTAGCCTACAAGTGGTAGAACCAGTCTATACCAGCACCTTGTAGTGTCTTCACGAACAGCCTGACTGCTATATCTTCAAATTCCACCCCTATTACACTGCAGGCTATGCTGCAAGCTACAATGTGTTCATCAAGATGAACCTTCTGATCACCAAAGAATTTGGGGAAATTCTTCCTTGAACTACGTGTAAGCTCATGCAGAGGTGGAGTTAAATTTAGTGGACCACAAGAGTTATCTCAAGGGCCTTGAGTTATGATTTGATTATGTAAAAGTGGGATTACTAATCTAGGTGGAGCGTAGATAGGCAAAGCTCAGTTAGCAGCAGAAAAAGAAGCTCTGCCTTGTGGTGGTGACTTGGTAGGGCTAGGAAGAAGACTCCTAGTTCATCTAAGGTGAGGTTGTGGAGGAAACAACTCAAAATTACTCTGCTACACCAACTCAAAAATAAGGTCAACAACACCTTGGGATTTCTAGCCTCTGGTATAGCGTGGAGTTGTCAAATTGTAAAACAAAAATGGAAAAGGACTGGTCTTATTTCAATTTGAAGCTTGAGGCTTCAAACTACTTGTCCCTCCCCAACAGCGTCACCAAAAACTATTGGTTGAATATTTTGTCAATCAGCATACTGATCAACAAAATAGGTCTGATCAACCACAATAGGAAGATTGGTCGGCCAAGTGTGCAACTTTACTACATCAACCAGAGATAAATCTCTCCTCTCATCAAGGGGAGGTTCCCTATAGATACGTAGGAGCTATATATAATATAAATAAGTAGAAAATAACACATGGGGGCAGGATAAACCATCCATCTCTCTTCTTTCAAAGATGATGCTCACAGACAAAGGAGAAAATCTTGGTGGAAACACTGTAGGCACTTTTCTTCTTTCAGAAGTGTTCTTGCAGAAAACAACAGGAGTTTCTTTCAAGTAGTGAAAATAATTGGTGATAGAAGGGCGCAGTAGCCAGTAGGATGAAACTAAACATAAAGTTTCCACCTCAACTGCCTAAAGAGTATAACACAAAGGGTAATGGGGGCACAAAGTCATCCTAGAATCCTCAACATAGAAAAAAAGGAAAAACACACACTGAAAACAATTGTGAAAGCACAAAGTCTTCTCACAGTTGTTTTCAAGACACCTCCCTTTTTACCTTCACTAATTCTGCTTATCAAATTAAATAAATAAGAATACTTCTAGGAAACAGACATAAGAACAATTTTCTAAAGTAGCACAAGTCAAAACAGCACAAAGTCTGCAAATAACTTGCTTTCTCATTCAGATAAAATGAAATGAAATTATAATTTGAGCTCAAAGTCTCAGTCTTCCTCTTTCAAAATGGGCAGGGTTTCGCTCTTGTAAAAAAGTAAAGTCCCTTTCAATGATACGAAAGATTACGTTATATAGAGGCAGAGAGAGGCCTGGTGCTTTTTTCTATGGAGTGACCCATTTGACCCATTAATGCCTCAAATGCATTCTTGGTTTTGTCATGCTAGAGCAAGGCAACTACTTTAACTATGGCATGCTGGTTCATCTCCTTTGTCTACTCCTTATCTCGAATCACTCATTCTATCACTTGCTAGCCACACAATTGTCTATTCTATCTTTATCTTGAAGAGGACAAGCAGATGACTCTTTCAATGTTTACAGGCCCCAAAAATCTACCTGATGAACTACTTCACTTACTAGAAAAAGCTCTAGCTGAGTTTCCCTCTTTGTCTCTTTCTCTTCTTAGGTCTAGCCTTAGGCTCTTTGAATGCATTCAGGTCCGCACCTTGAGTCTGCTAAAATTGATAGACACTTAAATGCAGCTGATTTGGTGTTCATGGGTCTTTCCTCGATTAAAGGTTAATGGCTAACCAGTTGCTCTGAATTTGACATTCACGAACCTATCATTTTACTATAACATGGGTGAAGACACATGGCAGTTTTCATGTCTTTGAAATAAGCTTCTCAGAATGAGCTTTGAAACTGTTAAAGGTTAGGGGTGCGGATGCAGACATGTGGCAGCTTCTGCTGCACTGGGATGGGATATATGGTGAGTTTTGCTCTTTGAAGCTTCATTTTAAATTGTCTCAGCATGTGAAACTTGGCAGCTTTTGCTGCACTTTTAAGCTTCGACCTTTTCTAGAAAGAACATGCCCTTCAGAGTCTTGAGAAAGGTTCATTTCATGTGTGTCAAGTGTCCCCCCGCAAGGGTATCCACCCTTTGAGATCTTTTAAGTGGCCTTCAGGCTTTGATTCCTTGGCAGGTCATTGGTCCCTTATTTCCTTTGGATAAAATCTTTGAAGGAATTCCTTCAGACAATTTGTCTGAAGGAAGTTTCCTTGGCTTTTATGTCTTTGCATTTGAGGGGTCCCCATCCTTTGACATGTGGTGAGTTATGCCACATCAAACAAGTGACGCACGTCATTTTATACTAAATCTTACAAGAGACACGTGG
This sequence comes from Torreya grandis, assembly GCA_037957365.1. Taxonomy (NCBI): domain Eukaryota; kingdom Viridiplantae; phylum Streptophyta; class Pinopsida; order Cupressales; family Taxaceae; genus Torreya; species Torreya grandis. The sequence goes on along the minus strand of JARHVA010000540.1, from coordinate 3,742,241 downwards.
CATCTTACACCACTTCATACTGAAACGTTCTACCATTGACACTTGGCACTTTCCACTCTCAGGGTTTTACAACACCATAGAAATGTTTGGGGCTCAGTTAGGCTCTTGCAGATGATGACACTTATTAGCCTCCACTGATCTCTTTAAGGGACATGTGGCATCTTTCACCACTCCTCTGAAACAAAGTATAATGGGCTCAGCTAAAGACACTTGGTAGCATCCGCTTGACCCTTGATTTTATGCTTGCTTCTTTTCTTAACTAAGGCAGTCTTTGAACCTTTGAACCCAGCGTGTTGAACTGATTGAAAGTAGAACCCATTGAACTGATGACCCTAAATGGTTCAAGGTTCAATGGTTCAATCCTTATTTTGATGTTCGCTGACAAACCCTTTTTGATTGAACCAAGGCATTGAACCAATCCTGAAGATGACTAAGTGTTGGAAACTAGTTCTTTTGATCAGACTCACCTACAGAAGACTTTGAACCTGTGAACCTGCTAATCCCTTTACTGAAAAAAGCTTGAAAAATGAGGACTTTGAAAGCTTAAAACAAATTTTTGTAAAGGGAATGGATAATTTTGGTTTTGCAGGGCCAAAATGGTCCATATGTTGGCCCAAAAAAGAGAAGTCATTTTTTGGGGACAATGGAGCCCATTATGCCATCACAAGCCATTACTTATCCAAAACCAAATATTTAAGAAGAAATCATTGTAATAGAGTACCCATCAGATGAAGAATTAGAATTAGATTCATGTTATATTCTTGAATTGACATCATATTTAGCATCAAAATTAGAATCAACATCAGTCTCAACATCAAATTTAGAGTCCCTTGAGTTAGAATCATATTCAAAAGAAGAACATGTTAATGATTATTACAACATTGGTTATGCATGCCTTGAAAATCAATTTGAATACATTTATGATCCTTTGATAGTTTTTTAGGATGAGTACTTTATCATTGACACAAGTTATCCTAGTATCTTCTACAAGGATTGTCCAACCTCTCCCCATTCCATTACCATTCCATAAGCCATTACCATCAACCAAGATAGCCATATTATTTACATTCCATCTCCCACAAGTGTCGATTAGGATTGACAAAATCAAACTTTGTTGAACTGTATCCATGGTGACGTAACAGTTGAAGAAGAGCAAGGAGGCCAAGACCACATTCATATAGTAGAAGAGCACTCTCTTAGTGAAACCTTTTTGGAGGTGCTAGGGGACAAGCAAAGTCAAAACTCAACATCTTTTAATGAAACCTTTTTAGAAGCCCTAGAAGACAATCAAAGTCAAAATCCAATGTTCATTAGTGAAACCTTCTCGAAGGAGCTATAGGAAAATCAAGACAACTTCACTGGTGAAAACCTCATTGAGGTACTAATAGCTTAGCACAAAAATTCTTCACTACTTGATGAAGACAAAATCAAAGATCAAATCAAAATAGCTTCCTATCTATAGCCTAATTAGATGGTAGCTACTCTCAAGATCAAACAACAGCAAAAATTGGTGGTCTTATTGAGATAAAAAGTCTTCAACCCCATCACAACCAAAATTATGTCAAATCCAACATCAACAACATTACATGTGACTGAAAGTCTTGATCTTCATTTGTTTCCCACCATTCCACATTCCATTATCATTTTCCATTCCATTTCACAATCAAACCTACCATCCATTATTTGTCCTTGTTTACCATCCATGGCCACACTTTCCTTTACAGAGGCTACAAAGATACCTTGTCTCGACGCTTGAAGGAATCAAAATCAATGACCAAAGAAGATCACAAAAGCATTCCTGACAACCAAATTTTCATCAAATTTTTTATACATAAACTATTTTGATGAGGTGTGGGATAGAAATTAACATGATCAAGTATTTTATTTGTACCATTTGTTGAGTAGGACATGCATCTCCATCTCAACAGCAACAACAAAATCAAAAACCATACCTAGGCCAAAAACATGTACTATACCATTTCATTGCCATGCCATTGTCATTGTTACATATACATTTGCCATTATAGATCCCAAAAATTTACCCCATCACTTGGGGGTAACCCTCCTACCATTTTAACCCAATTATCAAACCATCATTATCCTTATCAATGCCATGCCATCCTATCATTCCATTCCTATCTAGACTAAAGCTTATTTTTAGTCATCCTATCCAATCTTGTTTTGATCTTAGTTACTTTGGTTTTTTTGGCACCTTTTGTGGGGGAATTCTAATCAAGTTTCAATAATCAATCAAATCAATGTTTATAATGATAGTCTATGAAAGTAGTGTGATAGTTGATCTAGAAAGATATCTTTCATCCTATATGCATGTTTATTTATGTGAGCTTGATTATAACCGCCTATGGGTAAATCAATGTTTCACCAGTCTTACTACTAATTATAACCACCTATGGGCAAATTAGTATCATTGACCTATGTCATTGTATCTTAGTTATAACCGCCTATGGGAAAAATAGTGGTGACAATTGTTTATCATGCATTGTCGCATCACCTTGCCTTCATTATTTTCATTTGACTAGCCATTTGCCAGATTTGAAAACTTGTTGGGACCTAGTTGGTTTTTTCCTATCTTTTCTATGGATGGAATTACTATGACTTGAGGTCATTTCAGGACTAGATGGGTCATGCTCAATTCATGTTGAGGTCACCTCAATCCTCATTTCCATACGCTTTCCCCATTTTGTGAGCAACCTAAGCCAAACACTCTCATCATTTTGTGAGTAGGTATCTTGTCATTCTCTAATGAGTTAAGATACCTCAAAATTCCAAAAACATTTATAACATTTCAAAAATCCAAAAACATTTGTAATGCCTAAGCCTAGTCATTTATCCTCGATTCGCCTTACTGGGGCATTGTCATTGTTAGGATGTTTTCTTTTGCTTTTGTTTTCAAGATTTCTATTTTTTTGTTTATTTCAAGTTGTTTATTTATTTGTTTTTTTGTTTGTTTGTTTTTTTATTCACTTGCATGTTTGTTTGTTTTCAACATTGTTGCCTCGACTCAGTCTATATGTGTTTATTGGGTGATTCCTTGAGCACATTATTCTTGAGTCTATCCATATTAATGCATCAACCTTGTCATCATGGTTTTTATCATTGTTGCATTGTTTTTAAATTGTTATTGGATTGAGAGTCAGTCCTTATGCATAATTTATCTAAATCTTCATGGTGTTCTATCATGAAGCCTACCATCACATGCTACAGCAAAAATTAGCTTCATGAAGGTCTACAATCAATGGAGCCATAAAAGTTTCTCCTTGGCACCTTATAAAATCCTTCCATCCCACCCTTGATCAAATCAATTCAATGATCATTCTAGTTGTATCATTGTTAATCAGGATGAGCATCTCCTCATTGGTAGGTATAACTGAATCATTCACACTGATCAATCTCATTCTTCTATTCATCTATTTTATCACTTTGCACCTGCTCATCTTTAATCTATATTTTAAGTTATATTCTTAAGTTATGCTTGCTAATCAACCCTAACTAGGGCACAATCATCTTTAGCCAATCCAGGTCTCTTAATGATTATAACCACCTATGGGCAAATCATTATTTTGACTTTTATTCCTGATTATAACTACCTTTGGGCAAATCAACATCCTTTTTAAATCAATGCATGCAAGAATTTGATTACTTGGATTGATCTCAACCATAGATTAATTCCACCTTTCTTCTTGTTTATTTTTGAGGGACCATCCATTAACAAATGTGATGGCCACTCCCTCGAGGGGGCATCATCATAGGCTTCCCAAAACCATTTGGAGCTTTGTTCTTTAGTCATCATCTTTTTTTTGGCATACAGGCCATTTCTCATTCTTTGAAAAGACATTACTTTTCCTATGGTTTGCACCATCTTCCCAAATAGGGGCAAACTGTAGACACCTAAAACTAGCTGTTGATAACCTCAAACTAGGCTTTTGACTAGTTTCCATTTAAAATGCACAATTTGGCCTAAAAACACTAAAACATGTAAAATGATGTGAAATTGACATATTCAAGTGTTGATTTTGGCCAAGGTATCACTAAATGGGGAAATGCAATTTATGGGCCAGCTAGCTTTTATCAGTTCATTTCGAGTCAAAATGCCAAATTTGCACCTACATGCTCTGGACTGTTCTTTCCTATCAAATATTTTGCACAAGACTCATGCCTTTGTTAGTTCTTTTTGAAAACATTCTAAATGCGAATATGCATCTAATACATCTGACAGTGACTTCCAATTCTAATCCAGTCAAATTTCGGACCAATAACAAGGCATTCTGATCAATTTGAGTAATTTGTGTATAAAGTGCTTAATCATGTTTAAGAGCTAATTAACCCAAATTAAGGCCTAATCAAAAATTCCATGGAAACTTGTTGAATACTTATTTTTGAAAATGAATATTGAATATCTGCATCATTAAGTGACCTCATTTATTGGGAAGTCATCCCTAGGCCATAAATGCCACAAATATCAAGATTCATGCCCTACATGCCTCATAAATGCCTTCCATGATGCCATCCATGCCTCTTAATTTCTCCTTATTCCAATATCATGATGAGGATAATTACAAACTTAATTCCAAAAATTGAATTAATCCTCAACCACACATCTCAATCTTGAGATGGATGGTTGAGGTTGATTCTGATCAGATCCAAAAATCTATGAATAGGAGGCCTCACAACATCATTTCTAAGCTATTTTGGTGCAAATTTATTATGCTCAAATATATTCAAAGGACTTGATAATGCAAATTTATAATTCCAAATTGATTCCAAGCCAAGCCAAGCCACAAGTGAAAGGTGCCAAGAAGAGATGGAGGTAGCCAAGCTTCTATTGTCAAGGACTTTATGAGCACAAGCCGAGCAAGCCACTAATACAAAGGCATTTAGAGAATCTAAGGAAGGTGAAGGAATTATTGTGTTTGATTACTTACTTTTTAGTTGTGTTTATCATTTGATTTTGTTAACTAAGCTCTTTCTAGTGTCTAGGCCTAGAGATGTTATGTTATTAGTTTGTTTATTTCATTTTGTTTTCATTTTGAAACTAACACCATACTAACCATCCTCTCTTGAGTCAAATTCATAGATCATAATTAGAAGGTGAAGTTGTTATAAAAATAAAGAGAAGAGATAGATACCATTTTAAACTCTAAGGTAGTAAGATGGATGAGTGGGAAGGAATCCAAGAAATATTTGGTGAAGTGTAAGAATCATGAAATAAAATATTCATTATGGTTTTACCTTTTAAAGATTATCCATTATAGTTATGATCTCATGAATTTAAATTTATGAGTTAGAGCTCACTTTTCAGTTACCTGGGGTGTTTGATGTAGGAGCATCATAGGTGAAATGTAATATTGCATCATTTTAAATGGCCAAATGAATTTTCATAAAGAAATTACCGAGTGTGAGAACATTCCTAAGGAAAGGAATGGATAAATGTGCAATGCATGAAATTCTTAAGCACAAGAGTCATGTACATAACCTAGTGCACGTGCATCACTATGGTGTGGGAACACATCATTTATTTGAGCGTGATGCAAGGACATTTTGGTGCAAGGTATGCAAATGGGAAGATATGATTAGTGCACAAAATCTTACTAAGGACATTTTAGTAGGAAGTTAATAAGGTTTGACAAGGATAATATGTCATTTTGACAAGCTTGCCAGACCACCAAATTTTGAATTAGGACACACCAACATAAAATGTGGGAGTCCTAAAACCATGTGAGTGAATATTTCCAAATATATTAGTTGGGTTTTTATTGGTTTAATTTCATGTGTATCTACACCAATTGACTCAACATATGTACCTTAGAAAATAATTCATTAACCGCTAATTAATCTATTAGTTGTTTGATTGGCATGATGTAACTTTCAACCAATTCAAATTCTTATAAACAAGGGAGATAAGACTAATTATAGGGACTATTTGGAAAGAATATAATTTTTAAGGATAAGGTAGGGAGAAGGAAGAATAAGATTCAAGTCCTAAGTGAATTAACCTGTATGAAAGTCAGGAGACTTATTGTAATGTTGAGATTTCCCATAACAATTTAGTCACAACATAACTTGTAGCTCATGTTGAATGAAATATCATATGTATTTTTTGTTCAAATAATATATTGATATTTTATATGTTTCATCCATTATGTGTATGTCTAAGATATAAGGGTGAGATAATCAATCATTGCATGGTTTGGATTCTTTTCATGAGGAACCCAATCCATGACTTGCATCATGGTCCAAAACTGACATTATCAAGTATTCATCATAAAATTTGAGTGACTACAAGTTCCATCATTTTGCATTTCCATTATTGTTTTCATAGTTTAAACTAAAAAAATTGCCTTTTTATATCAAAATAATTATCACTCAATAACAAACAAAACTGATTGCCAATATTGTCCTACGATGGTCAATCTTGTCTTCTACCTTTATTTATAACCAAAGCATAAACTGGGTAAGAAAAACCTTAATGCATCCATGTTTTAGATATTTCACTCAATTAGAGTATACAAAATAATAATTATTCATGAAAAATCATTTTGTATGTGATATATTGCTCATACATGCACATTACATTTATTGAAAGGTGCACATTTGATGAGACGAGAATATACAATCATTCCTCTATATTTCAATCTTATTTCTTATATGTTTTAGATTATGGTAAAATCAGGTTTTGAAGGGGCCCTAAAACCCTTTAACAGAAGCATGAAAGATAAACATTAACACCCAACAGGAAAGACATTCGTAAAACATACTGAAGACTAGTATCTAACACAGGTTTTATAGGAACCTGAAACCACCAATATAAACCAATAACAGCACCCAAGTTTTTCAAGGACCTGAAACCTACACAAAACCAGGGAATACGACCTAAAAACTAGGTCAAACAAGGCCCTAAAACCTTAAACCCTAGAACCAGCGTCACTAGCACCCAATCCATCCACTCGATCGTCTGCCCCTTATTCCCCTCTACTAAGCCCAGAGGATACGCTGCCATGGCAATCAAAACATCGTTAAAGAACATCATCATGAGCCACGACCCCAATCTACATAAGGCAATGGCTAATAACCAGATCTGGTCACCAAAGGCCGAGCAGGCTTTAAAAAACATGGTTCAAAATCGAACCATCAACCTCATGAGGCACACCAACATAGAGGAAAAAAAGTTTCCCCCATCTGTACCCTATTTCCATCGCATACCAGATCGAAATGGTAGTCCAACTTAGGCCAAAAAACCAACATGAGTTCCATCCGCAATACAGAAATATGAGGTAAAAATAGAGTTCCACGCAGTAATAGATCTCCCTTTACAATGCCGCGCAAACACGAGCCTCCTCTAATGTAAGCTCTCCTCTCGTCTAAAAAATAAATGAGATCCCTCCATGGCCATTCTAATGATATGCTTCTTCAGTGTTGTCGTTCAGTCCCCCAACAGACTCTTTGTGCATCAATGACAATGAGGCTAGGGTTTGTTCGTTGAGCACTGCAACTATGCCTCACTACCCACAAAGTTAACATTTCAGCCAAAACCTGACCCTTCTCCCCACGGTGACCTCCTTGAGACCTTGTGCGGCTCCCCCACGGGATTCAGAAGATCTTCTCCTCCCTGTCGTGGCCTCCATGAGACCCTGAGCGGCTCCCCCATGCATTAAAGTGTTTCTCATTCCACACCGTGCACCGTCACCAAAGATCCCTTAGTAGACTGGGATCTAGTCAACAGAGTCCATGGCCGCGAAGATAAGGGTTTCAGCACGGCCACATCCATGGCCGCACTCCCTCTTCCCTCTTCCCTTCGTGGCCTAAAATATTTCTTATATGTTATTCAAACTTTAATTCACATATACAGTGGAAAAATTTTACTCGTACATGGCCATGCCATCAGTTTTAGTGTATATTTTCCATAGACACATGTTACAAATTATTCAAATCTAGCCCCTTTGTTCTACTTTTGAACCCATTTTTTCATCCATTAGTTTCTTTTATTCATGTTGAAAAATTCAAAAAGTACAAAAAAATAAAATATTTAAAAAAAAATAAAACATTCAAAATAATATAAAAATATAAAATTAGGACCTAAGCATGATTAGACATTTAGTTTACATCATTATCATATGTTATTTATCTTATGATTGGCAGATAGCATACTCTTCTTTTATCACACATGCATTTCACTAGTATTAATGAGTGTTATGTAAGACATACAATTTCACATGAACTAAGATCTTAGACTTACCTCTACCTAGTATCCATGCTAAACTGGGGGCATTGTATCCACAAGTTATAGTATTTTAAAGGTATTACCATTATAAAACTCCTATATTATTTTGAGCTATATGCTTTTTATAAATGACTTGATAAATATCTATCTTAAATTATATACATGAATGTGCCATTTTCTAGGATATGATCACATTACATATTCATAGTGTAGAATATTTTTAATTTTATATGCTCCATTAATTTTATTATTTATACATAGTAGATTATAATTTTATTTTTCTATTGTTTATGGCCTTTGGCCCTTGTGTGCAATTGCTTGAGGATATATATGAGATCATTGCTTGGTTTGTGAGATATTTGAACATGTCCATTGCTTTTAGCCCTTGGCCCTTTGTTTTGTGTGATATTTAAACATTTCCCTTATTTTTGACATTATTAATGTCCTTTGTGTGGGGCCCTTGGACTCATGTGTGCAAACTTTATTTATGTGAAATTTAAACATGTCCCTAGTATACATCCCTTAGCCATATTTTATGACATTACACTTGATGTGTTTGTGTGTCTATTGAGATTGTTAAGTTTTATAAGTACCATGATCCATATCATGCACTACTTATTTTATATGTTTATACTAAAATTTACCAATATGAGCTTCATTGATACATTTATATAGGTCTTGCCTCATACGTTACATACATGATTTGAATGGTACATATCTTACCATATTGACAAACTTTTAATATATGTTATTAGTCTAGGTGGATTAACCAATGGTGGATCCAGTGTTAATGTTCAAACCATCATCATGGCCTATGATGATTATGGATAGACATGGTCTACATTAATCCATGTGGACATGTAATAAAATATTTGACTATAGATCACCATTCTTGCTCAATTAGCTTTGCGTTAATGGTAAAAAAATCTTCATGAGGACAAACACCTACATGTTGATTCTCACAATCTAGTTCCACCCCTACATTATCGTGCAGTCCCTATAGTGTTAGTATTATGGCTCATAGTTTAAAAATAATGACAATTGGTGATGTCACTACATAACCGTTATAGATGATGACTTATATAGGTAAACAATTTAACTTCCATAACACTCTCAAACCTCTCGACATGTAAATCTATATATACATACATGTAACATTAGCATATAGAATAAGTTATCGCTAATTAGGATAGAAGATAAAAAACATGAATATTTATCAATAGTATTACATGTACAAGATGAAAAAATTAATAAAATAAATTTACCATTTCAATTATACACCCCTCTCTCTTTTGTGTTATCTCTCTCACAAAGCTTCTACACATGTATATAACTTCATCTAGAAAATTATCCATTGGTTCATCACCTGGGCACCAGATCAGTGGTTTTAGAGTGGTACATCTCATTCTTGTATGACCTATCAAATGAAATATTAGTACCTAAGCCTCAGCATCAAACCTTAAGATCCATTAGACTATTTACTATACCAATTCAATAAAATGGTCAAACCAATGCAAGAGGAAATTCATGCATTGATCAAGCATGAAATCAAAGAAGCATTTATTGAGTAGTGTAATTTCATGTTCATATAATTTATATAAGTCCTTGAATGGGTGGTTCCATCAAATCTATCACTAGGTAAAGATTTTGGTGGTCGAGTTTGCCTTAGGTTTCAAGTAAACCTATATGTTCCTATGTTTGAGGGTAAAATTAATGCAAATGGAGTATATACCTATTTAGATAAATTAAAATATTTTTTTTCCATGAATGACTTTTTTGACAAAGAAAAAATTAAGATTGAACTTCTTAAAGTCTCATACCCTATCAAGAAATTTTTTCAAACACATTCTTTAGAGAAAGATCAATCATAAGTTGATCGTGAAAGAACCTGGGATAAATTTACCGAATCCTTCCAAGGTGAATATTACCTTGAATATCTCTATGATGATCATTACATGTAATTAACATAACTGTGGCTAAGCATAAACCAATAAATCTAAGCCTACATTGATGCTTTTAATATTCTCTATGCAATACTAGGTTCTTTCAAGACAAAGCAACATTGAGTCCTCAAGTATCATAGTGGCTTACAACAAGTTATTTAGTCTAGATTTAAATTAGTGGCTTACAAAGCAACATCGAGTACTCATATCACTTTTAGATAACTATTGAGGAGGAAATCAAGTAGAAAGGGAAGAAGGAAACATTCTACATGCCAAAGAATACGCCTACTTTAGATAATTCCAAAGCATCTAAGTTTGGTAAATGGTGTGATCAACACAAAATTAGTAGCCACTCTAGCAAAAAGTCTTATGCATAAAAGACTTTGCATATGTAGATATAAATATAGGATGATGGAGTCAAACACTTATATGGAATCATTAATGCATATCCTAGTGTTTTATTTAGCATTGCACAAGTAACCCCCCATAGCACTAGATGTTGAAGCAAGATACTTATTCCATTCATATATTTGAGTACTAGGGTAGCCACTAGATTCTATGATCGATGGTGGTAACATGGAGAATATTATTTTCATAGCAATTGTTGAGTGACTAAATTTTCCAACCATGCCTCATCCATAGTCTTATAAATTAGGATGGTTCAATTCCTACAATAACTAAAGTATTCATGTCACTCTTCAATGTCACTTCTCATATGTTATTCATCCATTCAAGAAAGAATTAGTTTGTGATGTAGCACCCACTGATGTCTCTAATATACTCCTTGGACATCCATCCATGTATAGTTATAAGTGTATGTACAATATTAATCCTCACAACATATTTATATCAATAGGTAGTAAGAGATAACAAATTCCTAAAGTGATTCCATGCTCAACAAAAGTCATGCCTACTCTAAAAAAGATTATGTCATACTGTGCACCAAATTTAGGAATCAAACAAAATATTGTCAAAGAGATAATGAAAACCCAAAGATAATGACACCAATAGGAAGGGATAGAAAAGTTAAATCAGAATGAAGTGTGCATGCTTACCAACATTTTTACCTTCTCATAGCTTCGATCCAAGATTTATATTCTTGAATATGATTGTTGGATTGCTTGGAGATGCTTGACAATGGCTTGGATAGGCTTGATAGATGACTTGATTATGCTATGATTTCACTTCTTTATTCATTCATTCATTTTTTCCATTAGCTTGAGCAAGTGAGGGTGTGTTGGTTTTATAGATTCATGGAGGGAGATCTTATGGTCCAAATTTGAATTTTGGGCCATCAAGATCTAGGGTGGAGTATTTTTCATGGAATTTTAAATTTCATGGAATCCTCTAGAATAGAGAATTCTATAGGATGAGGGATGGAGAGATTTATAGAACTCTCTAATTCTAGAGATCTCTTCATAGGGCTTTAGGGGTTTAGGAAAGGCTAGTGTAAGGTGGTGGGTGGGTAGGTAGATTATTTTGTAATTTTTAAATGGCAAGTGGGATTAGGGGTAGGTTTATTAGATAATAGGTTTTGTTTAGGGATTTAAATAATAGGATTAGGTTTCCTAGGGATGTAGGAATACCTAGGGGATAGGATAGTAAGTGTTTAGGTGGGGTTATCGAAATTAAAAATTCCCATATAATAGATAATTATGATTAGATTAGGATAATGGTAGATTAGAGGGAATTAATGGTGTAATGGGATGGGCTAAGGCTAGTGAAATGTAGATTAATGTTTTTAAATTTGGCATGTGTGATACATGTTCCTTCTACTTCTCCAAGTAAAACTATTCTTATTGCACTACCTATTGTATAAGCTTGACCTTTGTGAAGTGTAGATAGAGTGAAATGACCATAATGAAAATGCTTACTGTCTACTCTGGATTCGACACACTTTAATTGTGGTGTCTTAATAGAGACTAATATTTCATCTTGAATTATAATTATTATTTGAATAGATAATTTAAATATTTTTTTCTCTTGAAATTCATTCAATTCTTACACATGTCTCTTTTTGGGAGGTCTACATTTTTATGTGGCATAGAAGTTATGTCACATATATAACTCAATAGTACACCACTTTTAGTAATGTCTCATACTACTATATCTCTCCCTAGACTAGGGCCACTGATCATAACTTCTGGAAGGGGATAATAGATTTATGGCTAAGAAGGGGAATTAGATTTGACTAACAGGAATATTAGTTAGTTGTAATGGAGTGAGAAATTTTAGGTGTATACATTTTACCCCTCTTTGAAAGGGCATTATGAGTGGAACAAAGAGGAAGGAATAATGGACTTTCAAAGAAAACCATGTCATGGGTGATTGTTAGTAGCTGATATTAAGGGATATGATGCCCCCTTAAGGGGATATGTAGGGAAGAATGAGTCAGATGGCCACTTGAAAGAAGAAACGTAGGGTGGGATGCAATGGATAGACAAGGGGTAGGGATGTCAGATATGGGATAGAAGATTAAGAACATGAAGTCGACATGAGCAATGACCTACAAATTGATAACAATTTCCCTAGTAAGGACACATGCACAGGGAATAAAAGTGATGGGTGTCACAGTTATAGACATATCCCAACAAAGGACACATGCATGGGAATTAACTATAATATGATGATGATACAATAAAATGCCACAAGCTTTAGATGGATCTTGAGTAAGGATGCATGTAAGGGAGAGCTATATACCAGAGTAAGATGATTTGATAAGATATGATAGGTGTAGCTCAAGGCTAAAATTGATCAAAGAAAGAGTAAGGGATTGTGATCGAGTGACCAAATGATTGGGATGATGTCTCGAGCAAATGATCATGTAGGAGGGTGATAGGGGTCATTTGGGATTAGAGAGGATAAGAATCTAGGTTGGATTAGGCAGATGGGAAGGCTAACTGGGAGGGGGGTTTGATATAGGCCAATGGTGAGTTTGGGAGGTCATTTGCATTCTTTATTTATAGAGATCTAGAGCTCAAGATGAGAACCATGGACCACATTCCTCAATCTTCACATCATGGTGAGTGAGTCTAAACATATCAATAGGTGCCTGAGGTAGGACCATCGGTGAGTGTATCTCCTATTCTCTATTTTTGTTGATTATTTTGGTATTTTTGGGGTAGAAAATAATTAGGGAATCATGGACTTACAATCCCATGACTACAAATTGTGCCCACAGTTGTGGTATTATAGACACAAGTAGCAGGATTGGGGTAGAAAGTAGCAGGATTCCAATCTCGCTACTAAGGGAGTAACAAGATTGCAATCTCACTACTAAGGGAGTAGTGGGATTGAAATCCCACTACTAGGGGAACATGGGATTACAATCCCATGAGAAGGGAGTAGCGGTATTGTAATCCTGCTACTAGGGAATCGTAGGACTACAATCCCATAAGAGGGGAGTAGCAGTATTGGAATACCACTACTAGGGTTTGCTTAGAAATATTAGTGGGGTCATGATATGGGATAGGTGGGAAAAAGGATTGGGGAGGACTATTTATGGATTAGATGCCTTTGGTCAAGGAATTAGGAAAAGTGGGTAGGATAATGGCATGAGGGAGATGAGTGGACTGATTATGTGTTAATGATGTAGGATCACTTAAGCATATTGGCATCTTGATCAAGGGACCCAAAGGTAAACCATGAGATGTGGTGGGTGATAGATGAGGAGTATAGGGTTATAGAGCTGATAGGGCCACATGATGTAGTGACCATGCCACTAATTTAGATTGATCGAGCATTGATCATGGTGCTAGTGGAGTGGTGGTACTCAGAGACAAGTTCATTTCATTTTGTGATCAGGGAGATGATTGTGACCTTAGAGGATGTTTATAGGATTTTTCATTTATAGATGATTGGTGTTAGGATCTATTGGAGGTCATGAATGGTGATCCAAACATTGTAATGACAGGGTGGTAGTTTATAGATCAGTGTGTATGATGGATTGATTGACCTTGATTGATGCCAGTGGGATGGGTCTTTAGATAGGATGACACTAGTGGTGATGGTTCTTATATCTGGCACTCTATTACCAAATAAGAGTGGGAGATGGTTTCATCTTGGCTTAGGAGAGGTGGTAGTAGACATGGTTCATGATCATTGAGTATTTACATTGGGACCTATAGTGTTAGCCCACTTATATAGGGAGCTACATCTTGGTGCTTATAGGGATGAATGAAGATTTGGTACATCATTTCTATTGAAGATATGGAACTAGGAGCACATTGTAATTCAGTGTCCATTGGGGGTTCGCATTGATTTAGAGCTAGGAAAAGTGATGGCATACTGATGGTGTGTGGTGATAGGTGTGGTACAGGAGCATGCAAGGGATTTGCTCTTTTATAAGGAGGTGTTTGATAGCTTATAGCATGGGTAGATTACTTGGATACCATACTAAGGCATTGTGTTCAAGTGGGGAGATGAGGTATGTACTCAGTTCATGTTGACCCCTTGTTATATCACTGGGAGATAGGATTATGTGATTGAGAGATATAAACTAGATCAAGTCCATCACTAGTTTGTTTTTGTTTAGGATGGGCCTGATCTTGAGCATATTTTTTCATGGAGTGTGCAGGAGAGGCCACATTGGGTGAGACTAATGGTGAGATTGGATGTTATCTTTGATTATCAGGATTTAGCACCATTCCAGTGGGATTTTATGATAGTTATACCAGAGCCAAGGGTCATACTCAAGTATCAGGCATGGTGGTAGGGATGAGTATTAAGGTAATTAACTCAACCTCTTATGATGATGAAGAGGGTGGTATGGAGCATGAGCTCATATTCAAGAGTGAGCACAATAGTAGAGATAAGGACTAGCCTAAGACATGATGGATATTAATGTGGGGGGTGATGGATAGGGATAGGGTCTAGATCACCTAGTGGTATAAGGTGATGGGTAGGGACATGACCTAGATCATCCAATAGTACAGGGTGATGGGTAGGGATAGGGTCCAAATTAGCCAATGGTACAGGCACCTAGGTATCTACTTGGAGGAGTAGGTCCATTTCAAGCACCACATATTCCCAAGTAGCCATCTAGAGGAGTAGGGCCATCTCAGGTGCCATAGATTCCTAGGCAACCATCTAGAGGAGTGGGACCATATTAGGCACCATGAATTCTTAGGCAACCATCAAGAGGATTAGGACCATCTTAGGTGTCATAGATTCCTAGGTAACCATCTAGAAGAGCAAGACCATCTCACCCTAATTGATCTCTTGATGATGAGGCATTGATTTCTAGATTATAGGTAGAGATCTAGGCTCAAGTGGTGGAGATTGGGGGCATTAGTCAAGAGTGAGACCAACTTCATGTACAGTTATAGGTCTTGAGGGCATAGGAGGATGGGAGATTGACCTAGGCACAAGGATAGATTGTTGGCTTACAGGCACATGTGGCTTAGTGAGAGAGTGAGTTATCCCAACTGTGGGTAGAGATAGGAGGTTTACAAAGTTAGAATGTCAATGAGATACTCAACATGAATAGGCACAATCATAGATTGTGACTTTATAGGGATAGGTGGATGGGTCTCCAAGATAACTAGCATCACTTCATGGATGGATTCAAGCATTGCAAGGGGAGCTAGCTATGGCTGAGAGGGATTGAGATGCTACAGATGTAGGCCTTTAGGGATAGGGGATGATGGGGATGATGGACTAGATCATGTTATTGACATGGGAGGCTCAGTATTACTAGACTCTATATGAGGTAGCAGTACCTTTAGATCATAGGGTAGGATTTTTTTGGGTGAGCTAGTCATCAGTGAGATAGCCTTTGAGGAGTAGGGGGTTGAGGCCACTGTCATCACCTCAACCATGATGGATAGTTTTGTAATATTCATATGAGGACAATTTTTTGTATATTGTATAGGAGACCTTTTATATATATATGATGATTCATTCTTTTTGAATTCATGTGCTATGATGGTTATGTATATTTATGTGATTGCATGTGATTACATGATGACTCATGATGATTATGTTCTTTATGTTTATGATGATGATCTCGTGCTTGTAATTATTTATGGTGATGTATATTATGATTTCATGATTATGGTGTGATATTTTATGTTAGTTTATGGTAAATGTAATACGATGATGATGTGATGGTGAGATATTTATTGTGATGGTGTTTATGTCATATTGATATGATGAGATTAAGTTGTTATTATTTCATGTTATGAAATATGTGAGATGGGATATATTAGTTATGATGTCTCATTGTGATGTTTAATGGATATGTTATTGATTATGATGATGAATATGGTGATGTACTTGATTTTATTTAGAATGTTATGTTGTTAGATGATATGGACCATGTGATGAGTAGTGTGCATATTTTTGTGATTTTTGTTTAGGATGCATATGATTGTGATGGGTGAACATGATAGTATTTTGTTAATTTATGTTTGTATAATGGATATGGCTCCTATTTCATGATTGTCCTTTATGGTTTGGTACTCCTACATCATTGTAGTGAAGGACTATGGGATGAGGACAGATAGGAAAGTTTTGGTTTAGGGTTTTTAGGGGGATATGGATTGGGATTGATTGGTAGGATTGGGGCTTGGGAAGATCCCCAAGCATCTATGCAATCCATGTTAATATCACATCTTTATGAGATATGCTGATAAATGCATAGTGGGAACTCTGTTTAAAATGAGATGAGCCATTCGTAAGTATTTACTTCGATGGTCAACCATGGCCATCCTCATTCCTAAAGTGTACAAACATATAAAAAATAAACTAATCAAAAAGACAAATTTTCATTATGTTTACATCAATACAATAATCACACAAAACACACACACACTCAAGCAAAAAACATTCACATTCTTCTAGATGGTTACAAAATGGAGATGGAAGCCAAGGGTGGGGATGATGAAGAGATGGGAGTGATAGCATCCGAGATATCCTTGGGCATATAAATGTGACCAAGCGTTGCCTACATAGTCTAAAAGACCTCAGGCTGATGTAGTTCTGGCTAATAGATGATGACGATGATGATGATGAGGATTAATGGTGAGAAAGTGATGATGATGATCATGACAAAGAAAATAGATGATAATGATGTAGTGATAGATAATTTATTGGTGATATGGGAACATAGTGCATATGGATAAGGTTTGAATCATAAAGCCAAAAATAAAAGGGCATGGGCTATCCTATTAGAAATCAGAGTCATAGTAACCCCTGTGCTTTGTTGACCTTTGCTAATGATAGTGGGAGTATATGGTTGCATGGATGGCAAGATTTTAACATGATGTGGTTGGGGTTAATAGGAGACATATCTGTCATAGGAATCTGGGTTAAAGGAGTGGATATAGATTGATGTGGTGATGGAGGATCTTGGGGATATGGATAATGTTTCCCCAAGGATAGGTAGATGATTTAAGAAAATTTCTCCAATAAATGCCCCAAAAGTAGCTCTTATTGTTTTTGGGATAAAAGACAAATGATTCCTTGTTATATACTCCCACTTAGATAAACCAAGGCCAAGCTATCCTTACCATGGCATTGGGAACCAGTTTTCACCATGGTACTTGCCCAAGGTCCCAGGGAGCTGGTTTTCACCATTGGATGATATATATGGGATGGATGGGATGGATGGATCCTATAGACGGAGGATATAGGGACTAGGCATAGAACCACTTGAGGTGCATGATGTTCATAGGATTGTCCAATTCATCTCCCTCAAGCATGGCCACCTTATATGCTCAAGAGCCAAATTTGGCAACACTGATGTATGGGCCCAACCAATTGGCTTCAAATTTTCCTTTCTTATCTCTTTTTGCACTAGTGTTCTTTTGATTTTCCTTGAGGACTAGGTCACCTATTTCAAACTCTCAAGCCTGAATCTTCTTGTGGTATTATTTCTTAAGCTTATTTTGGTACACCCGTCAGTGATTCAGGGCTTGTTGTCATTTTTTGTCAAGGAGTTCTAACTCTCATAGGCACTCTTATTGGAAATTGTGGTCAGTAATTATGCCTCATAATGAGAGATGAAGAGATGGGAGATATACTTTGATGGGTAATATTACTTCAGCTCCATATACCAAGGCATATGGGGTGGCCCCTGTGGATGTGTGGACATTAGTGCAATAGGCCCATAATGCTGGATATAATTGAATATGTCAATCATGCCTAGCTTGATTGACTGTCTTTTTCAAGATTTTGTTCAAGGTCTTATTGGTTACTTCTACTTGTATGTTGCCATGGGGATAATATTGGGTAGATAAATGTTGCATGATGTGGTACTTTTGATAAAGGGGCTCAACACCCTTATTCTTGAAAGATTTGTCATTGTCTGAGATAATATTGATAGGAATGCCAAAGTGGTAAATGATTTGATTAAGAATGAATTTAGAATCTGGAGGCTAGTTGTGTAAGTCAACAACATGGCTTCTACCCATTTTGTAAAATATTCTATAGCTGTGATAATAAACTTATGCTCATATGAGGAAGTAGGATTAATATTACTGATTAAATCAAGGCCCCATATAGAAAAGGGTCATGGGCTCATGATTGGATGCAGTTATTGTGATGTTGCATGGATAAGGTTTCCTTGCCTTTGACAAGCTTCACATTTCCACACATATTGACAAGCATCATGTTCCATGGTTGGCCAATAGTATCCAACTCAAAGGAGCTTCTTGGCTAAGGCCATCCCACTGATGTGCCCTCCACAAATGCTAATATGGGCCTCCTTGACCACTTGAGTTGCCTCTTTCAAGGTCAGACACCTTAACAAGGTTCCATCATAACCCCTTTTGATAGAGCATGCTTCCTAGAATAGTATAATGGGTGGCTTGATGGAGAAAGGATTTCTATTGATGGCGAGTGAGATTTGGGGGTAAGATGTTGTCATGGAGGTATTGGTAAATGGTGTGATACTAAGGGAGACTAGGATTATTAATGGTAAAAATTTGTGTATGAGCGAAAAAATGATGAGTTGGAGTGATCAATTATTCAATCAAAAAAATTCCCTCTAAGATTCATTCAGGAAGATCAATGAGGGATCATAGGATAGCCATAGAGTTAGCTGCCTTGTTATTAGCTTATGGCACTTGCTCAAACATGATATTTTAAAAAATGGTTTTTAATTAGTCAACCAGTTGTTTATACAGGAGCAACTTCTCATCCTTTGTTTAGAACTATTCATTTACCTATTTTATGATTAATTGAGAGTCCTTGAATACTTGCAAATGTTGGATGTTCCACTATATGGCAAGATGAAGTCCTGCTATAATGGCCTCATATTCTAAGATATTTTTGGTACAAGGAAATGTAAGATAAAAAGCCTTAGGAATGAGATCACCTTGTGGGGTGATTAGCAGGATTCATGCCCCTAATCCATGAGTGGTGAAGGAGCCATCAAAATATAAATTCTAGCTTTCTGCATGTGAGGTGTTCATAATGGATTCATCTAGAAAGGGTCCAACCCAAGCATATCTTCATAACTCTAGGTGAAGATATCAATAAATTATTTGAACAAGGTAGTGAGAATTTCACACTTTGATTGCATAAGAGATGCCCCCAATATCATGATCTTGGGTTCTTCTTCAGTTCCAATATTTATTTCTATGACTTCCTTAATGAGTGAGGGAGATTATTCTAATAGATAAGGGGGGTATTTGATTTGTGACATGTCAGAGGTAGTAATTCTTGGTAGCTCAGTATCAACATCCAAATATTCTTTTGATTGAATGGGACTTTTTGGAATGTTATCAAGTTCTATAGAAGATTCCCCTTCTACTTTATATGTTTCATCATTCACTTTATACGCATAGTGACTCTTGTTCTCTTAAAAATATGCTGATTCACATAGATTGATTGAGAATCCTTTCTTTTGGTCTCCAGATAGCATGAAAGTCCTTACTCCTAGATATTCAAGAATAGATTCATCATTTTTAAATGTGTCAAAGGTAGGCTCCCATTTGGTATCCCATTATATGAGGGAGGGATAATGGAGGGAGATGTCAATGGTGAAGATGGAGGTGTCAGAAAAGAGGTTAGTGGTAGTTAGTTCTTTGAATTGACTACAAATGGACTCTATTTCAATATCCTCATTGGGGAGAGTTTGCTCTTTGGTCAAGATAGAATCCACAATGACATTGAGAGGGTCATCACCATATGGCTTGTACCCTAGACCATAATAGGATGGGTTATCTTGAACATCAATAGGCTCTATCTGACCCTACTCTTGTGTGCCTAGTCCCTTTCCTTTATAATTTATATTTTCAATCATGCGATAGACAATAGGATATTTTTGTTAGGGTAATATGAAGGTATCATCATCAGGTAAGAGCCATAAATCATCCCCATCTTCAATGTGTTCATCTGATAAAAATCTTGCACTTTCAAAAATGATGGGCCCAAATTGATACTTGATGGCCCAAATTTCCTTCATTGTGGGGGACTCATAGCTTCAGGGAGATAATTGGAGATGGCCAATGCAAAGGGTTTTATACTCATATTCACCACAACCTATGGATGTGATTTTTAACTTGGTAAGATCAGGTGCTAGGGTAGATGTGGTGGTTAATTGATCAAGAGAGAAATATTTGGTAGCTATAGGATTGAGGATGGAATTCTCAGTGCCTCAAGATAATCATGGAAAAGGGGTTTGATCCATTTGATAGTTGTGATGGTCAATAATACTTGGGATGGTGACTTCTATCCCTAAATGGGGGAACTTAAGGCACTAATGAAGAGTGGATGGAATAGCTTGCATTTTGTGAATCCATGGTCTCCCAAGAAGCATATTATATGTTAAGTCCATGTTGACCACATGCACCAATGTTTGTTGGAATATGGGCCCCACAATGATGGGAAGATAAATATATCCACCAGATGGCCATCATTGTCATTATATGCTTTGATCATGATGAGATTGGGCCCCAACGATGATTCAGAGTAACCTAGCTTTTTTAAGAAGTCCATATTACATAGGTTAAGTGTCAATCCTTTGTCTATAAGGACACAAGAGACACAGTGATGGGAAATGAAAACCTCAATGTACAGTGGGTAGTTGTGATGAGGGCCAGCTGGTGGTAAATCCTGAGTGCTGAAGGTAAGTTATGGAGAGGGGAACAAATGAGCCACTAGCACTTGAAACTGATTGGTGTCCAAGTTAATATGTACATGTAGGTCATTAAGCACTTGATTTAATATTGCCCTATGCAAAGTAGATGTTTTTAGAAGCTCCATAAGGGAAATCTAGGCAAGAGTCTTTTCTAACTATTGAATAATGTCATATGACTTATCAAGCTTATTTTTGGCTTTGTTATAGTTATTCCCCCTCAATATAGTGGAAGAAGTGGATGGTTGTTGGGATGGTACTACTGGGATGGTGATTTTATTTTGCCTGGTCGTATAAATATAATGAGAGGCGACCAAATTTATTTTCAAAACCAGAGAAGGAGGTTCTTCAGAGGTGGGAATTTGGTGAAGCTTGATGGTATTAATATAATGATATGGCACATTATGATAATTAGTACAATTAAAAGAGGATGCCTAACCTTGCTTAGGGGTCTCTGGTTCCTTTGCTCATGCTTTGGAAGAGGTTCTTTATAAATTCCCAATTGTCCATTGCTTAATTGAGTGTGAGTGGGCTCTCCTTCCAACTCGATGTTACCTATTTCAATCAAATCTTGTACATAGTGTTTAAATTACATACAATTCTTGGTGTCATGGCCCTTTACTCTATGGAATTTACAATATCCATCATCATAATACCAATCTAGTTTGGGTTGGTAATCATCGATAGGTCAAATCTCAGGTAAAATTATCTATTGGTTGTAATCAACTGCTCTAATATAGTTGTCAAAGGGATACCCAAACTTGTAAGAGGTTGCCTTCCTATATGGGGTTTTGGCTTTCCCCTAGGAACCTTGATAGAAGAGACATGTGATTGTGGTGGGGGTCCCTTTCTCTAAATATTTTAGACATGTTGCTCTTGTGGTTTAGAATCGGTTACCCCATCTCCAAAAACATTCTTGTTTTTGTTAAAGACCATTGGATTATTTGAGAATGAGGTTCGTGAATTTGCAGTGTTCCCATTATGAGAGAATGGCTTAATGGTTCCTTTTTCTATGAGGGCCTTTTCAATTTGCATCCCCTTTTCTATAATCTCATCAAAAAAAAAATCACATTATAGATTTAACTAATATTTCAACTCTATATTGAGATTGTCCACAAATACTTTTACCATCTTCTTCTTAGGTATGGTCATCTCAATCGACTCACCAATCTATGCCACTGTTGTAAAAAATAAACCATATTTTCACCATCTCTTTTTTTGTGTTATAGAGGTCAAAAATAGACACATCATGTTCTATGTTGAAGGAGAAATGTCTCACAAATTATCTTTGTCCTTCCTGTCATTTTCTTTTACGTAAATATTTTCACATGCAAAGCTCCTAATCAAGAACTAGTTTATCACAAGGTCAAGATTTCATAACTCTTTAAACAAAGCTAAAACCTAGCTCAAATACCAAATGAAGAGAAATAGATTGATAAATTTATACAATATATTGATAAACTTATGCAAAAGAAACAATGCAAACATATTATAAATCTTTAATATAAAATTAAAATGACACATAACACGATACATAATATTTTCATCTAAAAAAGTTCTTTCGATAAAAAACCCAACACAACATTCTTCCTTATTACTTTAACTCAATTATTTATAATACAATATGTACTTCAAATTTTGATTTATCCTAATATGTATGTGAGTATTTTTAGATATATCAATAATAAAAATTCAAAACATTATTAAAACATAATGAATATAAAACCATAGACCATAAAACTGCTCATTTATCATTATAAATAAAAATTCATACATTAGCCTAAAGCATATTTTTATTATGAAAACATCTCTAGTACATGTAAAGGATACAATTTTAGTTGCAAATCATGAAAAAGGACAAAAAACCAAAAAGATTGGAAAGTTATGAAGTGTAACTAGATACAAATTTTCATGATTAAAACATTTCCATAATATCATGGAATGCACCGCATAAAACAACATTCAAGCTAATTACTTGGATGATTTATAAGAATATTTATATCTACCTTATTAGTCCTGAAGGAGACTATATACCATCACTTAGTTTTAACCGGTTATTATCTTTTGTTGTTTTGACCAACCAAAACATTTCATTTTCTATGCTTAAAAATTAGCATAACTTTTGAAAAGGTAAGGTACTCAGTTTTTATGTTTGGAAATAAAATATCATTATTATGATACATTGATTGAAGTAAATATTTTTTATGTTATTCACAGCATCATGTTATTTGAAGCAACTAAAACATTTGCAGAACAGGTGGTTATTAATGCCTGCCAGAACTGGGATAGAATGGCAAGAGTCATTCTATTATTTTAGTATAGTAATTAATTTTTGTACGGATAGGTAGCTTGCTTGTCCCAACCGTCTACCACTTGGCCCTAGCCATCTGCCACTTGCCCCTAGCCGTCATTGAATGCAACTACCTTCCAAACTAGGTTTTTTACTTTGCATACATATACAAATATTAAGGATTTGTTTGTGGGTTATTAGAGAGATTTAGTCCAGCCTGTTATTATGGGAACCCTCGACATTATAAGAGCTTGCAAGAAAACGTCAAGCGAATGGTCCATACTTCTTCCATAGGTGCAACTTTCCTCTTGAAAGAAAATGGAGAATATAAGGAGCTTCTTGATGAATCTTGTTGGACTCTTGTTGATTATATCACAAGCCAAAACCCCAATAGTGGAGTAAGTTTTAAAGTTGTCTTGAAAAATTAATAAAAACTAATGGCGCACCTTATATTATACTTTCTATTCAGATGTATTACGTGTCGAAGACCTTAGCAGAACATGTCACTCTGTAATATGGGGTGGAGGAGGGGATTGAAGTGGTGATAGTGTTGGTGGCAATGGTGGGTGGATCTTGCCTCACACCCACATTTGCCGAAACCACTTCAATTATGTTATCACCACTCACAGGTAGATGTTGGTAGGCACATCTCTATCACTATGAAATTTAGATTTCTTTTCCTTATGATCTCAAAATTGGAACCTTAAAATTTTATAGGTGACAGAGCATTTTATGAAACCGTGGTTTCATCACAATATTTGGTGGGCTCTATTTCATTGGTCCACGTTGAAGATGTATCTATACCATGCTAATACTAATGATGGCATGCAAATCATAGATTTGATGAGGGCTTGTATAGAGGGTTGTGATGTTTTAGCCATTAATTTTTGCTATGATTCGAAGGGGAAGTTTATTCAGTATTTTGAGAGGGTCGTCATGAACCCTGTGCTTCCAATGGGTCCTCTTGTTTTGACAATGCAAGGAGGTCATCATCGACAAAGGGACTCTTGACTATTCAAAATGGATAGATAAACAAGTTGGTTTGATTGCTTTTATCTCATTTAGGAGTGAATGTTTTCTTCTCAAAGCAACAGATCCATGAGGTGGCTCTCGAACTAGAGGCAACTCACCAGCCATTTATTTTAGTGTTTTGTGTAAAAGATAGGTCATCTATTTTATGTTATGTGGGAGCTTATTTAGTGTTACAATTTGATGACTACAAAGATAATGAAGTCATTATAAATTTGCATGGCAGTTATTTGATCAAACAATGTATTTTCTCTTTACCAAGAAGACTAATAGGGTTTGGTCGGTGTTTCATGTTTATAATGTATTCTCGGCCAAAGATTTTATTTCCTCAATTTTTTGATATATAACATACACAGTTTTGATGGCACAATTCATAGGTACATTTATTGATTACTTCCTTTCCTTTCAAATTTTAATTTAATAATGTCAAAGTAAGGAATAAATTATTTTTATGAAAATTAGGGGGCTCACCTTTTAATTTTTTTCAATATTGATCATGTTCTTAAGTGAAATTATTTTTTTCTAGATTCTTCTATTCATTTTTTTTGTTTCTAGAAATAACATGAACCTTCACAAATATTTACTCAAAGTTCATATGTTTTTTGGTAGTGCATAAGGTTTTTTTATAACAATTTGATTATCCCTGAATCAGAGTTTAGGCACCTTGTAGGTGAGCACATATCATATTTCTAGCTAAGCTTAATTTTTAGATAAATTGGAAAGCCTTAAATTATTCAATATGATTTGAACACAGTTTGCATAGCATAAATAGTTCTTAAAAGAGAAGGCTTCATAAAAGATTTTAAAATTACAACTGCGACTACATAATGCCAGTCCTAACTTCAATTTGAAGAGTATTTATTCGTCCAACCTTTATATGATGAAAATTTACAAAAAATAATTGTACGTCAATTGACAAGAGTAAATTAAGTACACACTTCATTAAACAATATGTTAAATAAAACAATTTTTTTTTTTTAGAGACTTAAACTTCTACGACAGGTTTGGAACGTTTTGAAGAATTGATTAAACAAAGTGTATTTAAAAAATAATGCATACAATCGTCATTTTCCACCAATCAAAATTAGTTCATATTATTAGGAGAATTATGTCCTTCCATTCAAATAATCAAATATTTTACATATTACAATTAAATAACTTAACTATTAAAAATTAAAGATAATGTTGTACTCTTTAAAGCCCTATACATAACTCCTCTAGTTTGAATTCTAATGGCTAGATTATTCAACCAATAACCACCACCTAGATATATTCCTTTCCACTTGTAGTTGTACCTACAATATATTTTTCTTTTCAATTATAAATATCTACTACGAAATTTAAAAAAAATACATCCTTACACAAAAACTATTTTACCATACAAAATTACACATCCAATACAACATAAAAATAATTTCAACATTTAAATCAATCAAATAAAATAACAATATTTTAATTAAGCATAGCCTACAAAATACTTCTATTCATCTTAACTTTAATTTACAATACAACTAAAATACATATCAAACATTTAAGTGTTTCTGAAATTATGATTTCTAAGTAATGCACATGTAAACACAATAACTACCAATAAAGTTAAGTCTCCATTGTCATCAAGGAGGAAAAGGTTGATGAGATAGTAAGCTCTAGAGCATAAAATAAAGTTGGTAGGATCATCATAAGCATAATTATAAAGTATAAGACATGCATTCTTGGAGAGGCAACAAAAATTAGTGGGTTTTTTAATATTTTAGAGTTTTTTTTTTTTAATAGGAGCTCAAACAACAATAGTGAAGCATTCTAAAGGGAAAGCACACACTCGTACATGCTATGACACATCTATCTTAATTCTTCACATGACTTAATATTAAATCATTGATGTAAGTCATTGGTGGGAGATATGGTAATGGAAAGATTTTAGTCTGTAGAAATCTTGTATATTGAGGGTGAAATTGGAAGAAAATCTGCAAGCGTGGTGGGTGCCATGTCTTTGGTAGAGTTGGTCTTTGTAGTTATATTTGGTCTTATATTTGATACGATTATTTATAAAGATTAACAATCAAAATTGAATAATAATGAAGATTTTATATTTGACTCAATCATATTGAGGGAGTGACGATTGAAAACGTTGATTACACATTACATTAAATCTTTATTTGATAAGAAATAGTTTTCGAATGATCACTTACATATTACACTACATAGAGTGCTTGCATGTGTTCAATACAATCATTGTACTAGAAATACAACTTCCCCCTTCACAAACAACAATATAAAATTACAAAACAATATCAATGAAAATAAAAAATATTTTTTAATCAAAATATAAATTAAAAAAACAAATACAACAAAATAGAAAAAAATTTCCAATTTCAAAAAACAAAAAAAATTAAACCGAAATTTATAATTAAAATGAAGAAAAAAGAAAAAAAATTATTTGCAATGAGGCACATTCACATTGATTGCTGTGAATTTAAATTATTGTAAAAGTACACACTAACCAACAAATAGCACTGGTTCTGTGAGAACCTAAAAACTAATGAACTTTACTAGTAATTTTTAATTTGCACTCCCAGAACGGGACGGGTTGAACCCCCTGGACGGGCCGGGAAGGGTTAAATTTTGATGACAGCGACCATTTTTTTTAAAAATGCACAGGGCGTTGCCTCAGTTTTTGGCCAATGAAAATCCACCCAGAAGCTGCAATATTTAAAAAAATGCATTTCTTCTAGAAGGTAAACAGTGAGTTCTGTACGTTGATGTTATTTTTCTTGACTGGCAGGTCAAAGTTCAAACAATGTGTTCATTTTATGGTTGTAAATTCCGCTGTAGGCATAGGTAGGCAGGAACACAGGCCTGCACTGGAGTCTGGAGGGGGTCAAATTTAGCAGGTCAGCTCTGATTTTCATTTTTCACTCGTGTTATGCTCTACTTAAAACCCCACGTCAAACACGGAAGTGATTGAACGAACATTATTGTAGCATGGTAATAGGAAAGCAACCCAACGGCCCACTCTCATGTCTTGTGAGAAAAAGTTTCTTTCATTTTATCTCAGGAATCTGCAGGCTGAGGCGGTTGTTTGGTAGATTGCACTGAACATTTAGCGTCTGTTTTGTTTGTGATGTGGCAGCCCATGGGCCTCCTCTGCATGGATTGATAGCGACAGGCTTCTGGAGCTTCCGTTCTGACCTGACCGTCTTAAGAAAACTTTCCTTCACCAGATTTTTATATTTGATCGCCTCATGCAGACTCCATGAACGAAAATAACCCTCATATGTACTGTGTGTAAGTGTAACTGTACGGTATTGTCGAAGCACAATCCACGCTTAATTGTTCAGTAGGGTTAGCGTGTAAAGCTTGGTCATTTAAGAAAAACTACCAGAGCAATAATCCTTCATCCAACAGGATTGTCTCCAATATTTTCTTAGATTAGGTAGTGCTTTTCCATCAAAGAAACATCTGCAAGAGGTTTTGTGTGTGCACGGTAGCTGGCGTATGAGCAAAGGTTTTATAAGCATGTCTCTGGTGTATTTTTTATTTATTCAAGGTTAAAGGAAGGTCATTTTTTGTGTCTATTATAGTATTTTTTTGACTGAGCATGAGGTAGGTCATCTGTGGTGTCTACTGTGGTAGTTTTTTTAATTGAAGCATCAGGGAATGTATTTTGGGTGCTTCTATAATCGACCTCCTTGCTAAATTTGGATATTTGACCTTTTATCCACCTTCTTCGTCCAATTTGTTTGGGACTTAAACCAGGGTTACAGGGATTTGTACTCAGTAAGAAATAATCCTTCATGAAAAAAAGAAAAATAGTAAGCCAAGCAAGTTCACCATTAAACCAACCCAATTTCACCACTAAGCCAAGCAAGAATGGAAGTCCACTTTTGAGTCCACGCAGTTGTGAGGCTCTTGGGCTCTTACAGTGAGGACGGCTGGAGCCATTGCAGAGTTTCTCTGCAGCTGAGCTTAGAACTCCATAGTGTCCAGTAGTGTCTTAGCCTTTGAGGAATCAAGATGTTGGCAGTCTGTGCAATGTTGTAAGCTTTAATGCTAAAAACATGATGGGTATGGGATTTGTTGAAGGATTGGGTATTTCTAGTGCAGATAGTACTGATCTCTCTGAGGGACAGTTTTTTTGGTTTGCAAAGTAAGTATATGTCAATATATTGTTATGTATTGAGAACTTACATTCCATCAAATTCACCAAAGGGATATTTATTACATTCTAATTCAGCATTATCCTTTGTAGAATTGATGTTGGACCTTTATGTTTTTCTGAGCCGAACAACTTCAAAATATTGTGGAGACTATTAATTTTTCAGAGACCAGTTGAGACAGGATTTATCATTTCTTTCTAACACCCTAGCCACAGGCTCCTAGTCTAGGTCTGAAATCGTGTTAATTAACTTAGAACCTCCGATTTTGTATGGATGTTGCATAGCTGAGCTCCAGTTAGCTACTCTTCTGGAGTGTGGATTGTTCTTCCAACAGAATAGTAAAATGGAGTGGCAAAGGAAGGTACGAGAATGCACGCGAGGCGTGCGGTTCGACAAGGCAAAGAAACCCAAATTCAATGAGTCTCAATGCGACAACCTGTGCCGTGCATTTCTGGCAAAGTTGTCAAAGTTCTGCCCAGTTGGGTGGCCGGCAATAAGCGGCGCCAGTCACAAGATGAAGCAGGTCCCTCAAAGCAGGGAAGAGTTGCTTATTACAGCAGGCTGCTATGAAGATAAGGAGAGCGCTAAAATCATCCTGAGGCATGCCTGGAAGGAATTATACCGTGTTATCAGAGAAGCAGAAATGTATTTGCAGTATTGTTCCGGTCCGGAGTGGTGGAAGAAGATGCTAACATTAGCTGCTACAGGCGAGGCCCAAGTTGTTCATATGCACGACATGCTGTGGTGCGTGGTTTGCTTGGATTTAAGCCTTGTTTATGCCGCCGATTCTGAAGAGGCCTATTATGATGAAGTTTGCTGTAGAAGAATCGGAGAATTCAGCGCAGAAATGACCAGTCCCTTACGCATTCACGACGAGTATGTGGATAAGAAAAAGCTGGCCACCAGTTTGAATGCATTATGGAAGGAATATGACGGCAAAAATGCGCTGAGAAGAATTATGCTCAACAGCGAGGAAGAAAACAAGGCCCGCTTGGCCAAGTTTTTAGCACAGAGACTGCAGGCCTTAAATAATGTACAGGAGATAACCAGAGTAACCGAATTAACTGTCCCTGAGTGGCTCAGGATCGATCCACGGGATTTGAAGCGGAAAAATCAAAATCAGAGTGTTGTGGGCATGGACTGTAATGAAATCTGTGAGGGGTCATGGCTTGGTATTAAGGTGGGTGTGAAAGAGACATCTTCAGAGGTCTATGAATGCTTTCAGAAGCAAGCCCTGGATTTAACAAGGCTGCAAAGTCCATTCCTTGTGCAATTTTTTGGTTCCTGCTTGGACGGTGGCAGGTACTATCTAATCACGGAAATGGTGAGTTCGAGTCTGGTCAAATTGCTTGAAGAAAAGCCATCAATTCCTCTAAATGTCAGTCTGGATATCATGTTACAGATATCCAGAGGGATGGAGTATTTGCATAGCCAGAGAGTCATGCATCTGGATCTCAAGCCGTCAAATGTCCTAATAGAGCCCAGCTGCATTAGGGATTTCAGAGAGGAAGGCCATGGCAGGGTCAAGATTTTGAATATGGGAATGGCTGTAATGAGGAGTAATAAGACCAAGAGTTTGGTAGATTCTGTGCCATCATCATGTTATTCTTACTGGATGGCACCAGAAACCCATGGTGAAAAGTTGAAAGAGTGTACATACAAAGCAGATGTCTACAGCTTTGGGATGATCTGCTATCAAATTCTCACAGGCAAACAGCCCTTCGAGGATAATAGTCCTGACGGCAAGCTGTATGTAAGGATAACACAGGGCCAAAGACCTGTTTTTCCTTCATCATTGTGTCCTTCCTTGTTGGCCGATTATATCAACAAATGGTGGGACAGCAATCCTGCAAACCGTCCCCATTTTTGTGAGATTTCAAAGTTTCTCAGATATATAAAATTGCTAGTCCTGCGAATTCCTAGCCCTCAGAAACCCAATTCAGTTTGGACAGTTTGCAGAGAATTCGACAGAGAGCAACTCAGTAAGTTCTTTGAAGGAATCTTTGCAGATGAGAGGGTGACAAGTGAAGAAGAAGGGCTCATCATAAGAGCTCTGGATGGAGATTTTCCCGAGTCCTTCAGATCTATTGATGCATATGATACAACAAAAACAGATGTACATTTGGCGCCTCGGAGACCATTCAATGGTAGATTCCTGCTCAAGCCACAGGGCAGTGACATCAAACATCTGGTAAGCCTGCCTGCATATATTAAAAAATATTCATACGAAGAACTCCACAAAGCTACATGTGGATTCGATCTCAGGGTTGCCTATTCATCTTCAATATGGAAAGCTATTCTTCCTGACAGATCCCATGTAGCTGTGAAATTTTTTGAGAAGGCAAGCTTTGAGAACTTTCGTAATGAAACAACTGTGTTATCGCAGCTTCACCATCCCAATATAATTCGCTTGCGTGGAGTTTGCATAGGCACTTCAAAGTTTTTGATGGTTTATGATTATATGGCTATGGGTACTCTGGACAAAAGGCTTTTTAGTACTCCTGCAGGGAAATCAGGCCATCAAAGCCATGTTTTAAACTGGGTCATGAGGAAGAGGATTGTGCTGGGTTTAGCCCGAGGTTTGGCCTATCTTCACCAGGACTGTGGTAACAAATTTCTCAATGTAAAAATTGATACAAATACCATACTCTTAGATGAAAGATTCTCTGCCAAGCTTTGTGGGTTCAGCTTAGCCAAGCCTGCAGGTTACTCAGGGCCCGCATCTCAGCTCAATAATATCAGCAACTGGCAGAAAAAATCAGAACAAGAGGATGAAGAAGTTGCGAATGTATATAGTTTCGGAGTAGTGTTGTTAGAAATTTTGACAGGTTGTAGATGCATTGATACACCATATACAGACTATTATTTGCTACTTGAAACTGTTCATGGGATTGGGTCCAAGACTGTAATGGAGTTTGTTGATCAGCGTGTGGGAAATGAAATTGGGGAAAAGGAGGCTAAGAATGTGATCAATCTTGGGCTTTGGTGTATTGTAAAGGATCCATCTATGAGACCCAGTGTGAACAGAGCAGTGCTGGTTATGGAGGGGGTACTGGATCTCTGTGCTCCTCCGTTGGGTAGAGTGGAGATTCTTCCCCCTCCTCTTAGATCCCACCATTTCCTTCAATACCAAAGGGCCAGTCTTATCAACACTAATCCCACCAACAGTGTCTTGCCGATAGAAACCCCACTCTCAACATGGCCTGAAATCAGAAGCATTGATGAATGAATGATTGTTACAATCTGCAATTTTTTCTAATCTTCTCAATGCCTTCCTTGCCCTCATTGCAGCAGAGCACTTTTCATGATAATTATGGGTCTGAATATTAACTTGAATATGGATTTCATTTCAAACCGAGCACTGGAGCTTGATTGTTCAGGCAGCGAGGTTGCAACAATTAGCAATGAAGGTGTTTTGAGAAATTTGACTGTGATAAGATGCAGAGTCAGGTTCACTTCTGCCCATGAGCATGCCATAGAGGTGAGTCATGACTGACTATGTACAGGCCATTGACCAAGTGAGGTTTCTATACAGTACCTGAGTTTGAGCTGGCTGTATCTTATAATTTCAGTGCCCCAATATAAGGGAAAAGAGATTTGCATGATCGTTCTTTCATTTACTGGTGTAATGAAAGTTTTGTAGATTGCATGATTGTTCTATCATCCAATGTTAATGAAAGTTGTGCATTTTTCCACATTTGAATCTTTTGAATTTGGAGAACAAAGAGATTGGTTGAATTAATATTTGAATGGAACTGAAGGAAAGAGCATTTGACAACCACAAAACCTGGGTTATTTGTCTGCAGAAGCAACTAAACTGGTTTTAGTTTTCTCAATACCTATTTTCTTGCCAACTAGTTTTGTCCACTTGTCATCTTTGTGCATGTGATTATGGACCAGCCCCCTTTTCAGGGGAGTTTTTGGTCCCAAAAGACTGAGGTATGGAGGAGATAAGGAAATTCTTCCTTCACCATCTCTATGTAATATCATCTTGCTTTGCTTGGGAGTTGGCCTTTAGGATAAACCTACAAATATTCCTAGCCCTCTGTGTAGGTCTGATTTTTTGCTGCCTTGCTGTATTCGTCAGCCATCTTTTCCTAAGAGTCTGGTGCTAAGTCCTCAATTTAAGGCAGAAATTACTTTATGCCCTATTTACCCTACGTTGAAAGTTCAAAGAGCTTCACGTTCTCTACATTCACGAACCCAATACATATGGAAATATGGAGGTAAATGTAACTTGAAAACATTGTTTCCAGCCTATTGTTCCAACTCATATGGACTGTACCTGACCAATTTGAGAGTCTTACCATGCCCTTGAAACCTATCTGCACTCAAAAAAAATGCCATGTCATGTCTCCCACTTGGAATTAATGCTCTTTCCTGTCCTACTTGTGAGAGGCCTTGTGCAAGGTTTATGACTTGAAGAGCTGCTCTTGTAGCCTTGGTTGCTTTGGAAATTGCATTTTATATTGTGGCACCTTCTGTACAAAACATCAAACAGTTTTTATTTGAGGCAAATAGCCAAAACATGTCTCAATGTAGGCTAAACTTACGTCCTAAATCTTAATATTTTCCTGATTATATCCCCTTAATCGTTGTATTAGCCATCTAAAATTTTTAATACTTTTATTACATCACTTCAATGACAGAGCATCCGATGTATATTCAGTGTGAGACGAATAAAATTTGTTGCATCCTTACATAATATTCAGTGCATTAAATATGCCGAATGATAAAACAGAGCAAACATATTTTTAAACCTCTGAGTGCAAGTCTCTTGAAAACAAATTAGCGACATTTCTCTTTCCCTATGAAGAATTTTTATTAAGAATTTCTATACATATAAAAATGAATTCCACAAAGCCTTCAGAATTTTCTGTTGACTCTTGAAAACAAATTAGCCACATTTCTCTTTCTCTGTGAAGAATTTTTATTAAGAATTATGAAGAATTTTTATTTAAAATTTATATACATATAAAAATGAATTC
Organism: Torreya grandis; assembly: GCA_037957365.1. Taxonomy (NCBI): domain Eukaryota; kingdom Viridiplantae; phylum Streptophyta; class Pinopsida; order Cupressales; family Taxaceae; genus Torreya; species Torreya grandis. The sequence goes on along the minus strand of JARHVA010000540.1, from coordinate 3,708,512 downwards.
CACAAAGCCTTAAGAATTTTCTGTTGACTCTTGAAAACAAATTAGCCACATTTCTCTTTCTCTATGAAATTTTTTTATTAAGAATTATGAAGAATTCTTATACATAAAAAAATGAATTCCACAAGCCTTCAGAATTTTCTGTTGAATCCTGTGAAAATATCAACAAAGCACAGGCTGTATGAATTCTTGTACAGATGAGATGATTGATTCTTCATCTTCAAGCAAAAACATATTTAAAAAAATAAAGGGAGGAAATGAATTGATTTAAACATTGTTACACTCATCAGTTAAGCTGCATGAACCCAATCCTTTAGTAGAAACTTACTCCCAACTTCAACATGGCAGAACTAAACTTTTGAACCAAACTAAGGCTATCGTAAAGAAAATCTCATATCCCTTTTAAGAACTAACATACCTGTTCCAAATTCAAACATTACTGAACTTATCGCCATTTCAAGGACAAATAGTTGTGATCCAATATTTTTCTAAAACTTAAGTATTGTTTTAATTCAAAGCCAATATTTAGTATACAAAAAAGTACTAAAGTGTCGCTCTTAAATTTAAATAGAATAGAAATGTCATATTGAAAGTATTAAACCATGAAATCTTCAATAATGGTTAAAGCCCTTGATCCCCAGCGGACTTGATTAATTTAAATGATAAATTATGGCCATACCAAACTCTGTCTTAAGTTTCTAACTAAAAAAATAAAAAAGTTAGGTCAATTGTTGACAAGTTATAGCTATGTCAAACTCTGTCCTAACTAAAAAATAAAAAAGTTACTACAATTGTTTGGTAAAGATGAGCTTGGAATACCTTAATAACTCAACTTTGGTATAATTTGATAATAGGCTGCAAATTTCTACCGTTATATTTTATTTTTATTTTATTTTTTTAAATTAAAAATTATATATATATATAATAAATTTCCCACACAACCGAAAAAAAAAAACTTTATAGAGAAAGGAAAAAAAAAACACCTACTTTCAATTTCTTTTCAAGGACAGAACTTTTGAACAAAACATATGAGAGCACCCTGAAAATATTTGTCCACCACAAGAAGACTCATTTCAGCCTAGGTACGTAGCAGGTTTGGGCCGCCTCAGAATTAGTTCGAAAAATCAACATTCTCGGTTCGGACTGAAATTTTACCAACATATTGATTTGACTTGCTATCATTTATGGTGCATTTTTTTCGTCTCAAAATATAAAAATGGACCGAGTCTCCAGATGCAGTTATGGTTTGTGTTGGAGAGCGTACCCTAATTCAACTTAGCATCATTTCAGGAAGATTTGTTAATTGGTGATGATTAGTTTTTTTTGGCACGCCGGAAGAGATGGTTGGGGGGCGGGCCCATACCGAGGCATATCGAAGTTTTGGGGCACTTCTGACTTCAGGAGGTGCAAATTTCATCTGGAAACGTTTTACAGTGCCATTTTTTTTGACTTTTAAAATTAGTTTCCAACATGGTGCACCACACTTGTTTATCTTCTTCAATATTTTACGTTCATTAATACCCTGAAGTCACTCATTTCCCAATGTTTGTTTTTTCGGTGGAGAAATTGAGATTGTTGACAAATCGCTTGTAATCTTATTATTATTATTATTATTAATTACAATAAAATTTAAGGGAGACACGTCCATTCTCCATTTAGCGATGTTAAACATGTTAAGCTACTTATGATGCTACGGAGGTTTGTCTCTCTTTCATCATTTCCAATGCCACGTCATTTTTGAGGCTTCCATTGTATACAAGAAAACTTGACCTTAGAATAAGAACCCTGCCAACATAAATCTTAAACTTAGAATTGTGTCTCGTCCTCAAGACTTGATGAAAAATCTCACAACCAATTTACAAAAATATAATTTTCAGTGTCAAAATTTAAAATGTGATCTTATCAATATAAATTTTAAATTTAGAAATGTGTCTCGACCTCACGACTTGATGAAAAACTTCACAACCAATTCACAAAAATACAACTTTCAGTCTCAAAATCTAAAATGTGATTAATCTAAAACTCAATTAATTTGTGGCATCTTGCTACTCGGCTTTCACAGTGAACATTTTATGTAAGGTATCCCAAATATATTTAATTAATGTAATTAATTTAATCATTTGATTTAAAATATACATCTATATCTTGTTGACCATTTTTTGGTCATTTAGAGTAAAAAATGGGCACCCCCTCTTTTGTGCATAAGTCTTCAATCCATGTTTTGGCTAGATCATCCCTCTGCGACCTTGTGCAAAATGTTCTTTGCTAAACCTTTCCTGAGAAAAAGCCAAGTGTTTTCCTCATTTGCTTAGCCAAGTGCATTTCGGGTTTGTCAAGAGCAGTTACTTCACCTACAACAGACCAAATCGAGTTTTCCAAATGACTTTACTTGTGAAATTTTCATAAGTCAAGTTACTTGATAAACTCGATTTGGTCCTTACAATGTAATTCAAACTTTTCATACGTCTTTATTTATAAAGGTTTATAAGTAAAGACACTTGCAAAACTCGATTTGGTCTATGCAACTCGCCAAAGGCACATATTTTCTTCAAAGGGCACATAAGCAAAGAAAGTGGACTTTTCACTTTTCTGAAGGACAATTGAAGAAAGACCGAAGGGTAAGTCTAGAAGCAAGTGCCCTTGCGAAGGGCTTTTCGTCGGCAAGGGGACCTCTTCACTTCTTCTGAAGGGTCATTTGCAGGAGTTCCGAAGGGTAGGTCGGGCAGGGAAAATAACCCTTACATTTTCCCCTAAGGGGGGCAATTCTGGGAGCTAATGGCCTTTGTGGAGGGCACTCAAGCGACAAAGTGGACCTTCTTCAAAACCCCGAAGGGTATCTTCAGAGCTCAAATAGCCCTTGCGGAGGGCACCAGGAGGAAGCAAGGGACGAAGACAAAAAGCCAAAGGGCACTTGCCCTTCGAGAAAAGCCAATGCCAAGAGAGAATTTCCTTTGGACAAAATGTCCAAAGGAAAGAGATGCCGAAGCCCAAAGGCGGAAGAAAGACACACGGAGAATTTCCTTTGAACTATTTGTCTGAAGGAATTCACCCAAACAAAAGCCCATTTGCCGATGAAACATAGTGCAAAGGGCAAGCAACTGAAAGGAAATCCTTCAGACAAAAGGAAAATCCCGCTAGAGTGCAAAAGGAGAAGGTAAGGAGGAGACAAAACATGGGCAAAATAAAGAGCAAAAAAGGACAAAAATGCATAACAGTTTCAACAGTTGATGAAGTCAAAGTGCAGAATCAAAGACCACTCAGACCAAGACAAGTGGCATAAACAAATCCGTCAAGGGAGTTAATATGTTTAGGTAGAATATATCTACCGAAAACCAATAAAATAGATTGGTTTTTGAACTATAGAGAGCCGCAACCCGTGTTTTCATGTGAAGCCATTAATACACAACCATTTGCATCCAAACATTGAAGAGGGCGCAGTCAGTCACAGTAGCTTGGAATGACTTTGTCAGTTGATGGGAACATGTTCCCCATGCTTTTGCAGCCCAAGGACAGTAAAAGTGGCGGTGGACAATCTACAACATGGCTCTCCCATACATAGTTTGAGGATACGACGGCAGAATGGTCTCTTATCTCAGCGGATGTTTGACTCATCATGGGTCTCCATTCCTAGTGATGTTAGCGATCTTATTTCCAATATTCTATATATTTGTAACCTCTCATTTTAAAAAGAAATACCTCTCAACTTATATGGTGAAGCCCTGCAGGAATTTACCTTGAATCAAGACATAGCATTTTTACCTCCATTTGAGTTTGCACGTTTCCATATGTCTATAGTTTTGTTTTGTGTTAGGTCATTTTCTTTCATGCTTTCACAAAATGATTATAGCATGTCTAGTACATTTTGAGTTCTTTTGCAAGTCAGCAAGAAGTGTCCACAGCAAAGTATAGGTGCATGTAAACATGCTGCCATAGTGTGTCTTAGAACACCTCTGGTAGTTCTTCCTCCCAGTATCTCCATAGGACCCCCTATTGAAACATTGATGCAGAAGAGTTTTTCATGTCAAATGAAGTGTATATCAGCTTGTTCTTGGTGTAAAGTGTATGTCAAAGCTGAGTAGACCAACCATTTTGGTGCATCACCACTTTAGTTTAGGTTCTGATTTCAGTATTTCTCTCCATTTTCATCCCCTCCCATTGTTAGTAGTAGGAAATCCATGGCCTCAAGGTGCATCAAGGGGAGCTAGCCCATAATCTAGAGATTCATCCCTCACATTAGCCACCCACAGCAAGAGGGATGTCTCCATTGTATCATGTGGATGAAGAGAGTTGAGCCTCCCGTCAGAGGGTGCAATCCACCGCATCAACAATTTTTGGCACACTCGGTGGGACAATTTATCCAAGGAGTTGAAGGATTTTTGGTGTGTTCTTCAACCAATCAGCCTTTGGAGGCATTTCAATCAACACCAATGGCAACTCCAAGTTGAATCAGCTAGTTAAGCAGTCCTGGTGCCATCAAGAAATCACATTTTGGTATGTATAATCCTATTGCTGAGCAACATGGGCCTTGTGTTCATACAGTTTTGATCAATCTCAAGTTGTTCATGGAATAACCTCAAGTAATTCTCCTAGTTACCCTTCACCTAGTCAATCTATGAGTGTGAGGGAAATAATGCTGGAGTTTGAGAAGTAAATGAGGGAGATAAACAGATTGGATGACCAGAATAGATATCAGCAAGAGCTTACATACAAAGAAGAGTGCTTGTTTAGGCAAGCTTAGACCTTGCAGTTCATGAAGGAGGAAGTAGCAAGATGGAGGAGTTCATCCCTTCAAGGTAATCAGCCTTGCTTTCATTTCTCCATCCCAAAGCAGCGTCCTCCTATTCAAAAGGAAAACCCCTCTTATACACCAAATCTTTTCTATCAAATAGCTCTTGCTCACCAAAATAAGATGAGCCAATTTTCTAGCCCATCTGATGCATTATCTACTCTTGTTCTTAATCCTTTGCATCTAGCTTTCAACACCAAAGAACATTAGAGTAGCCTCCCATGGAAACTAGCCTTCTCAATTCTTTAGATTGTGAATCCTCCTTTGAAGGAAATCATCGTACGTCTCTTGGAAAGTAACACATCTATCTTCAAGTAACTCTTCATGTGCACGAGCGGATCCTTCCTAGTCTTCCTCAACCTCCTCAAGTCTTTCAGCATGATGTCAAGATCCCAAGTTGGAGGAGGGCATATCATGAACCAGTTTAGGGCCTTGGAAAAGATGAAGTTATTGCATGTTTTCAAGAGAACAGTTCTAATCCCAAGGTCATGAGTTGGAAAGAAACAGTGGAATCATGGGATAGGAAAGAGAAAGAGAAAGAGAAAGGTTTTGCCCAAAACCTTGAAGAAGATGAAGTTGCTCCTACTCATCATAATGATGCATGTGATCTCCAAGAAAGGCTCTTCCAAGAGAATATAGCCAAGCAAATTGTAGAGTTGGAGTCCAGAATGAAGTCCCTCAGCCAAGGTGTGATCGACAATTTAGACCAAACAGAAGATCCTATGTCTAAACATATCCCATCTACACCCCTTTCGGAGAGTTATCAAGCCACATCTGATGTGGATGAAGTGTTGGCCAAATGAAAGGAAGAGAATCATTTGATTCTAGCTCAAGGTTTGCCTCCTCTTCCACATGAGTTTAACCATCAGTGCTCCACTTCATCCCTTCTCAAGGGGGAACTTGTTTTGGAGAAGGCAACTGAAGATGAGATGATCCAGTTTGTGGTTGATCAAGAGGCCCTCTCAAGTGACAATGGAGAGGATATCATCATAGAAGCCCCTTTTGAAGACATCATCAAAGATGGAGAAGACATAGGTCACGCATACATGCAGATGTTCTAGCAATATGAAGATGAGGTTGACAAACTTTATTTGTCAACAATGGAGGATGAAGAATATCAGCATGGTGAGCTATCTTCCCCTTTGTTTGATGAACTTACTTTTTGCTTTGATGAGGATAGTGACCATGCCATGGGACCTGAGATGGAGGAGTTTTAGGAGCATGTCTTTGAACATCTAGAGACTCTTGTTTTTTAGCAAGAAAAAGAGAGGCCTGTTCATTTTGATAAAAGCTTTGAAGAAGGGAGCCTCAAGCAAGAAGGTGACGTTCTTTGGGATGAGCAAGCGGTTTGTGATCTCATTCCACACACCACATTGGTCACCCTTCTTCAAGAAGACCATAATGAACCAGAAGATCAGTTTGATAGACTCCTTAATGAAGCCAAAGGGAATAAGTTAGTCCATGGTGCATGCCAAGGGGGCTATGAACTAAATGAGGCTTATGGTGATAAGCTAGCAACCATTGATTTCTTGATGAAATACACCAGCATGAGGGGCTAGCATGAATCAAGTTTCAAAGGGCAAAGTGAATACATATATGTTTGAGACATGTTTGACCCTAATTCACTCGGATACAAGCCAATCAAGGTGGCAGGAAAGAAGGGCAAGTCACCAAGCTTCCATTTCATTCAGACACTTGTCTGGCACCATAAGTTTTCTTGCCATGAAGGAGACTTAAGAAGTTTTTCCTTTGATCTAGGAGGGAGAAACGCATATTTGGTTAGCTATACATAGTAGTTTGCTTTTTGTTAGGTTATATTTTGTTTTCCCTAAGTGTTGTTACACATGTGTGTGTTGTTTTTAGCCTTTGTTGTGTGTTGTTTTTCCCTTGTGTGTTTGGGGTAAATTATTGTCTTATTGGTTTTTCAAGGTCAGTTTCCAATATGCTCAAGATTCATCTTGACTCCATGCCCAATGGACTTTGAGGCTACCAGTCTTCCCAAGCATCGTAGGCATGTGTTCCCTATGAGTTGCCAATTTGTTGACCATTTTTTGGTCATTTAGAGTAAAAAATGGGCACTCCCTCTTTTGTGCATAAGTCTTCAATCCATGTTTTGGCTAGATCATCCCTCTGCTACCTTATGTAAAATGTTCTCTACTAGACCTTTTCTGAGAAAAAGCCAAGTATTTTCTTGATTTGTTTAGCTAAGTGCATTTCGGGTTTGTCAAGAGTGGTTACTTCACCTACAACAGACCAAATTAGGTTTTCCAAATGACTTTACTTGTGAAATTTTCATAAGTCAAGTTACTTGATAACCCTGATTTGGTCTATGCAGCTCACCAAAGGCACGGATTTTATTCATAGGGCACATAAGCAAAGAAAGTGGAGTTTTCACTTTTTTGAAGGACAATTAAAGAAAGGCTGAAGGGAAAGTCTAGAAGCAAGTGCCCTTGCAGAGGGCTTTTCGTTGGCAAGGGGACCTCTTCACTTCCTCTGAAGGGTCGTTTGCAGGAGTTTCGAAGGGTAGGTGCCCTTGCAGAGGGCACTCAGGCAGGAAAAATGACCCTTACATTTTCCCCTAGGGGCAATTCTAGGAGCCAATGGCCCTTGTGGAGGGCACTCAAGTGATGAAGTGGACCTTCTTCAAAAGCTTGAAGGGTATCTTTAGAGCTCAAGTGGCCCTTGCGGAGGGCACCAAGAGGAAGTAAAGGATGAAGACAAAAAGTTGAAGGGCACTTGCCCTTTGGGAAAAGCCAATGCCAAGAGAGAATTTCCTTCGAACATTTTGTCTGAAGGAAAGAGACACCGAATCCCAAAGGCAAAAGAAAGACACACAGAGAATTTCCTTCAAAAATTTTGTCTGAAGGAAATCACCCAAATAAAACCCTGAAGGCCAACGAAGCATAGTGCAAAGAACGAGCAACTGAAAGGAAATCCTTCAGACATCTTGTCTAAAGGACAAAAGGAAAAGCCCGCGAGTGTACAAAAGGAGAAGGCAAGGAAGAGAGAAAACATGGGAAAAGTAAAGAGTGGAAAAAGACAAAAGCACAGAATAGTTCCAGTAGTTGATGAAGTCAAAGGGCAGAGTCAGAGACCACTCAGACCAAAATAAGTGGCATAGACAACTCAGCCAAGGGAGTTAATACATTTAGGTAGAATATATCTATCAAAAACTAATAAAATAGATTGGTTTTCAAACTATAGAGAGCCACAGCTCGTGTTTTCATGCGTAGCCATTAATACACAACCAGTTGCATCAAAACATTGAAGAGGGCTCAGTTAGTCACATTAGCTTGGAATGACTTTGTTAGTTGATGGGAACGGGTTCCCCATGCTTTTGCAGCCCAAGGACAGTAGAAGAAATGGTGGACAATCTACAACATGGCTCTCCCATATGCAATTTGAGGATACAATGGCAGAATGATCTCTTGTCTCAGTAGATGTTTGACTCAGCATGGGTCTCCATTCCTAATGATGTTAGCCATCTTGTTTCCAACATTCTATATATTTGTAACCTCTCATTTAAAAAAAAATATATCTTTCATCTTGTATGGCGAAGCCCTATAGGAATTTACCTTGAATCAAAACATAACATTTTTACCTTCATTTGAGTTTGCACTTTTGCATATGTCTATGGTTTTGTCTTGTGTTAAGTCATTTTTTTTCATGCTTTCACAGAATGATTCCAACATGTCTAGTGTATTGTGAGTTCTTCTTTTGCAGGTCATCAAGAAGTGTCCACAGTAGAGTATAGGCGCATGTGAACAGGGCACCATAGTGTGTGTCTTAGAACAACTCTGGTAGTTATTCCTCCCTGTATCTCCATAGGAACCCATGTTGAAACACTGATGTAGAAGAGTTTCACATGTCAAATGAAGTGTATATCAACTTGTTCTTGGTGTAAAGTGTATGTCAAAACCGAGTAGACCAACCATTTTGGTGCATCACTGCTTTAGTTTAGGTTCTAATTTTAGTATTTCTCTCCCTTTTCATCCCCACCATTGTTAGCAGTAGGAAATCTAGGGCCTCAAGGTGCATCAAGGGGAGCTAGCCTCTAATCTAAAGATTCATCCCTCACGTTTGCCACCCACAACAACAGGGATGTCTCCATTGTGTTGTGTGGATCAAGAGAGTTGAACCTACCTTTAGAGGGTGCAATCCACTGTGTCAACATATATAAAATAAATTGAGTACAATTAAAGTTATCAATCCTTATTTTGTTCTATTTTTGTATACCACCATCTACAACAGCATTAAGTTCAAATTTTTTAGATTTCTAGTCTCAAACACATTCAAGGTACTCGAGGTCACTCTCATACAAGTATCACTCGCATTTGCATCAACACTTAGGTGAAGCAAATTACATCGGGATTGATCCCTCCTCGAAGTATTGGTATGTAGGCAACTCTTTTCACAATAGGATGTTGGGGATGTCCAACCTACCCTATTAATAAACATATTTTTTAGTTCATGCCCTAGTTGTATGGAGGATTATAGTTTTTACAACAAATCAATTATTAAATGGAAAATATAGGGTTCCAAAATTTGTGCACACAAAAACAAACCCCAAAGATCTAGATATAAGGGCACCTAAAAGTTTAAGATAATCTTGCACAAAGGACACTATCCCCAGTATCAAGACACTACCACCACTTTGCTAATAATGACTTTACTGTCCAATTGTAGTGCTACTATCTAGGGGGATTCTAACACAAGGATCTAGTTTTTGACGCTCAGACCAACTTCCATTTTAGTTTTTAGCACTCAGATGATTTGTATCAAGTGTTTTCTAGCTAAGTCTTTAATTACACTATTTATTACTATTTTTAGAAAAGTCAAAGCTAGTCAATTCTATAACAAATCAGTGACTATATTTATTGTATATTATTTCTTTGATTTAGTCTACTTAGCCCTTTAATAAACATAGGATTTACATACATCTAAGCCCTAAAAGGTTAAAATATTTGATGAACTCAACTTACTTCGAACATTGCACAAACCCTAACCCTAGATAGCCCTTGAGTTTACATTTCCAGAATTCAAATTTCAGATCCATACACTTTCTAATTTTATTTCATCTAATCATGGTAATAATGATAGAAGAGGTGTCTCATTTTTTGTTGCAAAGTTTAATACTTTCATTTGCATACTTATTCCCTTTAATTCAGAATGAACTCAGAAAAGACATAGACACATGCATACATGATGGTTCATATCAATTAAAGTGTTTGTCATGTTTCATTATTTCTTTAGCATGTTGTCTTTATCTTATGTGGAATGCAATTAAGACACCTATTTTTAATCACATAGAGAACACATTACATAAGATAATAATTGTACTACCTAAAATTAACAAGTCTCCTTTAGATGCATTTTGCTCTTTGGTTCACTTTGATTCCTTCCCTATCACTCCTAAACATAAGGAAACATCAGTGGTCTTACTTATCCCTCCTTTTCAATAACACACACCTAGCCACCTTCTCGCCTCTACTATTAGCTCTATGCTCTTAGTAGACCCATCAATCCAAGTTATGATGTCCACATGTGGTAACAAAGCTTGGCAGGTCAACAACACCCATGGCTATAGCTTTGCTCATCAAAGCAGTGCTTCATCAGATACAATTTCCATTTTAGAACTCCTATAGCATTCTGACACATACAAAGACATTTTATATGCTGCACTTAGTGACACTCAGGGGACTTAAACATCCAAGCCAACTTATGTTGCTTCCATAATTAATACTATGAAATGGATATAAGAGAATATTTATTTCAAGAGGGAAGATCTCCCACCTCAACACATCATATATTTACACCTACTTCTCTACATTGCATTACTAATTAACAAGGGAGGTGTCAAACAAGTTTTAGTCAACAATGGATCAGGATTGAACATTTGCAATAGCTCTTTTCTTCGACTTCTTAATATACATGCTAAGGATTTCAATCCTTTTGATATGAACATCTGAGGGTTTAGTAATATTTCACACAAAGTCATGGGTCAAATCACACTGAACTATACATTGGGTCCTAGAACACTACCTACCACATGTCAAGTTATGCCTAATGATCTTAATTACAATATCTTATTTAGAAGATCATGGATTAATGATATGCACACAGTTCCATCCACTTTACATGCATGTTTAAAATTCAACTACAAATGTAATATTTATACATGCCCTATGGATAAAGAACCATTCAAGTATTGCCAACATACAAAGTCTTTACACAATTATATTCCTACAAAACCACTCCAATTTACTATTTAAACAACACATATCACTCCCCCAGTTACTTCCAGAACAGAGGATAATAATTTCACTTATTTTGCATTGAGATATTTTCAAAAGATGGGTTACACAGGACAAAGCCTTGGCAAACATGGGCAAGGAATCCTTAATCCCATTGAGGCATATGATCAACAGGGTAGACAAGGACTTGGATATAGAGATAACACATCCAATGCCAAGTCCTCTCACAATATTTCTTAACATATCATGTTTTATCCACCTATACATGGGCAAACGATATGTTAAACTATGTTTCTACACTCTTAGTTGTTTACCCTAACCTTATCAATGATACAACTTCTCTAGATCTACCTACTTTTGACAAGTTTGCAATGATGAGGCTCTCTTAGAATTCTTAGGTGCTTATGAGGATCTTCCTTATACCATAATAATAGTTTTCATCATTCCACAAGTGGCCATACATACTTTGGTGAGCGTTCTAATGACTCAAATGATATGTTACCCAACACATATGATATTATCCCTACAACACCATACACTATGGATTGATCTACGTCACTTAATGAAGAAACAATTGAATTCAATTATGGCATAAATATTGATCCTTGCATCATATTATTGGTTGCTACCTTGCATAAATTAGAGGATATGGATATTTGTTAGATTTTAAAATATTTTTCTAAAGTATTTGCATGGGTTTATTTTGATATGCCTGATATTGATCCCTCAATCACAGTACACAGAATTACACTATATCCCGATGCCAAGCCAGTTAAATAAAAGATTTGAAAAATGTACCCCAAAGTTGCTTTTTAGTCAAAGATGAGATCCAATGGTTATTGGATGCTAGTTTTATTCGAACAGTTGCTCATCCATAATGGATGACCAATATTGTTCCTGTTATAAATCCTAACGACCAAATATGATGTTGTTGTGATTCTAGAGACCTAAACAAAGCATGTCCTAAGGATGACATTTCTTTACCCAACATTGATATGATAGTCAACTCCACATCAAGCTATGAGATGCTTTCCTTTATGGATGGTTTCACTAGATATAATCAAATTAATATCATTGAAGAAGACCAAAAAAATACTTCCTTCACCACACCATAGGGCACTTTTTGTTATATAGTCATGCTTTTTGGATTAGAACGCATAGGTGCAACATACCAATGGATAATGACACATATATTTCATGATCTCAATCATAAGATAGTTTAAGATTATGTTGATGATTTGCTTGCAAAATCAAAAGAGATACAACATCATGCAATAAATTTGTGACAAATTTTTGAGAGACAGGGAAAATACAATGTATGACTCAATCCCAAGAAATACATATTTGGGGTTTCATCAGGTAAACTTTTGGGATTCATAATATCCCAATGTAACATTGAGGTTGACCCCAAGAAAGTCAAAGCAATCATGGATATGCCTCCTCTTGAAAATTTAAAGCAACTTCACTCCCTCCAAGGCAAATTTTAGGGAATATACCATTTTGTGGTACAAATTACAAATAAGACCCAATCATTCACCAGATTACTTAAAAAGGATGTAAAATTTGAATGGGACATCACATGTCAAAAAAGCTTTGACACACTTAAACAATACTTAATAAACCCACCTATCTTGGTCCCACCAATCCCTGACAAGCCACTTCTAATTTACCTCTTAGTGACATATCATGTACTCAGTGCACTCCTAGCACAACACGATGATCAACATAAAGAGGGCCATTTACTACATTAGTCATACACTTGTTCATTATGAAATAAATTATCCATTAATCAAAAAACTTTGTTTGGCACTTGTATTTGCTACTCAGCAGCTCTGACACTAATGATTAATAATGAGACATATGTCATTACAAAAGTCAATCCTTTAAAGTTCCTCATCTCAAAACCATATCTCTCAAGCCATATTGCAAAATGGGTTATGTTACAAAATTTGACCTCAAAATTGTTTTACAAAAATCAGTAAAAAGGCTAGATAATTACAGATTAATTGGCAACAACCCCATTATTAGATACAAATATTATAAATGATGATTTTAGAGATGACTTCACAACATATAATACCACTTTAAATACATGAATAATGTTCTTTGATGGTTATGGATGTGCATCTAGGGTTAGAGCCAAAATTGTTTTCATTAATCCACTTGGGCACACAATACCCCTCACTTATTGACTCACTTTTTCATGTATCAACAACATCATAGAATACGAAGCTCTTTTTTTTGGCCTTCAAGTATCTCAGGCTCTCCAAATTAAATTAATTAAAGTTTACAGGGACTCGCAATTAATTATCAATCAAGTTACATATATCTACCAAACCAAAGAAGAATGCCTCATTCCCTATAAAAATATGGTTCAATGTCTATAGACTCAGTTTGATAATTTCTCTATCAAAAACATCCCACGTAAAGATAATTGTCATGTTGATGTAATGGCCAATGCCAAATCATTGATCCCCATTGACATAAATGAATATTAGGTTATTTTCACTATTAAATGATTATAATGTCCATTAGTGTCCTGTGTGAATCTCATAGCTCTAACAGTTCTAGTTACTGCTCGCAACAAAACACCATCTGAATGGTAATCTAAAATATATAATGTTTTACATAAATCTATTACACCTGATACTTTCCTGAGAAATGAAAAGCATAAACTATAGTGAAACTCCCTTTGATATGTCATTATTGGCAGGAACTTATTCAACATATCTTTTGAGGGACACTTACTTCGATGTTTGATAGTCGAGGAAGCTAAGTTGGCTATTAAACAAGGACATGATAGTGAATGTGGTGGTCATTTTAGCGGTAAAATAATGTCACACAAGTTACTTAGACAAGGTTATTATTGGCCAACCATGAAGCAAGAATGTTAGGAATACATCAATTTATGTGACAAATGTTAACACCATGGCAACCTACACCATGTACCTTTGCAACAACTTCAACCTATCATATCCCTTTAGTCGTTCATCTTATGGGGTTTTGACTTGATTAGTAAGATAAACCCAAAATTCGTAGGGGGTCACAAATTAATTATCACATCTACATAATTTTAATTAAAATGTTTATAATCCATCCTATTACAATCCATAAAGGGAGAAGATATATGTCATTTTTTCATGACCAATATTATTTTCCGTTTTGGCCTCCGAGTGGCCATAATCACAGAGAATGAAACCTCTTTCAAAGATAAAATGGTAATTTTTTTTGCACCAAATACAAAATCCAACACACATTCTCTACTTCATATTACCCACAGAGCAATGGTCAAGCAGAAGCAACAAACAAGACAATCAACATTATTCTCAATAAAATAGTTACCAAATTCAATGATGACTGGCACAATCAACTCATCTATGTATTATGGGCTTATCACATCAGTATATGCACACCAACATGAGCTACTCCTTATTCATTGGTATATGGAATATAAGCAGTTATCCAATTGGAGTTAGAAATCCCCTCCTTATGGGTCTCTTTAAAAGGGCTCATCATAGATGATTAGTACATAGAGAGATGTTTCCATGAATTAGAACAGTTGGATCACATGCACATTCAAGATGTTGAGCATCTCAGGGCATATCAGAAATGAATCTAGAGAACCTACAATAACTACATCCATAACATGGAATTCAAAGTCAATGATTTATTTTTAAAATAAAATCTCAGAAACGTTAATACCAAAGAAGAGAACAAAAGAAATTTTAAACCAAATTGGATCAGACTGTACATAATCATATAAAATCTTAGCCCAAAAGTATATTGTCTACTTCACTTAATTGTAAAACAATCAAAACCCCATTGAACATCATGCATCTAAAGAGATTCTACATATAAACACTCAACAATTTGCAACCCTTCTAAGGAAAGCTTCTACTTTTTTTTATCTAATTTCAACTTGAGAGTGTGCAATTGGATCTAGAGATGTAGGTTTTGATTTTGATTCTTAGCTTCATATACAATTTTAAGCTTAGCTCAAGTATCTTTTGTAGTTGTAGCACTACAGATATGAGGTTGTATTTCATCTGAAACACCAAACATGATTATTAACTTAGCTTTTTTATTAGCCTTGTCATATTTATGTTGTTGATCAACATATGTCGCATGTCTCAAGGTGTCATTAACCTTTGATTGACATAAGTTAGTTACTTGAGGTATTTCTTATGTATGATTAGTTGTATTGTGAGTCATAATCCCCTACATATTAAGATATTTAATCTCACTTAGTATTGTATAAATAATTAATTAGAATAATTAATTAATCCTAGCTATATTTGGAAGAAATATCTCAAGGTGTTATTAACCTTTGATTGACATAAGTTAGTTACTTAGGGTATTTCTTAGATGTGATTAGTTGTGTTATGAGTCATAATCCCCTACATATTAGGAGATTTAATCTCACTTAGTATTATATAAATAATTAATTAATCCTAGCTATTTTTGTAATAAATGTCTCAAGGTGTTATTAACTTCTGATTGACATAGGTTAGTTACTTGGGGTATTTTCTAAGTGTGATTAGTTATATTGTGAGTCATAATCCCCTACAGATTAAGAGATTTAATCTCACTTAGTATTGTATAAATAATTAATTAATCCTAGCTATTTTATAATAAATGTCTCAAGGTGTTACTAACCTTTGATTTACATAGGTTAATTACTTGGGGTATTTCTTAGGTGTGATTAGTTGTGTTATGAGTCATAATCCCCTATAGATTAAGAGATTTAATCTCGCTTAGTATTATATAAATAAGCACTTCTAGTAGTGCTTTAATTAATTCAATAAATGCAATTTCATTTGGCTTTCATTTGGTATTAGAGCAGGAAAATCCTGATAAGTCTTTTTGAAGCATTAGAGATTCGGTGGAGATCGAGATCCAAATATGTGTGATACTTGGATGCGTTATGCTGCTCCAATTTCAACCATCCCAAGCCGAAACACTACTAAAATTTTGTTCAATTTGTGGAAGGAGAAATTTTCAGGGTTTTGAAATCTTTATTTGACTTCATTCTATCATGCTATTTAAGATTTGGTATTTGAGGCTTTGAGTGTATATCTTCAGATCTAATATTCAAGATTTGTTTGTCAAATCTTGCATGTAAATTCAAGCAAGAGAGGGTTTGAAATTGTGTGTTTTTTTTAGATTTGAAATTTATATTAAATATTGATCAATTTTTATTGACAATATTAAAACTTTATATTTTCATCGACCTTCTATTTTTTTTAGATTCTTAAAGATTTCATATGACCATCCTAGATCTGCGATCTATTTAAAACCATGATAAAGTTTTGTTTTAATATCAATTTTTATTGATATTGAATACCACAAGGATCGATTGAATCGATGTTTATCACATTTAGATCAATTAAATATGCATGCTAGTTGATCAATGCAGGGGTTGGAGTTTTCTATTCAAAAAAAGACCAGCGATCTACCACTACCAATGTTATTATCAACCTGCAAGGAGGAGCAAAGAAAATATTGATTTAGCATTGGTGTTGAAGGTTTCTACATTGAGGAAACCATAGGGGATGGCTGCGCGCGGAGGTGGAAGTGGTGGCCCGTCGACAGGCCCCAGGAGGGAAGGAGCAATGCCTGGGGTAAGTTTGGCTGCTCAGCATGATTTTTACTCCAGCGAACGGACTAGACTAAGCAAGGTTAATGGATGCTTACTGAGGAGCCAGGACAGACCGATTCTGGTCGTACCCCAAGAGACAGTTCAGGAAGATGTTGAATATTTGTCTTCACACACCTTGATTTGCAAATTTCTGGGTATTAGAATCCCTGTGGCGGCTTTGGAAGCCTGGATTCGTCGATCCTGGGCCATTGAAGGGGATTTTGATATTATGTTGGCAGGGAATGGATATTTCCTGGTAAGTTTTTCTTCTGTGGCGGATAGAAATCATATTTTTGAAGGGGGCCCATACTTCTATGAGTGTGTGGAATTATTTCTTAAATCCTGGCATGTGGGTTTCAATTCTGCTGATGAACTCCCAACGTGTGTTCCAGTTTGGGTCTGTCTTCTGCAGCTTCCGTTGGAATTTTGGAGAGAGGACATTCTCAGGCAAATAGCGGCTATGCTGGGAACACCAACAGCTATTGCCCATCAATCATTGGACAAGAAGATGATTTCTTATGCTCGTATCTGTGTGGACATGGATTTATATAACCCACTGCCATACTCTATAGAGATTTGTATGGGTTCCCTATCATGGATTCAACAGATTGATTATGAAGCCATTCCCTTCAGGTGTAGAATTTGCCATGTATATGGGCACTTGCATCATCAATGCCCTCAGGCTGCCAAAGACAAAGGAACTGGACCTGATTCTTTAGCGCCAACCACAGCTTATGCTGGAAAAGAGAGTGGGCGTTCGGTTTTGCCAGAAAATGCAAAAACTCAATCAAACAAGCTGGGTAAAGGGGAAGGTTCAAAGAATGCAAGCCTGGCGCAGGGGTCAGGTGACCAAAATCATGCTGGGCAGGATGGATTCATACCAGTTCGAAGGCGAGCGAGAGGTCATGGACGGAAACGAGGGAATGCTGATAGGCAGGTTGACTTGGGGTTTAATAGATTTAAAGCCCTTGATTGTATGGCTCTTGAAGATGGTATCTCGATGGATGATCAGGAGGAGGATGTGAAGCAATCTAAGCAATTGGCTAACCTCCACGAAGTTCAAGATATGATGATCCAAGCGCCTTTGGATAGAGATTTGAGACAGGAGGAAGGAATGCTTGAGGCTTCGTGTGAGATGAAAGAGAAAGAAGGTAAATGGGCTAATGTGGTCAAGGAAGGGGATGCTGGGAAAAAAGAAAAAAGACCTGCCTTGGCACTTGGGCTAATGCAAAAACAATTCAAAAAGGCCACCTCTGCTGCTCTTTCCAAAGGTGGGTGTAGAAAGGATCAAGATAAACTTAAAATTACAGGTGATTTGTTGGTGGAGGCTGGGGTTGTTAAAACCTTGGATGAGCATTTCCCCCAATCTAATCAATGATAGTCTTATCATGGAATGTAAGGGGTTTGAATAGCTCCCCTAGACAAAAAGCTATATGAAGCTTGGTGTGGAATCATACTCCAGATATTTTATGTATTCAGGAGACTAAATTGTCGATTGACTCACTTTTTGCTTATACGCCAAATATCTGGCCTACAGGACAGTGGCAATGTATAGGTGCTCGGGGCAGTTCGGGAGGTTTAGCTATGGGATGGGACCCAAGGAAAATTCTGCCCATGTACTGGATTGCCAGTATATCAACCTTGTCAGTGGTGGCATCCTCTTTTGAAACAGGTGAATTGTGCTTGATCACCACAGTGTATGCGCCTGTGGATATTGATGGACAACTACAGCTTTGGGAACACATCTGCTACATCCGAACGTGCCATCCATTCCTACCATGGATAGTTGCAAGTGACTTTAATGCGGTGCTGAGTCTGGAGGAGAAAAGAGGAGGGCTGAACCGGCTAGGCCCTTCTTCGGAATGCCTTCGCCATAATGTTGAAATGCTATGCCTTTCTGATGTTAGACCTTTGAATGGACTATTCACCTGGTGCAACAGAAGATCAGGTAATGCTGCCATCTCTAAACGCCTTGATAGATTTTTAGTTTCTTGTTTTTGGCAGTCTAGTGCTATGTCACTCACCTCTGAAATCTTGGATTGGAGAGGTTCTGACCACTGGCCTATTAAGTTGTCCATTGGTTATATTAACGGTCCCAAAAAGTCGCCATTTAAATTTCAGTTGATGTGGCTTCGGGATCCATCTCTCCATGATTGCATTGGCTAATGGTGGAGGCAAGGAGGCCCTGCATATGGGACAATGATGTATTTTTTTCTTAAAAAACTTCAGTATGTTAAAAGAAAGTTGCAGATTTGGAATAGAACTTGCTTTGGAAACTTAAATTGTAAGAAGAAGAAGGCTCAAGACCAGCTAGATGAAATCACCAGGCAGATAAGAGATGAGGGACTTTTGGACAACCTTCATTTGGAGGAAGCTAGAGCTGCAAATGTCTTAGCGGAATGGGAACTCCGGGAAGAAATATATTGGAAACAGAATGCCCGCATTGATTGGCTCCATGAGGGAGACAAGAACACGGCCTTTTTCCATAATTCTATTCAGGCACGCTGTAACAGGAATTTTATTACTTCTCTTGTTACTCAGGATGGGACTTGTCTAACCTCCTCCCAAGCTATTAACATGGAAGCTATCCGGTACTTTTCTGAACTCTTTACCAGTGATCCAGTACCAGATGAAGGGGCAGAAAATACTGTTTTAGATTGCATTCCATCATTGGTGAATGAAGATATGAATGAGAGACTTATGCGGCCAATTGCTTTGGCTGAAGTAGAGGAGGCGGTTTTCAACATGAAGAGAGGCAAAGCCCCTGGGCCAGATGGATTTTCGGCTGAATTCTTCCAAGACTTTTGGGATATCATAAAGCGAGATTTGATGGAAGTGATTCAGGGATCTTATGCCAGCAAGGAAATGCTCAGAGCCTTGAATGCTACATTCTTAGCTCTTATTCCAAAGACGGAGCAGGCTGATAAATTGGAAATGTATAGGCCCATTGTGCTTTGCAATGTGATCTACAAAATCATTTCTAAACTTATTGCACAAAGGCTGAAAGGACTCCTCCCTTGTCTTATATCGGAGGAACAAGGGGGTTTTGTTGCAGGAAAACAGATATTGGATGGTGTGGTGATAGCTTCGGAGGCCATTCAGAGTAATTCACAAGAGAGGGCAATGTTCATTAAGCTTGACCTTGCCAAAGCCTATGACAGAGTTAGCTGGAGATTCTTGAGCAAAATACTCTTGGAGTTTGGCTTCAATCAGGATTGGATTAGTTGGGTGCTCAGTTGTATTACTATGCCCTCCTTTTCGGTCCTTATAAATGGAACACCCTCTGAGCTTTTTAGTGCCTCAAGAGGCCTTCGTCAAGGAGATCCGCTTTCACCGTACCTGTTCATCATTATGGCTGAGGGGTTGGGATGGCTCTTCAAAGATCGGGTCTCTCGAAATATCTTACATGGCTGGAAATGGGGGAGAGAGATAACCCCCTGACCCACCTTCAATTTGTTGATGATACTATCTTAGTTGGTAGAGCTCGAATCAGGGAAGCGAAAGCTTTCCGCCTCACCCTGGATAATTATTTGCAGGCTTCTGGACAAAAGATAAATGATCATAAGTCCTCAATCTTCTTCTTTAATACGCTCGAGTCTATTCAGAGAAGGATAGCTGCCATACTGAGGTTCCAGACTCAAACACTTCCGGTGATTTACCTGGGTATTCCCATAGTTGTGGGAAGGCAGCCTAGGCTATTTTGGCAAAATGTGTTGGACAAGCTAAGGCAGAAAATTAGTCATTGGACTCACCGATGGCTATCTACTGCTGGTAGAGTGATTCTCCTTCAATCAGTTATTCAGGTGTTACCTATATATCATAGCATGGTGCAGACAGCTCCAGCGTACTTCCTAAAGGAATATGATGCCCTCTCTAGGAAGTTTCTTTGGAGCGGGAATCTACAAAATACGAAATGGAGTCTTATCAATTGGGCTACGGTGTGCAGACCAAAGCAAGATGGAGGACTTGGATTACGCTCGGCTATTTTGGCCAGCCAAGCTTTCGCTGCCAAGCTATATTGGAGGTGGTGCTCTAATCAATCCTCCCTATGGGCCCGCATATTGACAGCGAAATACTTTTCAGGAATTGCATCCCATGATATATCCAGACTCCCTCTTGAGGGGAGAGGCTTGATGGTGTGGGGCACCCTTAAGGCTGGAGCGCAGTTAGTGAAGCAGAGCCTTTTTTGGGTATGCAATAGTGGAACTGAAGCCTTCTTCTGGGAAGACTCATGGGATGGTGCGCCACCCCTATTAGTTTCACATCCACATTTACAGGCTCTTACTGATTCCTTTCATGCTGCTGGCTGGAACACTGTGATGCATTATAAAGAAGTTGTTAGCATGGGTATGTCTATTGGGTACAGATGGAAAAACTCCTCCAATTGGCCACCGGGAGGTTCGGCTGAGGAAAAGCGAGAATTAACTCAAATCCTTGAGTCCAGAGGATGTAATTCATTGCAAGGATGTGATGTTCTTGCCTGGGTGGAGATGCTACAGGACAGTATTCGATTTCTGCAAGGTATATGACTTTGGTTAACCAAACTCTCAATGGAGATCAGTTCTTTTGGGAGAAAAAGGTGTGGAGCCAGATTTCTTGGCCCAAATGTAATTTTTTTATGTGGCTCCTTACACACAACAAATGCCTCACCTGGGACAATTTGTGCAAGCGTGGCTTTCAGGGGCCATCTATCTGTGTTTTATGTCATAATAGTGAAGAGATAGGGGCGCACTTATTCTTTCAATGCCCATTTGCTAAACAGGTCTGGCACCTGTGGTGGATTACCTGGGGCGTCCCCTGCCGCCATGTCCATTCGTTGATTGAATTTTGGAACAAACTGGGTCATGCTCCAGCAAGGAGTACCATCTTACAAAATGCCTGGACTGTTGGTCCGTCATTCATCTTATGGAACTTATGGCTAGAAAGAAATAGGAGATTATTCAGGGGCGCGCAGCTCGAGCTGAGGTCGTTGTGGACAAAAATTCTGAATTTGTTGCAGGAAACATTGCAGTTTAAATGTATGAGTGGTGCTGACCTGGACATTGAAACGGCTGGATTCTTCAAGCGCCTGGGATTGGTCCTGAGCACGAGCTTGGATTTTGTGATGGGCAAAACTTCGGCGAATGGGAGATGTCAGAAGGTGCGCCCTGTCAACAGAACCGGCTGTTGGACTCCCCCTGACGCTGGCGTGGTAAAAATAAACACAGACGGTTCCTCACGGGGGAACCCAGGTGACGCTGGAATAGGTGGTATTGCCCGGGATTGTTCTGGGAATATCAAGTTTCTTTTTTCGATTTACAAACGCTGTCACACAAATAACCATATGGAAGTAATGGCGATCCTGGAGGCTATGAAATTCTGCTGTCAACAGGGATGTTATGATGTTATCTGCGAATCTGATTCGCAAGTGGTGATTAACTTGGTGAATAACGGACATACAGGTAAAGTGGATTGGCATTTAAGTGTTATTGTCCACCAGATTAGGCATTTAAGTACTTCCTTCAATTCAAGTTCTTTCAAACACATTCCCCGGGAATGGAATGGTGTTGCTGATCGCCTTGCCAAATGGGCATCGGAGAGTGGTCCTATTTGGAATATTACGGATCAGGGAATGCTCCATGTTAGTATGTATCAGGAACTGGTTCACATGGTGGACCAGGAAAACAATTTGTAACTGCTGTCTTATCCTTGTTCTTAATAAATTTTTACCCCCGTTTAGTTAAAAAAAAGGTTTCTACATTGAAGAGAGACAACAAAAATCTACATGCAAGAGAGATGTGCTAAAGCGTTTCAATTGTTGCTTGCAAGTTTGGTGCTCTATTTATCCAGGCCATTTCAGCTATGGGGTTGAACTCTACCTGAAACGTGCTCTCAAAATCTGCAGCGTCCAACTTTGCAACGACCATCGACCCACACGATAATCAAATCAAAGCCAAAATCAAAGGTATTTGGTTTATCGATTGAGTTTTGTGATGGATCTATTTGTTAGATAAACGTCAGATCTGATTGTTAAGATATGCGTTCCAAGGCTCTCCACCACTACTCAGCCTTCCATTTTTTCATTGACAGTCAAAGATCTACACTTTTGTCCAAGCATCTACCTGCAAACAAGAAGTTTTGGTGTTGGAGCAAGGAATAGAGGTGCTGGTATTGTTTTTTTTTTCTATTCTTTTATGTCTGGACTGTGTGGAGAGTGGCGCCAGATGTGCATGGTGAGAGGTGTTTGAGAGGAAAGACGTCATCTTTGGTGGACTGCAATTTTTTGAGAAATCTAAATCTTAGTGGTAGTTATTTTTCTTCAACCAATTACTAACAAACAAAAATCCACCTCTTATTCCTCTTTACACAACTAAAAAATCATTATTTTTTGTTACATGCTGAAATTTTTTTAAAAGAGGAAGTCAAAATCCATTGCATGCATACCTAGGCAATCAAGAAAATTATTTTTCACTTCTATTGACTTATATAAATCCATGGCAAAATTCTAGTTCCAATGAGTGGTTGAACTAATATATTCTTTTCTGATTTGACCTCACAACTCAATTTTTAGTATTTTTAATTGATTTGACTAATTTTTACGAGAAATCAAAACACTTATAACTTTTGAATCGTAATTTGAATTTGAGTTCCATTTTTTTAAAAGTGTATATTTTTAGATTCTATATTTATTGGTGTCATTACATTGTAAAAATAAAATGGAAAAATTGTAACATCTTTTGTTCGTCATATACATTTTCGGTTGAAACTGACGTCCAGTTTTTCATTGCATTTTTGGATACATTTTTTGGCTGATTTCGATGTCCACTGTGTGTTTGTAAGTGATTTGTCATCTTTATGTCTGCATTTTTGCATTTTCTTTACATTTTTCAAATGCACATTTCATTTTTGCACTTGACAACACACTTGTAATTTGTCATATGCAACTTGCAAAATGTCTGGGTCTAGACCACATTTTATGCTTCCAGACACATAATTGCTTCACAGTGATAATTATGCAACATGGAAAATAAAAGTACAAACACATTTTGAGTTTCAAGATATTTGGTTAGTAGTAGAAGGCACATGAGTTAGACATGCAACAGATGTTGATTAACAACATAAATATGACAAGGCTAATAAAAAGGTTAAGTTAATAATCACGTTTGGTGTTTCGAACAAGGTAAAACCTCATATCCATAGTTCTATAACTATAAAAGATGCTTGTGATAAGCTTAAAAATATATATGAAGCTAAGAATCAAAATCAAATCTTGCATCTTCGGAGCCAATTAAACACTCTCAAGCTCAAATCAAACGAAAAAGTAGAAGCTTTCCTTAGAAGGGTTGAAACTTTGTGAGCTTCACTTCAATCTTTGGGAAAACCGGTGACAGATGATTCTTTGGTCCCTATAGTCCTTAGAGCACTGCCTCCCATATATAGGATCTTTGTGACCACATTGAATGTCATATGACAAAAACCAACATTTGAGGTGTTGGTAAATTTGTTGCAACAAGAGGAAGCCATTCATAATTTAGAGGAAGCAGACGATGAGAATACACTCGCATCAAATCAAAAAGGGAAGAAACCCATGAAGGGTCAAAAGTAATCTCCAATGTAGAATAAAGAACAATACTAATAAAAGAATAATTCACGTTCTCTTAAAACATGCCAAATTTGTGGAAAACAGGTACATGACTTGAAACATTGTTGGTACAACTCTTTTCAACAGGGCTCATCAAACAAGAAGCCCTCTTTCAAAAAATCACCACAAACATAAAATAAGCAACCACAACAACAAAATAGGTGGAAATAGAAAAATTCAAAGCCTAAACAACATGGCAATGTTGCCAAAGATAATGATTCTTCCAATGAGGAATATGATTTAACTACTCAAACATATAAGTCTACCAATCATCTAAGTGCAGTTTGGTATGTTGATTCTGGAGCAACCAGACACATGATAGGGAGAAAATACTGGTGTTCTACTTTGAAAAAAATATAATCAAAGAGAAATGTTTCACTTAGAGATGATACCTCATATACAATACAAGGTACTAGTGACATCAAACTTCAACCTGGAAACATGAATTATAACATTTCAAATGTTCTATATGTTTCAAGACTTACAAAAAAATTATTGTATGTTAATTAGCTATTTGACAACAACCTCATGGTTGAATTTGATCACCAAAATGGTTTAAAAAATTTCCACATTAAAGACAAGTCTAGACATTTCAAAGTGATTTTCAAGGCTTCCAACATTGGCAAAATGTTTCATCTTGACTTTGTTCAAAATGATCATCAAGCACTTGTGGTCAAAGATAGGTAACTAGGTAATTTATGGCATAAAAGATATGGTCACTTGAGTTATGGTTATTTGGTTCAATTGAGCAAACACAATATGGTTCGTGGTCTTCCCAAACTCAAGCAATCTTCTGAAATAAGTACCAATTACTTAGTAGGAAAATAAAGAAGAGCACCTTTTGGAAAGACTAAGTATCAGTCACTTGGTAAGTTAGATTTGGTGCACACCGATCTTTGTGGACATTTTTCTCCCAGTCTCAAAGGATACAAATACTTTCATCTTTTTGTGGATAATTACTCATGGAAAATGTGAGTATATTTATTGAAGACTAAGGATCTATCTTTTCAAGTCTTTAAAGAATTCAAGGCCATAGTTGAAAATGAAACTGATAGGAAAATCAAGACCCTCTACTTAAATTGTGGGGGGAATACACCAGTAAAGAATTCTCAATCTGTCTCAATGTGAATGGAATCAATCACCAATTGACAGTGCCATATTCACCTCAGCATAATGGAGTTATAGAAAGGTGTAACATAATCATTATGAAAATGTTTCATAGCATGGTTAAGAATGCAAAATTTCCTAATATATATTAGGTAGAAGCTTTTCACACTACAGTCTACTTGTTGAATAGGTCACCCACCAAAACTTTTGATGAAATCACACCACATGAATCTTGGATAAGGAATAAACCAAAGGTAATGCACCTTTGAGTTTTCGGTTGCAAGGCATATATGCATGTTCCTAAAAAGAAAAGAAAGAAGTTGGATAAGATAACAAATAAATCTATTTTTGTGGGATACAATGCACAATCAAAGGCATACAGCCTCCTTGATCCAGAAATAAAGAATGTACTAATCAATAGAGATGTAATGTTTGATGAAAAGAGTGCAATCAATCCACCTTCCACATAGGCAAATGATACAGGGAAAAGTCTTATAATATTTTTAGATAGTGATGGTGAAAGTGAAAAGGAAGATAGTCAAACATGACCTCCAACACCACCACCTACAGTTCAACGTATGAACAAGTGGTATACAAGTACTATATGAGATGCTAACTTGAATGGAGTACCAGATACATCCAATTCAAGACCAAAGATTGGAAACATGGCTTGAGAAGAGGTTAATATGGACCTTATGAGTATTGTGCAAGAAACATATGAGCCCTCTACAATAACAAAAGCCCTATAGTATAGACCTTGGAAAGATGCCATGGATGCAAAATATCAGTCACTGATGAAGAATAACACTTGGAAGCTTATTGATCTTCCACCAAAGAAGAAGCCCATTGGATGCAAATGGGTCTTTAAAACTAAGTACAAAGTAGATGGTAGTATTGATAAGTACAAGGCAATGTTTGTTTAAAAAGGGTATGCTCAAAAAGAAGGCATTGACTATGAGGAGACTTTTGCTCCCATAGCTAAGATAAGGACTACCAAAATGATTTTTGCTATGGATGCACAGTTTAGATGAAAAGTTCATCAAATGGACATAAAAAGTGTCTTTCTCAATGTTTATTTGAAAGAGGAAGTCTACATGACTCAACCTAAAGGATTTATGGTACCTAATTAGGAACAAAAAGTGTGTAGGCTTGTCAAATCTCTTTATGGGCTAAAACATGATCCTCAAGCCTAGTACATCAAGATTGATGAGCATCTCATACAATATGGATTCAATAGGAGTCTATATGATCCTAACCTCTACCTCAAAAAATATGGGGGGGGGGGAAGTTTTTATAGTAATTGATTATGTTGATGATATAGTTATCATTGGTAGCACAGTGAAGATGATCAATGCAACTAAGAATGATCTCAAGTGATTGTTCAACATGACAGATTAGGCTACTACACTATTATCTTGGTTTGGAGGTATGGCAGAAGGAACATTACATTTTTTTTCACATATGAAGTATACCAAGATATTGATCAAGAAATTTAGGATAATGGACTATAAGCCTATTACAACACCTATGGAGACAAGACTTTAGTTGTCTCATACAGATCCATCACCAGAAGTAAATGTAAATTTCTATTGGCAGTTGATTGGGAGTCTCATTTATTTGACATATACTAGACTAGATATTAACTATGTTGTTAGCTATATTTCTTGATTCACGTAGGAACCAAAGGTGACACATTGGAAAGAAACAAAGTGGTTATTGAGATATATTAAAGGTATAGTTGAGTATGTCCTAGAGTACAATAAGAATGATAAGTTCTTCTTGATAGGATACATGGATGCAAATCATGCAAGTTCTATTGATGATAGGAAATCCACATCTGTATCTATGTTCTTTCTAGGATCTTGTCCGATTTCAAGGGGAAGTAAGAAGCAAAATTATGTTTCTAAATCTTCCATAGAGGTAGAATATCACACTCTAGTAGGATCTATCTACGAAGTGATGTGGATACATTGCATTATTTCAGGACTTGGAGTTCCACAGACTCAACCTACAGTTCTGACTTGTGAGAATCAAGATGTTCTACATCTTGTTTTCAATCCAGTGTTTCATGAGAGAACCAAACACATAGAGGTTCAGATTCATTTCATACATAAACATGTTCAACATCACAACATACAACTCCATTATTATCTCACTCAAGATTAATGTTTAGATGTCTTCACAAAGTCACTTGCATGTGATAAATTTGAGGCATTCAGGAATTCTCTCTCTTCTTCTCTTCAGGGTATGATCAATTAAGGGGAAAATGTTAGAATAATTAATTAATCCTAGCTATTTTTGTAATAAATGTCTCAAGGTGTTATTAATCTTTGATTGACATAAGTTAGTTACTTGAGGTATTTTCTAAGTGTGATTAGTTGTGTTGCGAGTCATAATCCCTTATAAATTAGAAGATTTAATCTCACTTAGTATTGTATAAATAAGCACCTCCAGTAGTTCTTTAATTAATTCAGTTAATGTAATTCCATCCATATTTTTGAGAACAAATGAAATTTTAAACTAAATTGGATTGGACTATACATAATCATAGAAAAGCTTAGCCCAAACGTATACTGTCTAACTTCACTTAATGGTAATGTAATCAAACCCCCATTGAACATCATGCATCTAAGGATATTTTACATATAAACACTCAACAATTTATTATTCATATTGTTTGTACATAGCTTATTTCCAAAAAATACCAAAATAATATAATATATCAAAAACATAAAAAAATTCAAATAATTACTCTGAACATAAAAAAATTTAGATTGTATGCATTGTTATGTTTACACTTCTTATATTTGTCGGACACTATATATGCTAGCTATCTTAGTATAGTCAATTTTATCATACATACATGTTTCACTTGTTCTTGTCGAATGTTTGCAGGACTCGGGTCCACTACACTGATACAGACTTGCCATTATATACCCACTAGGGGCATATACACCGATACATGGGTCCTTACTTGACACATTCACCCACTTGGGGGCATCCTATACATAATTTTGACTATGAGGTTTTATCTTTCTATATTTTACATCCCAGTGCTAGCATTGTTATATCTTGATATTGATCATGCTACTCTTACTCAAATTTTTTGTTATGTATCACTACTTTAGACTCAACATATGTATATCCTAGTGCTTACATAAATTTGTATTCCATATTCATGCATACTTTCATTTTTAGCTTACCTAGTTTAGACTTGAATTTATTTCCATGATTTTTCTAGCATTTGAATATGCCATTATTCTTTGGCTCTACGCCACTTCTATTCAGAGTATATATGCTTTGGACATGTGCCCATGTCATTGTGTGTATTTTTTTGATTGTGTATGTAGACATTTGAACATGTCCTTCTATGTGGTTTTAATCCAAATTACTTATTGCTTACATATGTGAACATTTGAACATGCCCTTGTATATCTTATTTTCTCAGATTTAATGACATGTGCCCATGTCCCTTGTATTGTGGCCCCTTGACCTGCTCTACGTGACTCATTTGTTTTGTATGTATAATTTATTGTATGTGTCATGGCCATGACACTTATCTTTCCTTGTTACAAACACCAATTTTTGATGTCGTGAGGGACATCATGCTTTTACCCTCCCTACTTAGGTGTTGTGATGCAGATCATGCCCCATCCCCTTAGGTAACTACCCAATTTTATTCATATTTATTGTTACATACATTGTTACATCTAACTTGACACCCTTGTAAATACTAGACATGACATACATCTTACTTTACATATTTATGCTCAAATTATCTTACATTCTAATATTATGTATGCACACTATATTGGATTATCACACAATTATCATATATGCTCCAACTAATACACATTTTTGTAGATCTTTTTTCTTTTGAGGACAGTTCTTGCATAGGTTCAACAACTCCCCTCAAAAGAGGAGGCATTCATAGGGGTTTGTTATAGATATTAGGTGCTTATATTGCTCTCACGGCACATTTTTCAGTACACAGGCTCAGTTATAGAAAATTAGACATAGATAAACATAGTGGGAAAATAGAGACCCAAAAAGTAATACATGTTTGCACAGATTCAGTTACAAATTTATCAGATATACTTAATTTTGCTCAGCTTCATACTAGTTTAGCTAAAATTTATATTAGTTTGCTCATATTAGGGGCATCATGCATGGAATGATCATTTCCATATTTAGTTAAGATACTCAGATACAATTTATTACAACTCACTCCAAAATCCATATACTTAGATATCATATTTGGGAGCATATGCATGACATATTATTTTCATATGTTCACTTGCACACTGATTGATCAAATGGAATGACAAATTATTATTCATTCTCTACATTGTATACACTTGACATCATATTCCATGTTGCATGTCAGTTTCATGCCTTACTCCATCTGTAGTGCTTGGCATTCCCAAGTGACCCGTAGCTACCTAATATACCTGAGTCATCATAAAGCTAACATACACAATTAGACATTTACATTACTTTACATAGTTTAGTTTCATATGCATCTACTACACATAGGTGGGCAGTGATGGAGTCATAACCTACATGAATTCTTAAGGCACCCACATGAGAGGGTTGGACACACTATCAGCCCAATCAAAGCTATTTCATAAGTCATGATCCACCAAACAGGGGTGGACAATTATGGATTCAAAATTGGATTGAGCTCTTGAGCCACCCACATATAAGGATCGAGCAAGCCATCAGTGCAATCCAAGCTATTTAATGATTGATCACTATATACATGTACACACATATGTTGTCACCAGGTTTATGCATTGGTTCACGTACCCAATGAGGTGTACTTGTTCATTTCCTATCTCTTATCCCTTTACCAGTTTTACTCAACTTTACTTCTTTACTCAATTTATTATTTCTTTTGATATCTCTTAAGGACTAATTTATGCATGTTTTGTTTTTAGGATAGGAATTGGAGCATGCTTCACATACTCAGACCTAGCTTCATGGACTTCATTTCCTAGGTAAGTCTAGGTACACTTCTTTGTCCTTTATCCTAGTCATTTCACTTTGTTGTATTCATAGAATAAATGGGAGGCAAATATAATCACCCAAAAGTGGTATTTGAGTGCTACTTGAGGCTACCTATCCCTAACTTAGCCCTAGACATATCCTAGAGCCTATTGTCACACTTATCCAACCTTTGTGTGGGCCATAGGAATCTCTAGTCAACTCCAACACAATCATAGACCCTCATTTCTTGATCTTGGCCCTTCGTGCCTAGTGTTCTACTAGCTAGACACAAGCGCCATAATAAGAACACTAGCACCACATGGTGCTAGTGTTCCCAAAATGGAATTAATGTTCTTTGCCTTAGCTTTTCCCAAATAGATATCTTTTCAAAACTAAAGCCTTCAAAGGTCGGCTTAGACATCTTTTATCATATATATATATATATATATATATATATATATATATATATATATATATATATATATATATATATATAGTTTTGTTACTTATGCAAATGATAAAAGATGTCTAGGCTGACCTTAGAAGGCTATATATATGTGTGTGATTTTTATCCCTCTAACCACTAGATGGAAATCAAATTCAAAATACACATCAAAACACAAAATAACTTGATGACAATTAAGGTTATCAATCCCTATTATACCCTACTTATGCATACCACCATCTACAACAACCCTAGTCTCAATCACACTCAAGGCCACTATCATCTTAGAATCATTTTCACTTGCACCAACACTTAGGTGGGGAGAACTACATCGAGAGTGATACCTCTTCGAAGTATTGGTATATAGGCAACTCTCTTCACAATGGGGTGTTGAAGATGTCTAGCCTACCCTTTTAATGAACACACTTTTTAGTACATGCCCTAGTTATATGGAGGATTAGGGTTTGCATAATAAATTAATTATTATAATCATAATACATGGTTCTATAATTTGTGTATTGGAACAGACCCCAAACATCTAGACATAGGTGCACCCAAAAGTGTGGGATAATCATGCACAAAAGACACTACTGCCAATATCAAGACACTACTATCACTTTGCTAATTATGGAACTATTGTCCAAGTATGGCACTACTATTCAGGATGGGTTCTAACATAAGGATTTAATTTATGACACTCAAACTAGCTTCCATCTCAGTTTCTAGCACTCATATCATTTATATCAAGGGTTTTCTAGCTAAGTCTTTAATTGCACTATTTATTACTATTTTTAGAAAGTCAAAGATAATCAATATTGTAACAAATTAGTGACTGAATTTATTACATATTATTTTCATTATTTAATCTACTCAACTATTTAACAAATATGATTTACATACATCTGAGTCCTAAAAGGTTAAAATAGGATATTTCTTTGATTTCCTTCTCCCTTTCCAAATATTATCTCTCCAATGTTTTTTTTAAGCTAATAAAGCAAATGCTTCCATGTCCTTTTTAGGGATTTCCCTTTGATCCCTGCCAAATTTATGTTCTCTTTTATATAGCCTCTAACTTATTTTTATTAATCTTCTCCAACAATTATTCTTTCTTAGTCATTTATATTAGAGCCTTTGTCTTTTGTTTAGTTATTAATTATCTTTATTGTTGATTTTATAGGGCTTTAATCTCTTCTATCATTATCTATTTTTTTTGCAATCATTTTATTGATTTCTTCTTCTTACAAGGCCCTAACGACATCCTTGGATTTTTTCCTTTCTTCTTTGATTACTATTATGCATTCTTGTAACTGGACGAAAGTAGAATCAAGGATATCATCATAAAAGAGGGATTTTATCAATATATTATATAATTACTTCAAGGATTTTTACTTTATTGACCTAATTATTTGTGACAATATACCAATTTATGACCTTCTTTACTTGAATGTGGCTCTTGAGTTGTCGTATGAGGGTTTTCCTAAGATCAATAGGCTCACTTAGGTCCTCTTTTTTTGTTGAAAAAGGCCAAAACATATCGTTTCCTTTTATTCCATATTTGTCTATCTTGAAATAAAAAGGTGACTAAGCCCTCTTTCACCTATGGTGATGTTGTCGGCTCTTTATGCATTTTATTATTGTGCTTTAATTTTTTGCCTTTTTCTTGGTTATTAAAGAGATAGACTTCCTTTTATTTTTCCACTACTCACATAAACTAATGTCTCCCCTATGGCACCCATGGAAGAATTAGTGTAAAATTTAGGCCATTCTTGTGTTTTAACCTTACACCATACCATATAGGGTCTCTCTCCGCCTCACTGTCATGACCACACCTACCCATTACTTTGATTATTGACTGTTTATTGATACTATTATGATTTTTAGACATTATATTATGGATATCACGATTCATTTTAGAATATTTAATTTGGTTTTAAATTTATCTTTATACAACATTATATTATGTACTTGTATAATTTTGATGATGATCAGATATTATTGATGCCTTTGTGGGTTTGGTTACATGTTCATTATAAATAAGTGTAGGTTGGTTCTAGAAGCTTGTGTAAAATGACAAATGTGAAGTACGTAGTGAATGTTAAAGCATTAGGCAATGGTATCACTATCCTAAACAAGTCTTTTTATTGTTAATATTAAGTTATGTCAATTCTCTTTGATTATCAGTCTTGTGTTTATAGAATTCCTTTGATATTGTGTTTTATATTTTTTCTTTATTGTTGTCATTTTGAGTAACCAAAAACACATTGGGATGAAAATGTGTTTGTTCTAGTTTAAATATAAAGAGTTATAAAAAGGCCAAATACAAATAGCATCTAAATATAAAGAAAAGTTTTTAAAGGTCATAAGACATTTGATAAGTTTTATGATTCTGTACTCTAAGACTAGTTTAGGTCCAAGTGACAATGGCAAGTGTTTACAAGAAAGGGTTGGTATCATAATCTTACAAGTCCATGATCAAATTGAGGCAATTAAATAATATGAAGTTCTTAAAATGACTAAACTATTGTATAGTTTGTAATATTCCATGAAAGGACTAAGAAATAATGAACATTAAACCAAGAAACAACTATGCTTTGAAAGTCTAAGGTGATGGCATTAGTTGAAATGCAACCATAAGTCATAGAGACTTAGATTGATGGAATGTTATGTTTCACCATGGTTAAGTAACCCTAACCATTAATGGATTAAGTGGTTGAATTTGGACATACTCTATTAGTGTTATCTTTTGATAGTTTCATTTTGATGGCTTGGTGGATGGAGTGCATGTCAATTTCTAATGGTTATATACAAGAAGTTGAGGGTTTTGAAATCAACTTCATGACTGTAGAATCTAAGAATGTAATTTTTGAGGTGGGAGTTCCATTTGGTGGAATGAGGAGCTCAACTAAATATAACTTAGATAACATAAAAATGTAATATAAAGAAGAGAAACAGAAAAAAAAAGAGGATGACTGTGGTGGAAAAGAATAAAAAGAAGCAATAGGATTTGGGTTGAGCCTTTCTGGTATCACATTGGGTATTAATAAAAAGTGTATTATAAAAATATTTTTTATGAATACATATGTTATTAGGTGCTTTCTTAGTTTAAATAAACTAATGGTTTAAGGTTTGGAAGCATATGGGCTCCTGAATGGACCTAAATCCAATTATTGTTTTAAAAAAATGAAGTGAAGAGTGTGAGACTCTATGATAAGAGTCATTGTATCAAATGCACTTTAAATTAATTTTTGACACCTAAATTACCTATTCATGCTTTAAGTAAGATGGAAATACAGGCTAATAATTTGTAATATGGAAGCCAAACTGGCTTATCAGACTATGTGAGGACTGTGAGAAAGAATCTCAAGAAATTAGTTTGTAAGACCAATGATTGCCACTATTAAAAATGATATATATATTGGAGGATGATATATAGGTCTCATGTAAACTATTAATATTAATGATATGTCATGAAAATTCCCTTGTAAGTTCTAAATACAATGTTCTTCATGACTGTGTCTTTGGAGCACTTAGGCAATTTTGAGTAGTCATCTTGTAGAGATGAGTTTGAGGTATTTTGGATATATTTGGATAATCCAATGCATATGATGATTTTATATAAATCTTTTAGGTTCATTATAATTCATTGAGAGTTATGGTTTGTTCCTGTTTAAGTGTTGATAGTCAAATGTTTTTGACTGCACATTGGCAGTGTTTGACAGTTCTGAGAGGTCATATTGCAAGAATGTATTTGAGGTATTTTTCTTTATTTGGTGATGTACAATGGACATGGTGGTGGTCATGGAGTAATGAATTTTATATCCATGTATTTTAATGACATTTTTGTGTGGAATATTTGGTCATATGCTTTAAATATTCAAGTTAGACTTTTTTGTGTGTAAAGGCCTAATTACAAGTAGGCTTAATGGCATGGTTCAAAGAGTGATTTGGACTAATAGGTGGTGTGGACCCAAGGTGAGCCTAATAGAGGTCTATTGAATTTATATGTGAATTTTTTCATTCTTTATAAGAGGATAAATTTTTTCTAAGTAGTACAAGTGTAATGTGTGGTTAAGACATACCTAATTGCATTACATCTCCTTTATGCCTAATGGTGATTTTGGCTCTTGTAAGTAATGGCCAACCTATGTAATTATTGTTTCACTTGTGAAACATGTGTACTACCCCATTCCAAGGGAAATTAATTTATGGAAATATGTTTAGCTGACCAAGGTTGGAAAGAGTAAGTGATGTGTATAAAAGTAATGCCTAATTGGCCTATTTGAGCTAGTTAGAGAGTATGGGATTATAAGCGAAGAAAAGAGATATTGAAGGAGTATAATAAAGTAATTGAGGAATATCAAATGAGGAAATAAATCATGATGAAAATATAACGAATGTTCTATAGGTGGATGACAAGCTCAATTGACCTAATGAGCTTAGAAGAGGCAGATTGAGCAAGTGAGCCTAAAAGGCTATTTGAGAGGGGTAGAATGTTGGGGATCAACCAACAATAGATTACACTTATGAAATCAATAAACGCGGAATTAAATCAGATAGACAAGTAACTAGAATGAGATAATAGCAAAAACAAGAGATACAAGAAACCACCCTGAAAACTTGTATTAACAAACTCTTTACAAAAGGAATACAATTGAAGAAAATTCTTTCTTCCACACCTCTCCTAGATGTATAGATCTCTCACTAGATCTCTATTCCTCAAGAGCTCTCTCTCTCAAGAACAATCAACTCCAACAAGCCTAGATTGATTCAATTCTGTATTGTTCTTCAACATACCAATTCAATAAGCTAAGAAGATCTAATTCTACATATAGAATTAGGAGACTTGAGCATGCACTTACAACAAACAGTTAAGCCACTTGAACAAGGGATCTAAAAATAATATTACTAATAATAGAGACGCGAGCTTAAGACTACAACTTAAACTCATCATGCAAACACTCGCTTCTGTCCTCAGAAATAGCATTCTGGACGCACAGGTAATCGATGCCGGTTCCTGCTGCTTGCCTGTGACCGTCGTCGGCCGACCCACTACCGATGCCGGTGTCTCTGCAACTGCACCTGACCGACGTCGGTCGCTCCTGACCAACGCCGGTGACTGTGTAGACCCGAACCTGTTAAAGTGTGCTCCTTGGTGAAGCTT
The DNA here is from genome assembly GCA_037957365.1 of Torreya grandis. Classification (NCBI taxonomy): domain Eukaryota; kingdom Viridiplantae; phylum Streptophyta; class Pinopsida; order Cupressales; family Taxaceae; genus Torreya; species Torreya grandis. The sequence continues at coordinate 3,672,514 of JARHVA010000540.1, read as the reverse complement.
TTAGCTCCACACCCTAACATAGAAGGTTGAGATGAGTTGAATGAGATGAGATACCATCAGTAGATTAATCATAGGTGTGTTTCAATAGTATGATAGTGAGTGGATTACAATATAGATAAGATTGAGAGCTAAAAAAGAGGTCATTATCCATTGATTGAGCAACAAGGTGTTATGAATATGATCAAGCTTGTCTTGGATGGGTTGGTACTTAGTCAAGAAGGAGTTGGAGCTACCCTGCAGGTTGAAGCTTGAATAAGTGTCCTTGAAGTGGTTGGGTTGATGCCAAGTCACTTAGGGTGTTAGATCCTCCTTGTAAGTTGGATCTTGCTAAAGGACTAATTGAGTTAGTGCTTGAATAGTGAGGGGTTGGTGCTCCTTGTGGGGTTGGTACCTTACTAAATGTTGTTTCATTGCTTATAAGATAATAGCCCAAGTGGTCTGACAGTGGATTTTATCCCCCATGAGCGTTTCCCACATAGCTATTATGTTCATGTGTTATGATTTTGCTTCATACTTGTTTGCATGGTTAATTATGCATTGTTATATCTCTATGCTAGTTTGAATGGTTAATGAATGATGCATGGAATTGAGTGAAAAGTTTTTACACTGATTCACCACCCCCTCTCAATGGTTGTGATTTCAACATGGAAAACCTGAGTGAGTATTAGGGGCATATCTGATTGATTTAGATGGTTCAAAAACATATCCTATAAGAAGATATAAGATTTTAGTTGTTTTAAAATGTGATTCAAAAGCACTACCCACATCTTTAGGCAGAATTTGATCATGAATCATACTTATCACAGGGGTCTCATGTTCAAGGTGCATCCTAAGTTTTCTTGTATGAAATTAGATGTAGAGGGATGGTTGGGGAACAATTAATTAAGAATGTTCATGGATTGATTATGAGGAAGAATCTAACTATAATTTCCCTTGGTTAATAAGGTTTTAAACTAGACCTTTGAAGTACCAAAATCGATTGGCATCATGGCCTAAAACATGATGGTAGTTTTAGAAGTCATTTTTTTGAACCAACTAGGCTTGGGGTGAGAGTCATTAAGTTGTCTAATTAGGGGAAGTTTGATAATGGAATATTTTAAGAGCTTGTCTAAAATGGAAGCATACGATTCCCCTAAGGGTGTGTATTATCAAGGAAGAAACTATGTTAAAGGTTTTTGTGTTTGTGTTTGGGAGGTAGAGGGTTTGGATTGGTTTTTTGTCTGTGGAGGTGCTAATTTTAAGACCATAGCATTAGCAGTGCCTTTAGTTTTGGTATTGTTATTTCCTTTGGAGGGATTAGGTTTAAAGTTATTATTACGTAACTTTACCTTTCCTTCCTCTAAAGCTTAGATTTCTAGTTTACAGTCCATGGAAAAGGCCTCATCAAAGGTTTTAAATGATTAACCTCATAATTTTGATGAGATATGCTTATCACATTATCTCACAAACAACTTAATTAATTCTAGTTGAGGAAGGGAGAAATTAAGTTGGCTTATGAGACTTTTCCATCTAGCCACAAATTTGACAATAGATTCATCATTGGAATGTCTAATGGCATAGAGGTTGGTTATGGTCACTTTTCTAGCAATGTTAATTGGAAAGTGTTCTAAAAATATTTGGTCTAATTGCATAAAATAGAAAAGGGAGTGTTGAGGGATAGAGATGTACTAGTCTAGGGCTAGTCCAACTAATGACATGGGAAATGTTCTTAGGAGGAGAGTATCATTGTGAGATATGAGATAACAAGCATTTCTAAACAATCTAATGTGTTGCTAAGGATATTCCTTCTTTTGAAATTTCATAAATTTTAGAAGCTCCCATTATGAGGGGTATGGTCTAATAGAGATAACTAGATTAATGGGTTCATTAAAAATTTACTCATATGTGAGCATATTTTTTTGCCCAGAGGTAGAGGGTTCTAGATTTTACATATTATTCATAAGGATGTTCATAAGTTTAGGATGGGTACTATAGTGAGGAATACCCCCTAAGGCATTTTGTTTCAGGTGTTGATAGGTATGGAATTTACTGGAAAAGGTTGTGACAAGTGGTAACCAATAGAAGTGATCATAATAGGTTGGGATGCAACCACATACTGTGGGACTTGCAAGGGTATATTTTTTTATGGGGATGAGTAAAGGTAATTAGATCTAAGGGCTTGTGAGGGAGCTATGTATTGAGTAGTTAATGGGACATACTAATGAGAAGGTTGACTTAAGGGAACATGTTGTAAAGGTTGGGTTTGAGGATTTGAAGCTATGCTAGTTTGGATAGGTGGGAGAGTTGTAGGGATTGAAATTACTAAGTTTTGAGGTGAAGTAGTGGGAGGTGTAATAACATTTTGGGCTTGGATTATAGTTAGAGATGGACTACTAGATACTACTGGGGGTGGATTTTTCAAAGGTTATGATGTGTTAGTATCATAACCTGTTGGGGGAGGATTGTTGAGAGAGGAAACCATAGCTACAGTTAGCCTTTTAGGTCCCTCTAAGGGCATGCCAGAAATATATATATAAGATTGGGTATGAGGGGAAAGTTGAATACATATGGATTGAGTACTAAGGTAATGATTAAGAGTCATTGGATTACTATCCAATATGATAGCGAATTATGGATCTCCCTACATATAGAACTTGGGAATACCATCCCCCATAGACTCAAGAGAGGTAGGAGGACTCGGGTTGTTGTCCATGGATGAGGATGAGGTCATAGATTATATTTATTTTAGTGAATGTTGTCACATCAAAACCATATAGCACAATAAATAAATAAATAAATGAAATGAAAAAGCACAAAATATTCTTTTGATTACCTCATTTTAGTCAAAGCAAACACACACACTACTAAATATACTTAAAATATTTTACTTTTTAAGAAACTAAATTTAGAATGTGGTAAGGAAAAGAGTTAATGAGGTTACTAAGAAATGGTAATATAAAGACGCTTTGGGATTTTGTGTAAGTATGGGAACTTTTATATACACAAAGGTACATTGAGGACTAATTTCATGTTGGAAAAAAGTAAGTGGCTTGATATTGGGGCCTACCCCCTCACTTCACACACCGTAATGATAAGGGTGTTGAGTGATTAACCTTTATAATTCTTGCCAAAAACATTATAAGCAGACAGTACATGGAGTCAATTTTCCCCTTGGTGATGAAATCCAAGTGGGTCCACCTTAGGTAGGAAACTATTTTGATGCTTGTTTTAAGATTATGTGATTTTGGTTGTGTGTGAGAAAGTTTGATTACTATGATATATTAATCCGCCTATATTAATCTATGTAAATTATCTAAGAAAGCAAAGGATGAATGCGATTCTTTTGAATCCTTAAAAAGGAAAACAAAAATTTTAGATTTTCTCTTTTTTGAATGAAAACAAACAATTAACAAAATGCAACTAATGAAATATTTCACAATGAAAATAACAAGAACAATTAGACCTTAGGTGTTCCATCGGATGTGCCAGAATGTTTTAGTATTTTTTTGGTTCATTTTCTTAAATAAACTTAACTTACTAAAAATAGAAATGATACAAGGTTTAAAAGAAGAATACCTTGATGGGGGATGCACGCCATTGATCTAGTGAGGTGAGAGCTCTTTTTTGGATGGGAAGGACTACTTTCACATAAAAGATAACTTGGACAAGATTGGATTTATAAGATAAATGAGTGGACTGCTTGATACAAGATCAATTATAAGAAGCGGCACACTTCCTTAGCAGAATGTTAGTCCACTATTTTACATAATCAAGCAGATAATATAATGAGATAAATTACAATAAAGCAGGTGATAAGATATGCAACTAAAATGAAACAAACTGATCTACTGCATAGATATTATCAAAGCATTTGCAATGGCTAAGTCTTCTTGTTCTTTAATTACTTCTAGTTGCTTAGTGATGGCTTCCGGAGTTGGGACAAAGATAATTGTGTAAAGTCCTAACTTGAATGAGATGTCACTTTAACTGGAGAATAATGGGTGAGGAACATGGGTAAGTCATGAAATGAAACCACATCATATATAATACCAGCTAGGGTCATCTATAGATAACAATGCATGATTTTAGGACACAGAAACAACAAATTAGAAATACTTAAGATTTTTAATTTAGTCTTAGGTTATAGACAAAGATAAAAACACAAGGATCAATGCTGATTATTTTAAAATTAGTATCGATTAGGTAATTGATGTCGATACAAAAGGAATCATGATCTATCCTTACAGTGGGTGTTGGAAAAGTTAGGATGGAGCCTAAAAAGGGCTCTAATAGATTATAAAAGGCTTAAGTAAGGGTTATTAATTATCTAAGAGACTCGGAGATGTAAATAAAATGTAGATAAATAATACAGTAATAGGAATGTGCTAAGATAAACAACACACTTACCTTTGAAAATGATTCATGTGTTGTAGAGAATATCTTGTTGACAAGGATGTGTTTGACCTTGGATAAAGTGTGGATGGGTTGAAATAGGGGTAACATTCTTCTACAGTACTCTAGGTGAATTTTTATAGCATTTCAATCTATAAAAGTCAAGATCCTTCAGTTCAAGGTTAGACTGGATATAAATCGATATTGATCCTACCAGGATCAATGATGATCACAAGGATCATTATCAATTTGGTCCAAGTTTAACTTGTTGGTTTCATCAATTCAAGTTCATAGATTAAACTTAGTCCAGATTGGTTTTTAATGGAGTGTGGGTATGAATAAGTAGTTAGGGAGGTTAAAACAACTTACCCCTAATAAGCCTGTGGATATTTTACTAGATTTAGTGATGGTTAACTAATTACTTAGGTAAAATGGTAATTAACTAGATTAATTACACAATGTAAGATGGTAGATGGTAAAAATACATCAACCAGCATAAAAAAAGTGGGGAAGGGGTAAGACACATTTATTCATAATAAAATGGTGTAAATTTATAGTGTCTACACTATGAGGGGATATTGACTTCAATAAGGCACATTGAACATGTTATAGAGTTTATCTTTGGTGGTATCAACTAACTACATTAATGGAAACAAATTTATCCAAGTGTCTTCAAGTAAACCTTTCTTTACATATTAATGACATGAGCGTCTTCCAACATGGCCATTGAATTTATAAATGACATAATTTTTTACAAAAATAATAACATTTATTGGTATGTGAATTAAAAACCTTGAGGGCTATCATGAACATACCAATAAAAGTGGCTAATGTGTAAAGGCACACAAAAATAATTACAATAACAATAAAAAGCATTTTGGTTCCTTGACATTTAAGAAAGAGTGAATTTATGAAGGCATGTTGAAGAGGTTGTTAATGGTACGCATGCTGACATTAACTTCATAATTAATGGAAACACAACCTAATAGGTCTTTTAAAAAATGATCATTGCCTATTGATCACATAAGCATCTTCCAACGTACCCGTTGAATTCTATTTAACCCAAAATTGGTTCTAAAGTGGGGTTATCTAGGGTTAAAGGGGTAGAGATAGCCTAGGGCACATGGATGACAAACTAACTCTAAAAAAATCCAATTGGGTGTTAAATTTTGACATAAACATATGTTAAATTCATTAAACTAAGATAGGTTTAAAATAATAAGTAAAATTATGCTAGATATGGAAATGATAAATAAGTAATGTACTTAGATTGTTTTGATGCTAATACAATTATATATCTAGAACAAACATAAAGTAGACTGGAAGATGATTCTGGAATAATCATCAAATTCTAGATTGGATGCTTCTATATCCATTGACACTAATGTCAGCCTAGGACAATTACATCAATACTAGTGTTTAAACTTGACATAGACGTCCTATATAGAATACATATTAGAAAAGATGCAAATACATGGATGCTTTTGGGTTTGACTTCATCTTAACTCTGGTGCATTTAGATTTGGGTCATGGACTATCACTAGCATTTGAGATAAAAATTGCAAAAGTGTAATATAAACAAGTTTTATGCTTTTGGGCAAGATATAAGGTCTAGGTCATCAACATAAGATTAGTCGGACTAAGAGATAGGCCAATAGGCACAAGATAGAGTAGATACGAGACTTAAAAAATTAATAAATGTCTAGAACTAAGAGGAACAACAAAGGTCTGAGTTTTCTAAGTGTATAAGACTAAGGTTATATATAATCCATAAAATAATGTCTACATTTCCCCCCTTTAAACTAGTAATGAAATTGCTAGTTTAAAGAAAAGTAATGTGTACCTAGGTGTGAATAACACACCTTACCTTTACTTGAGTCCAACTCGAATGCTTTGTTGGTGACTGACCTGCAACCAAGAACATGACATAGTACATAATCAATGCATATAATCTAGAATTGAAAGTACTTGAAAATACTGAAATTGAAAGAACAAGGTTTAGGAGTACACCTGTATATCGATGTAATTGCCTTGTCTATTATCAAGTTGGTTTGAAAGATGTAGCATTGTAAGGATTTGAAACTAAGATAAAGATATATATATATATATATAAATTTGAAAAGTGTATATATCTAAGGAGATAGAGAAAGAGATAGATTGGAAGACACATGCCCACAACCTTGTATAAAAGGTTAGTTTCCACTCAGCAGTTGAGATTAGCTTAACCATGGAACCCAATCATACTCATAACTTGGTAAGCATGAGTGAACAAATTCAAATCATACTATCAAATTGGTAAGTCCAGATGATATAATCAAGTCCAACTTAAAAACTTGGCAAGATTGAGTGATTTAATCACCTCAACCACATCAAAAGTGAATCAACTACTACAATAGATTAACTCAATACAATCTATAAAAGTACATCCTAGGTACCAGTGCATAAAATTACATCTTAGTAGGTGATGAAAGTATCTGAGAGTGTTTTGAATTTTGAAACTGATTTGGATTTCAAAATATTAAATGCACATTACATAGCATATCACCTTAGATATGTCTCATGCTGAAACTGTGTATAACAATGGTACCAATATATAGAATTCTATCACAATTATGAATTTGAATTCTATAATTATGTGCTTTGGCTAATTCAAAAATTGTGTAAGTGTGGATAACATGCTTCCAAATCATGCCCCCACTATATAAGAATAAATTTAAAAATTGTAATAAGTACCAATGTGAAGGACATATTTCTAAAACATGCCCCCACTAAATTTGGGTGTGCCAAATATTGAATAAGCATGGAGAACATGCTTCTAAAGCATGCCCCCACTGAATCTAAAATTGTGAATGTGTGAAAGCCATGCTTATATGACATGTCCCCACTAAATCTAAAAATGGTGCCAAATGTGGAGAACATGCCTCCATGACATGCCCCCATTAATATTCCCCCTTTGAGGTGAGGGAAGAATAGGAACCAATAGTTATCTCACCTAAAAAGGATAAGCCAATTGACTAATCTATAGATGTAACCATGTAACATATAGAAGAACATGTTTATGTAAATGTAGCATTGATGTGCATCAAATAATATGATCAATTGAAGGTCTAAGATGAATGATAAGGATCATGATAATGTCTATATAGTAATAATACAAGATCAACAAGCAAATCAAACACACACACATGAGCTCTCAAAAGAATTTTAAAAGGCAATAGTCCAAGGAGGTTGCAAACAAAGGGCATATTCAAATGTCGTAAAATTGAAAGGACATGACATAGTCAAATTTCTATAAAATCAAAGATGACATATTCAAATGTCCATGCAATATCAATGACATGTTCAAATGTCAAATAAAACACACATAAGCATGGGGGCCACAAACAAAGGAGAATATTCAAATTCTCTAAGACATAAGACAATAAAAAGGAAAAACACTTAAGGAAATGCATAAAAGAAAGAATAAACAACCAACATAAAAATGTCATAATTGCCCATGGATCAAATTTGGTAGCAATAAATTTTAAGTGTGTAGCATATCAAGTACCTCATGTAAGATATAAGCATGGATAAAGGCACATGTGTAAGTATGTATATGATCTCAAAACATGATAATTTAGAGTGACCATAGAATGATATAACCTATGAGTATCATGATCATAACAGTGGATGTCCTCAATGTCCATATGACATGAGTAGAGGAAAGACCCAACATATGAAATAATAATAGATCATGTGTCTATGCATGCCTACATCACACTTCAAGTAGAAGTGTGTCACACATATGTATGCAAGAGTAACTGATATGCCTTCCATCAACATAGAACTCACACATAAATGCCAAGGAGCCAATAGAGTATGTAGGTGCCATAAATGTTTTTGGCTTTTTGAATGTTTTTTGATTTTTTTGGTATTTTTGAAATATGGTAGAATATTTTAAAAATGTTGTGCAAAGAAGACATATACAAATAATAGTGCCACCAAGTGCTAATGTACTCATCAAGGATATGCCTTTGTGGAAATCATATATCATGGGTATCATATTGTGGTTGTGACCTTTTTAGTATGCCATTATCTGTATATGTTTATATGATAGCTAAAGATATACTTCCTTCTTTAGAAAAATATGTAAGTTTGCCTTGATGATCAAAGGATATGTAATTGTTGTTTCTATCAACCACTTTTCCTATTGAGTATAACCATGATTTTCCAAGCACAACATTGTGAGCCCTTGGATTATTAATAACCTGAAAAGTAAGAGAGCATTCTTTTGAAGCAAATGAAACTTTTAATTGAATTGATCTCATACTTGTTAAGATTGTATTAGTTTCATCAAATTGTTGAAACTTATTGTCAAGAGAGCTAAGAAATGACATAGAACAAAAATTTGTATATTGAAAGTCCATAACCTTGATATATATAAATTATTTGCCCTCAACTTTAGCAGTGATAGTAAAAAGGCCTTGATATGAGGAATGGCTTGGGTTTCCTCCTTTGTAACCATATTTAGAACATTATATTTTTCAATTGTCTCTTTCTTTTTTGACATATTTTGTTAGAATTCCTAGTTTTAACATTTGATGTGGCCATTGCTCTTTTTGTTCCTTATTTTCATTTGTGGGTTCTTGTTGTTTGACAAAATATATCTTTGAATGATTTGCATTAGTATTATCAATATAGCCCAAGACTTGATGATCATTTTGATCATATGTGGAAATAGGATAATTGATGCCTTGGAAATGTTTTCCCAATCCTTGACCACAATAACTAAAGTCTTATAAATATTTCTTTCCAAAACCATATTGTTTGAAAAATTAAGTATCATTATTGAGAAGTAAATTTATATCATTTTTTAAATTTGATTTTTGCTTTTGAACCCTTTCTTACTCTAAGTTTGATATTTGTCACTGATTTTGCTCTAAATTTTTCTTTGGTACATAAATTTGCTATTTTAGTATTTGTGTTTTAGGATAAATACTCATAATGTGAATGGTTTCCTTGGTTGATGTATCAATTATATGATCACCACTACCATTGTAACTTTGTATTTTTTTCTCAATACAAAACAATAATATGTATGATGCCTATGCATTCTATGATATGCACAATAGTACTTGGATCTCCTTATAGGATTGAGATTAGGTAATTTGATCATTTTATCTTGAATCATTTGTCTTAGATTTTTACTTAGTCTCTTAATATCCTTTTGGTCACTTTTAGAATCACTTTTTTTGGATGTATTTTATTTTAGCTCTTCATTTGGATAAGAAACCTTGTTTGGCACAACATTGATAGATGAGTGTGCAAACACATGATTTAAAATACCATATATTGGATTTTGTGTGTATGAAATATAATTTTATAACTATTTTATTAATTTGCTCATAATTGTGATTTGAACTTTTAGGGCTTCACAAGCACAAACCCTAGGTATTTGAGATTTATTACCTTCATTTGAAATGATAGGGTTGGTCACTTTACCTCTTTCAATAATAATATCATGGATTGTAAAATCCAATATAAGTCATGGATGAATAATGGGTGCAGGATGGTAACTATCATTTGAATAAGACTTAGTTAGAATAAATGGTTGAGAGCATGTGGATTGGTGTCTAGATATTGTCTCTAAAGCATTGCAAAAAGAATTTTGAAGAGAGATCAAGTGTTGTTTCTGCTTTGAAACACCTCTCACGATTATCCAAATGTTTAACCCTAAGTTGGTTATAGATTAGGGTTATCTAGGGTTAAAGGGGTAGATATAGCCTAGGGTTCAAGGATTATAAACTATCTCTAAAGCATGATAATTGGGTGTTAAATGCAGTTATAAACATATATTGAATTCAGTAAACTGAGATAGGTTAAAAATAGTTAGTACAACTATTTTAGATATATAAATAATAAAGAAGTAATATACTTAGCTTGTTTTGATGCTAATACAGTTTTGGATCTAGAACAAGTAGAAAGTAATCTAGAATATGATTTTAGAATAGTCATCAGATTCTAGCTTAGATGTTTTTGGAGCTGCAAACAATAATATCAACCTTGGATGGTTGTGTCAATGTTATTGTTTGAATCTGACACAAGTGACTTGTATAGAATACCTACTAGAAAAGGATGAGACCATCTAGATGATTTTACGTTTGAATTCACCTTCACTCTAGTGCATTCAGATCTATGCCATGGACCGTCGCTCCTCATGAATTTTTAAAATCCTAATTATCCATCTTTATAGTGACTTTGAGGATAAATCGGTTAGTGGGCACATGGTATCGAGATGACCTCTAAGACCCCTCTATCAATGAGCATTGCCTACATAGCCAATACTCTAAAGAGGGCCTCATATTGATCTAGTTTTCTTCTATATGTTGTCTTGTATGTGAATCATGGAATATGTGCAAATCAAGTACAACAGTGACCTAGCTTTAAACTTGGCAAATCAGGCTCTTGGGATACTCTTGCACTACTTCAAACCTATGTATGTGTTGTCCTTATGATTAATATAAAAATAGGATAAAATAGGGAAGCTTTACTTTATGGAGTGCTTGATTAAGTGTTTTGATAAGTTGTTTTAGGTGATGAATGAATAAGGGTTGATCTTGTATTTATATCAATCACTTTGGAGAAGTAACTCGTATTAAAGCACTTAGGCCGACCATTAAGATATGTTTCATTTATAAATTGGATGATTTTAGGGCACTGGACACTTACATTAGAGTAAGACACTAACATCAACACATGTGGCTATTTCGGATGCTAGTGTCCAAGGAGCAAGAAAGTAGGTACAGACTCAGAACTTATAGAAGTGAAAGATAAGCAAATTTTAAGCATTCTAGGAAAGATAAAAGGTCTGGGTCATCAACATAAGAGTGGTCAAACTAAAATATAGGCCAAGGGATACATGATAAAGCATATGCAAGATTTCAAAAAGCAAAAAAAATCTAGAACTAAGAGGAACAACCAAGGTCTGAGTTTGCCAAATGTACAAGAGTGGGGTACTATATAATCCATAAAATAGTGTCTACAAATTCTAAATGTGTTAGAATATGTATGAATTAATCAAATGCATAATTAAATAAACATAAAAGTCATTAAAAAATATTTTCATGTATACCAATATTTCCCTGCTCGTTGAATTTTGAAATGTATTAGAATGTGTATAATTAATTATATGCATAATTAAATAAATCATGCAATTATTAAAAAAACATTTATATGTATACCGATATTGTCATATGTCTTTCATCCCAAGTTGAAATACCTTTCCATCCAAATAAGCATTTGTGTGTATACTAGTAAATATTTAGTCTTCCATCTCAAGTTCATCCCTTTCCATCCAAAAAAACATTTATATGTGAAAACGTTTAGTGGGTCTTGCAAAAGCCATGGAATGTTGGAGCCATGGAAATAGAAATGTGTCACAAATATAAAAATACTACAACGTGAATGGAAAATATTTGTAATGTTTAAAATGTGAATGAGTAACACAATATCATTAATTCAAAGCAAAATATAAATAATACATCAACATGAATTCACAAAACGATTTGATTTGGTAATAAAATGAAAACACATATTGATATGTCAGTGAAGAACTTGAGTTTGTTTATTTGGAACATGGGCAATGAAAAACTGAAGTCTCATTCAATGAATATAACTATGACTTTGAATTTGACACTATACTTCCAAATTAAGAAAATTCTAATAATAACACTACAAATCAAACATTGGATGGTCTAGAATTTTTCATTTATAAAAATATTGTATCTCATAAACTAAATTTGAATTTTGAATGTGCATAGGAATGAAGAGACTTACAAATTCTCTAAATCTTCAATTTTGTAAGTGGATTTAATTGATGAAGGATATTGGCCATTAATGCTGTAGATTATGGAGTCAATTGTTAAAACCAAATATTTGAATTTTGAATTTTGAATATGAGAAGATGTAATAAAAGTGTAAGTGCATGGAATATTGAAGATGTTGTCTTTTATAAATTGTAATTAGAATGTACAATTTTAACTTTGTGTCTCTCATCTAATCATTAACACCTAAAAATATATAAAAAGAATGTAATGTTCGACAAAATATATATATTTTTAAATAAATATTATTTTCAATATAATATATATTTTTTAATTATAAAGTTTAATTATATATATTAATTTTTTTTTAATATAAACTCATAATTTCTATATAATATATTCAAATAATAATAAAACCATTATTTATTTAGATGTAAACAGTAATTTAACCAAAAATTAAAACATTTATGTATAATTAAATAAGTTTTTTTAATTATAATTAAACAATTATTTTATTATAAAAATCATAAACCCTAATCTCTATTGATTCTCTTCTATTTTTCAAATTTTTTTTAATTTGATAAGGTAAAAATACTTTTGCTCGAAATGCTAAGATACAACCAAAAAAACCTAATCTCAGAGGGAAAAAAAAAAATAAAATGAAAACCGCACATTTAATTAAAAAAATGAGCTGTATTTCTCGAGATTTCAGCTTGCCCGCCACAAATTAATTATTTTATTATAATGGAGTGTGAAACTGTACTTGGCAAATCCATGTGATTTCTGTATCTATGCTGAATGGCGAGATTATAATTATAATTAGAATTGCTTTATTTATTTATTAAAGATGATATGTTTGTCTTGTCCTGCCATCTCACTATTCAAACCATTGATGCAGTGAATGTGTGATTTATTTATTTATTTATTATTCTTTTATATTTTTATAAAAAATTGTCCACGTGATGGACGATTCTGTCTTATCTTAAATGCATTCATTTGGATCTCTTAAAAAGAAATTCCCTCACATCTTAAATGTCTTTCCATCACATGAAGAAAATGACATAACATTTATTGCGCCAAAAGTCGATTGGTTTTGTTATGCTTGCGGATGAGGATCAAATTTGAAGGGTTGGTATTAATTTTAATTCCAAAGTGGTAAATATTTTTTTAAACTTTTTTATTATTGAAAAAAAAATCGTTATATTTTAATTAATAAAAAAAATTAAATATATATTTTATAAAAAATAATTAAAAAAATTTATAACATCATTTTTAAAAATGAATAATATATTTGAAAAAATAATACTTTTAAAAATAAAATTTAATTAAAAAAATAAAAATAATTTTTAATTATTTATAAGATACAATATATTATGTATATTTGAGGAACACAATCTCTATTTCTCACAATTCAAAATAAATATAGATTATTATTGGTATTGTATTTTTCTATTCAAACAATTAAATATTTTGGGTATTATAAATAAATAGTTTAAATATCAAAAATTAGAAGTTAATATTGAACTCTTTTAAGGTCTGTTAGCTCTTCAAGTATGACTCCCAAAGGCTATTAGTAACTTTGACCAGTAAATACTATCAAGATATTGTCCTTCTTAATTGTAACCGCATTGTCAAGATATTACCCTTCCCAATTGCAACAATCTATTATGAAATACAAAATATATCTTTCTACAAACACTACTTTACTATGAAAAATCACACATTAACATAACACAACAAATAATTTATGTATCCAAATCAAACAAACAAAATAAGAAGATTCTAATTGAGCATAGTGTGTAAAATACCTCCATTTAGCTTAGATCTAGTTATGTGGTGATACCGTTGAAGTACATATCAAACTTTTTTTGTATATATGATAATATGACTACAAGTAATACATATACCGACACAAAAACTACAATCTAAAAGTGAAAACTACAATTTCATCATCTGTTATGATCTTTGTGATCTAGGAGTTTGACTCAAGAGAGGATGGTTAGTATGGTGCTAGCTTTAAAATGAAAATAAAATGAAAGAAACACACTAACTAGCATAACATCTCTAGGCCTAGACATTAGGAAGAGCTTAGTTAACAAACATGAATAAAACACGCAACTAAAATGCAAAAATAACCTTCTTTTATCTTCCTTGGATGTTCCAAAATGCTTGTTGCAGTGGCTTGCTCGGCTTGTGCTCACGAAGTCTTCATCAATGAAAGCTTGGCTACCTCCATCTCTCCTTGGCACCTTGTGGCTTGTGGCTTGGCTTGGAATCAAATTTGGCATGGTAACACTAATTGCTTGAAGCTTTGTAATCAATTATGCATTATAACTTTGCATAATCATGTCTTAAAATTCATGTGGTAAGGCCTCCTATTTATAAATTTTTGAGAATGTCTAAAATCAACTTGAACCATCCATCTCAGAGTTGAGATGTGTGGTTGAGGATTAATTCAATTTTTCAAATTGAATTTATAACTATCTTCATCATGACATTAGAAGAAGAGGCAATTAAGAGGCATGGAGGGCAACATAAAAGGCATTGATGAGGCATGGAGGGCATGAATCCTGATATTTGTGATATTTATGGCTTAGGGATGTCTTCCCAAGAAATGAGGTCACTTGATGATGCAAATATTCAATATTCATTTCTAAAAATAAGTTTTCAACAAGTTTTCATGGAATTATTAATTATTCTTTGATTTGGATTAATTAACTCTGAAGCATGATGAAGCATTTTATGCACAAATTACTCAAATTGATCATAATGCCTTGTTATTAGTCTAAAATTTGACTAGGTTAGAATTAGAAGTCACTGTCAGATGTGTTAGATCTGTTATCCCATTTAGAATGTTACCAATAGCAACTAATGAAGGCACATGTCTTGTGTAAGAGATTCGATAGGAAAGAGCAATTCAGAGTATCAAGGTGCAAAATTGGTATTTTGACTCAAAATGATTTGATCAAAGTTAGCTGGTCCATAAATTATATTGCCTCATTTAGGGATACCCTGGCCAAAATCAGCGCTTGAATATCTTTGTTTCACATCATTTAACATGTTTTAGTATTTTTAGGCCAAATTGTGCATTTTTGGTGGAAATTGGTCAAAAGCTTGGTTGGAGGTCATCGATGACCAATTTTAGGTGTCTACAATTTGTCCCTATTTAGGAAGGTGTTGCAAGCTATAAGCACAGTAACATCTTCTCAAAGAATGAAAAGGTCTTGTATGCTTGCAACTGCAATGATGATAAACTAACTATATGATGCCCCTTTGAGGGAATGATTGACACAAGCAGGTCGGTAAACGATTTCTCAAAAAGAAAGAAGCAAAATGAGGGGACCAAAGAAAGGAAAGACGATGGGGTGAAAACACAATGATACTAAAAAAGTAGTCAAAATCATTAAGAATGCAAGTGGGATGGTGTACAATGGTTTGCCCAAAATTAGTTATAAACATTATATCCCAATAGTGGCAACGTGGTATGATAACACAATGATTTATCCAAAGGTGGTTATAATCATTGAGAAGATGGAACTATCTCAGTTAAGACATGTAAACAAGATAATAACATGCCCCTATATAAGTATAAAAAGTAAAGTGGTGATAACACAATGGTTTGCCTAAAGGCGGTTGTAATCATTGAGAATTGCAGGTGGGACGGTGTGTAATAATTTTTTTATAGGTGGTTATAATCATTAGACCTCGATTATGAAAAACATGATAAACTTGACCGAAGATGATGATAATCTAACATAGAGGGTAATGATAAATTGGAACAACCTACTAGTAGGAAGATGCTCGTCCAAACTAATAAAGATTGAAACTTTTTCTTGTTTAATTACTCTTTGAGATATGATTAGGATGAAATGGGGATGTCAGTGCCAAAGAGATGTCACCATTGATGAATAGACTTCTTGAAGCTGAGGTTTGTTGTAGCATGTGTCGGTAGGTATCATGGTATAACATCATGAGGACTTGGTTAAAATATGCATGAGGTCTGAGTCCCACAATCCAATACTTAATAAAAAATAATCCACCAATGATAGAAACCATGATGACAATGTAAACACATGAATATAGATGGATTTGAGTATAAGTGTGGGTAAGGAATCACCCAACGAACACACATAAACTGAATCAAGGCAATCATGCTGAAAACAAACAAACAGATAGACAAATAAACAAAATAAGCAAAAACAAACAAACAAACAAACAATGCAACATAAAACATACAAACATTACCTCTATAAAATAGGTGACAACTAAAAAAATAAATAAAAGAAAAGAATAAAAGAAAAGGAAGGGTGTGGCCAAGCTATCTCCATATGCACTAGTCAAGTGGATGCTGCCTACATAGTTCCATGAATGTAATATCCAATAAAAAAATTCAGACAAAATGTAGTTCTTCCAGGGAATGAGAAGAATGTGATAACTAAGAAAAACAAATAGAATGGATGTGATAGAAGAATAAGAATGGTCTTACAAAATGGTAAGTGCGTGAAATAAAAAGGCCAAAAGGATGGGGAAACTAAATGACGAGTGATTTTCTTGCAACTTAGTAAGGGTTCCCAAAATCCTTATGGCAAAAAAGTGGTCAATATTTTTGTTCTTTTCTAATGATTTTTCAAATGTTTTTGGAATTGTTTTGGAGTATCTCAACTCAATTGAGAATGATGAGACACTAAATGGTTCAAGCTCATAAAATGGTGAGAGTGTGGCTTAGATTGCTCACAAAATGATGAGAGTGTGGCTTAGGGTGATTGAGCTGACCTCAATAATTATCGAGCAGTCTACATAGTCCTAGAGTAGGACCTCAAGTCACTATAGTTCCACCCTACATCAGAGAAATTTGACTAGTATAGCAGTCAATTCAAATAAAATAGGCATAATTGGTAAAAAAAGGCATAGTACGACATAGGAAATGGTAAGTTGTTACATCAAAGCTTAATGTTGCCCCTAATTTGTCCATAGACGGTTATAACCAGGACATAACGACATAGATCAATGGTATTAATTTTCCCAAAGATGGTTATAATTAGTAGCAAAACCAGTGGTAAGAAAGAAATAATAAATGAAGGATGCAACTGCCAAAACTTTTATCATACTATTCCAAAATATGATCTCTGTCTGAAGTACTTGAACCAACTGATGAAACTGATCAGATACCTCAATGCTAAAATTGCATAATGAATGGTAAAAATTGAGGTCAAACAAACTAGGCTTTAAAACACATTGGGTTAATAGGTCAAAAGTGAAAAGTAGATACGGTGCAGAAGAAAGATAAGGATGGTATTTATATAAAGAAGAATAGTAATAAAATGGCATAACTGAAATGGTCCTTACAGACAATACACCTTAGCATTCATGCATAGTACTGCTTGAGATGAACAATATTCATTAGCTCAGAAAGTTTCATCTTCATCTGGTGTGGCAAGCCTATATGTTCCTGATTTATAATTTTTAGTAATGATGAAAGGCCCTATCCAGTTTGGCTTGAATTTGCCTTTATGCTTCTTCTCCGTCGTGATATTTTTTTAGTTTTCTTTAAGAACAAGATTACCGAGTTCAAATGCTCTATACTTAACACATTGATTATAGTGGCCTTTGAGTCAGTTCTGATATGCTTAAAAATTATTGAGCACGGTTGTACATTTCTCATCAATTAGGTCTAGCTCATATAGGTGAGCTACTCGATAGTCATGATCATTTAGGACATGCTTGAAAGATATGCACAGTGAAGGCAATTTGACCTCAATGGGAAGGATGGCCTCAGTACCATAAATAAGTGAGTATGGAGTGGCTCATGTGGGGGTGTGATGATTGGTATGGTATGTACAAAGGGCAAACAATATCTATAAGTGCTAATCATGATTGACATCATTGACAATATTTTTAAGAATATTGATAATGGTTTTGTTGGATATCTTAGCTTGGCCATTACCTTGAGGGTAATATACTGTAAAAAAATATTGCGTGATATTATATTCAGTACATAGTTGGTCTACATCTTTGTTCTGAAATGATCCTCCATTATTAGATATAATGTTAGAGGGGATATCATAGCGGCAAATGAGATGGTTGAAGATGAATTTAGAAAATTTCTTTCTAGTCACATTAGTGAGGGGTATAGCTTCAACCCAGTTAGTGAAATATTTAATGGCGGTAAGGATATGTTTATGGCTATCAGATGAAGTGGGGTTGATCTTCCCAATAGGTCAAGTCCCCATGTATAAAATGGCCATGATGTTAACATCAATTTCAAAGTTTTTGCTAGAGCATGAATCAAATTAATGTCATTGACATTTGTCACACTTTGTTACATATGTAGCAACATCTACATCCATTATGGGCCAATAATAACCAGTATTCAAGAGCTTTTTGGATAGGACTACCTCGCTAGAATGAATGCTACATACTCCTTCATGAAATTTTTTTAACGCTAGTGTAGACTCTATCAAAGTTAAATAACGAATCAAAGTTCCATCAAAACTATGATGGTAAAGGGTAGATCCAAGTAGAGTATAATGAGTGGAATGATGAATGAAGGCTTTGGTTTATTTTTTAGATAAGTTAGGTGGTAGAACTTGGTCATGAAGGTAGTTGTAGAGATCTAAGTACTAGATAGAATTAGGACTAATAATATCATAAATGATGGCAACAGTTGAAGGTTCATGAGTTGGTGTTGACAAATTCTTGATGAGGAACTAATACTCTAGCTTTATCTATTTGTAAAATCAAAGATTCAGTAGTATCCATGACATTTGTAGTTCTGTTACTAGCCCTTGGTATGTGCTCAAACTGAATGTTGGTAATTTATTTTTTAAGAGTGTCGACCATGGCTTTATATGGAACCAGTGTGTCATCTTTGGTCTAAAAATGATCTATGACTTGATTGATGATTAACTGAGAATCATCATAAACTTAGAGATGAGATATATTCTAATACGTCGCTTGTCGAAGTCTTGTAATAAATGCTTCATAATCGGCCATGTTATTTTTATAAGGAAAGTTGATTCTAAATGATTTAAAGATTAGATCCACCTGTAGTGTAATAAACAATAGGCCTACCCCCAATCTATGTGTAGTAAATGAACCATCAAAATATAGCTTCTAAGGATACTCCTCAAGGGGTGTGTCAATAACGATCATTATGGATTTATCAAAAAATTGAAATGTGAGTGGTTGTGTGTCTATGAGAGGTGATTCAACAAGTTGATCTGCAAGAACTTGTCCCTTGATTGCCTTCTGATTGACATACTCTATGTCCAACTCACTAAGAAGCATAATCTATTTAGCCATTCTACCTTGCAAAGCTATTTTATATAGTAGATATTTGAACAGATCTACTTTTTAAATGACCATGGTCTTATTATTCAACATGTAATGACGTAGTTTCTGAGCTGTGAAGATCATGGCTAGACAAGATTTTTCAATAGGGGCATAGTTATGTTCATATATAACCAAGGTACGACTTAGGTAGTATACAACATGCTCTTTTTCATTGTCATCGTGTTGAGCCAAGAGTGCCCTCAAAGCATGGTCGATAGCTGATATGTGTAATAAGAATGGCTTTCCTGGCATAAGAGGTAATAAAATAGGCAGATTAATAAGATAGTCTTTGAGTTATTAAAAAGTTGTTTGGCAATGAACATCCCAGTGAAATGCAACTATTTTCTTTAAAATGTGTGTAAATGGATGACACTTGTTTGCTAACTGAGAGATGAAGCGTCGAATTGATTAGATATTACCTTGCAAACTATGGAGTTACTTTAAACTGGTTGGTGGCGGCACCCCATTATAGCATGGACTTTACTCGAATCAACTTCAATACCTCTACGAGACACGATAAAGCTAGGTAATTTTCCTGAAGTTACATTGAACACACATTTCTTTGGATTGAGTCTAACTTTGTACTCCCATAATCTTTCAAATATTTTATGTAGTACTGCTAGATGGTTGGCTTTGGTTTTATATTTTCTTAATATGTCATCGACATAGTCTTCAACAATATCATGCATCATATAATGGAATATGATAGTCATGGCCCTTTGATATGTAGCTCTAGCATTCTTAAGGCCAAATGACATTACTTGATAACAAAATTTCTCCATGAAGTGTTGAACATTGTTTTATGTTGGTCTTTTGGTGCTATTCCGATCTGGTTGTATCTTGAAAAGCCATCTATGAGTGAAAGTATTTTATAACCTACTGTAGATTTGATCATGTAGATATTAGGTAATGGAAAATCATCTTTAAGACAAACTTTGTTTATGTCTCAAAAATTAGTACAGATTATGATCCTTTCAGGCTTTTTACTAACACATACCACATTAGAGATCTATTCTGAGTAGTTAATAGATCGGATACATCCTACTTCTAGGAGTTTTTCCAATTATTTTTTTACCAATACAATAATGTGAGGATGCATCTTACATAACTTTTGTTTTATCATTTTGGCATCAGGATTAACCACAAGGTGGTGTAGAACTAAAGTGATGTCTAAACCTAACATGTCAAAATAGGCCCATGCAAAGATATCTACAAATTCTCTCAATAGAGCTATAAAGATATCATGTTCCACCTTAGTGAGGGATGTGCCTAATTTTAACCATATCAGGTCTGGTAGAGTCTCGATATTTACCTCTATTGTATCTTTGATTAGAAGGGTCGAATCATCTTCTAAGATAGTAGGCAATGACTTGAATTGTTGAATTATGTTAGGGTCCTCTTTTAGGACTTGCTCTTCAACTTGTCCTAGGCATGATGAATTTGAGTCCCCTAATGGGAGATCTAGCCATGTGACAAAAATAGTTAGAAATTCTTGAAGAATTTGATCAAATACTTGTTTTTGCTCAAAGTTGAACTCAGATCCACAGGCAAGTTCATCATTGGTGGTCTCCTAGTTTAAATTCAAAGGAAAATGAACACCCCCTTCTAATGGCACCTAAAATAGATTTTAACCACTAGACTGGCCTTTATCTTTACTTTTGTCTTAGTTAGAAAGTCCCTCAAAGAGGTTTTCACTTTGGGACCTCAATGTTTGACTTATTTGTTTTGGCTAAGGATGTTCACTCGCTCTCTAAAATAGGCTATAAGATCCAATGTGATTGAGAATCCTGATTTGTGATCTCTCAACGAAACGTTGTCTCTACGGCATAAGAAATCACATAATGCCTCATCATTTTGGAACTCATCAATTGGCATACTGGATTCTCATTGGTCCAATCTATTAGTTGGGGATAATATAATGGCAAAAGGTTGCGATGAATGGCCAGGGTAAGGGTACAAATGGCATTGTTATCAAACATGTTGGTTTTAGCTAGGTCATCAAAGGTGAGGCTATGATCAAACTTTACTTCATTGTCAGCATCATTATCACTAGTCACTGGTGATGGAGTTTGAATAAGATATATGGGGTCACCTCTAGGTGGTTTAAATCCAAGTCCATAAGGTCTTTCATACTTAGTCATGGAAATTGGCTCGATGGTTCCTTGTTGATTCAGTCTGAGGCCTCTTCCTTCATAATTGTGATGCTCCATGATCCTATTAAGAATAGGACCCTTTGCATTTTTATAACAATCAACTTGGTTGTCATTTTATAACCATGATTCATCCCCTTCAAGAGGAATAGGTTATAGGCCAGATGCTAGTATAAATGTGACAAATCCTTTATCTTTGTTTTTTTGTTACCAATGCATATGTGGGGTGACTTTAGGTCACCCAAAGGTTTTTGGATTTTGAGGAAGATTGGCAATATGAAATGTATCATGGGTCACATACTCTCCTGATCCATTACTGAAATGGTGAAATGATTAGAAGCTTCAGGAGGTGGCATGTGGGAAAGGGAATTCAAGGTATTAAGATATATGCAATTATCTGGTGAATGATCAATTGTATAGCCTTTCCTTTATCCTATTTGGAACTTAGATTCATGTCGTAATGATAATTATAGCTTTGTAATTCAACCTCAAAATGCTTTCACTATTCATATGGGTGTAAATCTCTTAGAATATACACTTCCATTCTTGAGTGAGAAAACTTGACACATTGGTGCATCGTTGATGGAACTGCATGAATCTCATGTAACCAAGGCCTTTCTAGAAGTATATTATATGATAACTCAAGATCAAGCACATGGAAAAGTGTATGATGGGTCAAAGGCCCAATGATAATTGGCAAACTAATAGTGCCTTGTGATTCTCTTTCCTGATTATCATAGGTTTTGATGGTTATTGTTTCTGGCTGAAGATCTACCATTGTGTATCCAAGAACCTTGATGAGCTTTAGAGACACTACGTTGAGGCCGGATCCATTATCTATAAGGACATTTTTCACTTTATTATGCCATCTATTATAAATTTATATATATAATGGATTATTATGGAGCAGGCCAAGGGAAGACAGATCGCTTTGGTTGAATGTGACTTGTTGGGCTGGAGCTAGGTGTCCAACCAAAGATTGAAATTTATCAAGGGATATATCACTAGCAATAGTGGATTGGGTCAAAAACTAATTCAAGATGTTCTTATGAGTTATTGATGTTCACAACAAATCTAAAAAAGATATTTGTGATGATGTCTTCTACAATTATTTCACAATATCAAACTTCTTATCTTAGTCAGTAGTGAATGGTTTATTTCAAGGCTAAACAATTAGTTGAATGACAAGCAAAGTGGTGGATGATTGTGGGTTTGGGATAGTAATCTTTGACCTTCAATTTATGATTGCAAAATTAGAATTAAATACTGGACCATTATTGCTAACCAATGTTGAGAATTGTGTGGGACCAGACAAGATAAGTCTTAGTTGTCGATGTACTCGTATGTGGTCACGTGTCAAGGATGAGTTGTCGATATAAGATCCAAAAGGGGAAGTCTTAGTTTAATTGTTTCCCTGTATGCACTCCTAGGTCAAAGAAGGATTATCCATGTAATTTAGATGAATGTTGTTGTTTAACAATGGTCTAGGCTGATTAGTGCTTGGTCTAGGATTAATGGAGATGGTATTAACGCTACCCCCTGCAATATGACCTACAACCCTGTTGTAGTCATGCACAAATGCATGGTAAGTTTGTTGGTTGTTATCGTTATGACCTTGGTTTTGTCTATTGTTCTATTGTTGTGGGTTTGGCTACTGATTTTGTTGATTCTACTAGTTTGGCCTTTGATTTTGATACTATTGATTTTGTTGCTGTACTGGCCGTTATTGTTGTTGTTGATTGTTATGTCAAAGAAAGGGGCTTTGATAAATCTCAAGAGTTTGATTAGAGGTGGAAGCACCATTACCCAATGTTATCTCCCCATTCTCCAATATATTCTCAATTAAATGCTTGATTTGGACACATCTTCGTAGATTATACTCATTGACCTGATGATAATCATAAAATTCATTTTCATGTTACCAATCAAGATAAGGAATGCCTTGCAGATAAGGCTTTGGTATAGGCCAACTAATCATATTAGTATTAGAAAGCTTATAAAATACAGATTCAATAGGTTCTTCTAGGTCACTAAAGACACAACGTGCAGGCACGATTCTCCTAGAAGGAGGGGTTTACAATGGCAACGACTGCTATATTTATTGTGCAGGTCTTGATTGTTGCACTTGTGGTATTGGTTGAAGAGGTTTCTAGATAGGAGTAAGCTAAAAAGGTGGTGTAGATAATATTTTCATCATTTTTACATGATGAGATTTGGTCTATTTCCCATAGCATTCCTATTATGGTTGAATTGCTTCGATCTTTCTTGGTTATTAGCTTGTGTTAGTTGTGATGTTGGCGTTTGAATGGGATATTGATGTTGGTTATTTCTATGATTGGTATCTTGATTTTGATTAGTTGAATTGAGCTTGATGACTCCCTAATTGATGAGAACCCACTCGATCAACAAACTTTTATCGATGATTTCCTTGAAAGTATGTGCACATTGTAGTTCCAAATGATAAGCTATCTCACTGTGCTAATTTTTGGTAAACACAAATGGCTAATTATTTATCTGATAAACTATGGGTGAAATGGCTTGCAATGACTCTCCATCACTGTAAATAACTTATAAAACTCTTAAATCTCTTTTTTGCTTTGCTTACGTTAAGTCCACTACTGAAATCTCATGCTTGAGATTATAGGAAAAATGCTATACAAACTTATCAGAAAGATCATCAAAATTTGTTACTAAATTTCTGGGAAACTTTAAAAACCACTCCAAGGCTTGTCCAACCAAGCTCTTTGGAAACGACAACAAAAGGTATATATCGTTATATACTACTGGTTGACATGTGACAAAGAATTTGGTCAAATAAGCCTTAGGGTCATCTTTCCATTTGTATTTGTTGAATTTTGGTGGTTCGTATCTTGGAAGAAATGGTATCTAAAATACTCCATGTTGAATGGATAGGAACACACGTCATCCAATTTTTAATTTTTAGTATATTTACCCACTTGAATGGTAGCAATTACATCCTTCATCTGTTATAATTCTTGGGATATGAAACTAGAAGGAACATTGGTTTGAGGGAGAATATTGGTTTGGGTAGATGGCTGGGAGGTCATAAGTGGGACACTTTGACTAGGGTATGATGGAGATACCTTTTGGGGTACATTGGTTTGGTTGAAAAATGGACTAGGAATACACATACGTGGATTAGAATGTACCTAGAATTGCACAATTAGTTGTACGATATTCTGGTTTGGGTTGGCGATAAAAGTTTGATTTGAAGGATTTTGTGGTTGGGATGGAGGGATATAACTATATTGTGCTTGTTGTGGTTAAAAAGGGACATGTTGCTGACTAATCAAACCTTGCTGTTGAGTGGGAACTTGTAGACCAAGACCTTGTCTCTAAATTTGTGGCACTTTTTGAACTAATGATTGTCTAGTAGGTATTTGAGAAACATGGGGAACTCCTTGTTTCAAGAATCCCTATGAGGAAGTGAAAATAGGTTATATATTTGACATCTATCACTGACCAATATTTGCACGTTGTTGACTAGTCATTGCTTGGTTTTGAATTGGCATATTAGTCTGTGATTGAAGAGGTATGTTCGTCATTACTTAGCGAGGTAGAACATTTGTTGCCCCTGATTGAGATGGCAATGTAGTTTTCCTCTATTGTGTTGATACACTAGATTGTGTCTGCTGTTTTGGAATACTACTCGTTACTTATTGAGGAGGAGTAAGGTTTGTTATATTCTATCGTTGAGGCATGACATTAGCCATTGTTTGATTGCTTAATCTCATAGGTTGTACACTTGAGGAAGCAGCCGATTGAGGTTGGGGTGTAGAAACTCATATTCCCTAGTATGATGATCTACCCATGGGATTAACTACAAGCACCTATTGTTGGCTAGTTATTTGTGTATTAGTACCACTTTGATCAAGATTGGACATTTTTTGCACATTGTCCACTACATTTAGCTCACTATTTTGTGTAGAGGCCGAAGTCACTTCTTCAATAATGAGCATATGCATCAAGTTAAATATTGAAGTGGTTTGTACGAATGGGTTGGAACTTGGATTCTCTTGTTTAGTTAATTCTATCAACACTCTTGTTGAAGGAATTAGGTCAATAAGGGACTTACTCACCATGTTCATCTGATTGAAATTATGTGCTAGATTTAGGTAAGTTTGATATGCTATTTGTATTTGGTTAAAGTGATCTTCCATGATATTTTTGCCTCAATTAGATATATTAGGATCTTGGTATGTTTTTTGGACTAGAGCCATATGATTGCTAGAAGAAGCCTGTTGATCATAAATGATATTATGGGGCACTCTTACTAGACTTGGTAAATTTTCATGAGAGAAGTATGTTGGAAACTTGGCCCCTACCTCTATGGCTCTAACCAAAATTTCATCCTTGTTCTCTAAAAAATGTCGCTCAAATAAAAATGGATCATATGTGGAAGCCGTATTAGTAGAATATGACTGTTGAAGAACTGGCTCATCCAATGTGGGTATTGTAGCTAGGTATTATGCAGTTTGTTCTTGGTCTTGTTTTAAATAAGGTGGTGTGTTAACCAGATAGTTAGCCAATGGATCTTGGATTTGTGCCCTTGATTGAGTATTATAAGAGGAATAAAAATCCATCTCATAAGCAATATTATCCGCATAGGGGTCTTGCACCATTTCTTCTTGCACAACTACATTACTAATCCTTGGATTATACATGAGTCCACTACGAGTGTAAAAATACATGTTGGGATCCATAGTCAATGCTTTGCGATAAAAGGTCAAAGAGTTCTACAAACTCTAAAAAGGATAATGTCTAAAACAAATGATATTCTAACTTGGTCTAGATTCATCAAAAGGATCAAAAGATTTATGTAAAGATTTGTGAGGAAACAAGCTAGCATGAAGTATCTAATGTTTCACTGTTCACACAAAGATAAGAAAGTAAATGGAATGAAAATCAAAATACCAAACTCTAAAGTCAACGTATGTCAAAATCAGTCTAATCTAGGAATTTAAAAGTTGTTCGGTCTTTTGTCCAAACACAACGTCAAAATCTAGGCTCAAACAAGGCATGTGCTAGGACTCTTGGCCAAACGACATCAAAAGCTAGACTTTGAAAATAGATGAATGTTTAATCTAACGGATTTTAAAACACTTCTAACAAACACTAGGCATTTATTTCTTAGACATGAACTTGATCAACTAGGTATAAGGTATGAAATAAAAATAGTTTATTTTCTCATAAATAATGGTATAAAACTTGGTTCTTTTGAAAAACAAGCTAGACAAAAGTGAATAGTATAACTGTGCTAGACAAAAGATCATAAAAGTACACTCAGATTGGTCTGAAAATGTAGGAACAAATTTAAACTCTATGTAGGAGGGCCTATGAAACAATATTTGAAATATTTTGGGCAGTGCTACACCACCTGAAAGGTGTGACAAAAAATTTTGTTTCAAAAACTCTTTAAGGCAAAGACATTTTCCCACAATTTTGACAACATAACACTATTTTTCTTGACTCAAAATGTTATGGTGCATAGACTCAAAGTGCAAGTGTTTAACACAAAATGGATTAAGTCTATCAAGTGATGATAATGATTATGAGTCTTGAACGACCTTCAACCCAAATTAGAAATTAAAACTAAGTTCCCTCAAGTTTAGTGCAAATGATGAACCCACTTAACACATCAACCTTATGAACTTATAAAGGTGAAATTTTAAATTTAGATTATAAGTGAATGATGTAAACAACTTTGGTAAAGGTCTAGACTCAATTGGGTAGCATAACTGCGCTAAAGTGGATGATATGAATCTCAATATTTTGATGAACTTTGAACAAGGTAAATTAATGATCTTATGCGGGCAGCATAACACCTCTTTATTCAAAAGAAAATTAGGACTATGTGTTTGGTTTGAATTATTTGTTTACACCAAGTTTTGACTTCAAACAAGACTTTAATCTAGGACAAGACCAACTAATTAATCACTTTTAGATCCTAAACTGACAAGGTTACTTGGTATTATTAGACCATCAATATATGTCATTTGAGAGGATTTTAAGTGTTCATCCAAAGGTAAATGCACATTATATAATAGGATCTTCACACCTCCCCTTCTCTCAAATGATAGTACTGCAACATGGACCCTGAGGTGCACCTTGCACCAACAATACTTTCATGACAAGTGGGGATTTTTCTAAGATATAACAAGTTTTTGAATGTTCTAGGAGATTCAATTGCAAAATGACTTTCATGCCAAATAATTCAAAATAAAAGCATGGATTTTGGGTCCATATCACTTGGCTTTGTTGTAAAAAAGTCTAGTCTTTTTTTTAACCACTACATCCTGTTGTTCGCTTAGTGTAGTGCGATGTCCAAAGTGCACTACATCTCATGTGAAAATATAATTATGAGCCAAATGAAGTCAATATCAGGATGTAAAACCCTGGATCAAAGTTTCCCTAAAGAACTCGTAGGAGGTGATGATGTCCCCCTTGCAAGCCAAGTTTGCATTAAAATAAAGAAAACATGAATGTAGAAAGACTTTAGGGTTGTTTTCAAGGTCACCTAAACTTTGATGAGTTTTTGAGGAGCATTTTAGATGACTTTATTTTTAAGCCTTGTACTAGGCTACTTGCAATAGGAATGACACTTTGGATTCCAAGGGTTCCTTAAAGGGGATAAATAGAAGAACATACACGCAACATCCCTCTTTTTGCCAAATAAAAATTTAATCTAAACAACTAAGTAATCACAAAAAGCTTTGAAAAGGTGAGTTCATTTTTAAGCTCAAATGGAAAATGAGGTGGTGCTCATTTGACCCCTTGGTCTTAGTTGCAAACTTTAAAAATGTTCACTATAAACATCTAATTTTTTTGTTAAACACCAAAACAAGGTTCTTAATTGATTTTTAAGCATGCAAAAGGTGATCTAAATATGTTTTTAGCAAATGTCAAGCTTGGTCCAGTAACAAAAATGTTATCATGTCCTTTAGCCTTGAAGCTCTTTTAGGTTCGAAACAATGAACTTTAAGAAAAGAGCTCTCGGGTCTGTGTTTTAAGAAAAACATAGTGACCGACATTGGTTATATAACTAATGACAGTTATATTTTCTAATCGATGATGGTCATCTAATTGACATTGGTTATACTAATGTGATCGATGATAGGTATCCAATCAATGTTAGTTTTATTAACCAATGTTGGTTAAGGTAGTCGACGTCGATTACGGTGTAAACCTGTGGTAAACAAAAACATCAAAATAAAGTTAAAAATTTAATTTACAAGAGATTTAATGGTCCAAATAAATATTTTAAAACTTTAAAATGATTTTATTCATGTGTGGGATGCATCTAGTCCCACCAGGCGTGCCATTATGTGATCTAGGAATTTGACTCAAGAGAGGATGATTAGTATGGTGTTAATTTCAAAATGAAAACAAAATGAAAGAAATACACTAGCTAGCATAACATCTCTAGGCCTAGACACTAGGAGACATTAATTAACAAACATAAATAAAATACATAATTAAAATGTAAAAGAAACCTTCTTTTACCTTCTTTGGATGCTCCAAAATGCTTGTTGTAGTGGCTTGCTTAGCTTGTGTTCATGAAGTCTTCATCAATGGAAGCTTGGCTACCTACATCTCTCCTTGGCACCTTGTAGCGTGTGGCTTGGCTTAAATTGGAATCAATTTGGCATGGTAACACTAATTTCTTGAAGCTTTGTAATCAATTTTTTATTATAACTTTTCATAATCATGTCTTAAAATTCATGTGATAAGGCCCCCTATTTATAGATTTTTAAAAATGTCTAGAATCAACCTGAACCGTCCATCTCAGGATTGAGATGTGTGGTTGAGGACTAATTCAATTTTTGGAATTAAGTTTATAATTATTCTCATCATGACATTGGAAGAAGGGGGAATTAAGAGGCATGGAGGGCATCATGGAAGGCATTGATGAAGCGTGGAGGGCATGAATCCTGATATTTGTGGTATTTATGGCCTAGGGATGTCTTTCCAAGAAATGAGGTCTCCTGATGATGCAAATATTCAATATTTATTTTTAAAAATAAGTTTCCAACAAGTTTCCATGGAATTATTAATTATGCCTTGATTTGGATTTATTAGCTCTTAGGCATGATTAAGCACACTATGCACAAATTACTCATCTTGATTAGAATGTCTTGTTATTGGTCCAAAATTTGACTGGATTGGAATTAGAAGTCACTATCAGATGCGTTGGATCCGTTATCCCATTTAGGATGTTACCAATAACAAATAACAAAGGCACGTGTCTTGTGCAAGAGATTTGATAGGAAAGAGCAATCCAAAGCACCTAAGTGCAAAATTGGCATTCTGACTCAAAATTATCTAATCAAAGTTAGCTGGTCCATAAATTGCATTGCCCCATTTAGGGATACCCTGGCGAAAAATGGCACTTGAATATGTCTGTTTCACATTATTTAGCATGTTTAGTGTTTTTAGGCCAAATTGTGAATTTTTGGTGGAAATTGGTCAAAACCCTGGTTGGAGGTCATCAATGGCGAGTTTTAGGTGTCTACAATCTTAAATTCTACAACAGTTCAACACCTAGAAGATTTAAACCCCAAAGGTGCTCAATAAAATAAGTCTCTATTGTTGTCAATGGGGGTAGGAATATATGAGATTGTTAGCTCTAAACTAGGTAATAAGGTTGTGAGGATCGTCATAAATGTAATTGTAAACTCTAGGACAAACACTCTTAGAGAAGCAAGAGAAAGTAGTGGGTTTATATGTCTAGCGATTGACACATGAGCTCATATAATTATGCCAAGGCATGCTAGATTCAAGTAAACACTCTTACAAGCCATGACATAACCATGTTTGATATTCACATGAAGAGATGATAACAAGGTCAGGGTAAAATAGTTGATGGAAGATACGTATATGCATTTTACTAAGCCTCTATAAGGAGATATGGTGATTGGATTCAGGAATATTGTAACCATTCATTAGGATAAAGGCATAGAAATCCTAGGCATTGAGGGTGAATGCAGTGTGGTAGATGGCATGCCTTTGGTCTAGTACTATTATAGGAAAGTTGGCTTGTAAAGTCACATGTGGATCAAGATTCAACTCGATCATTTGTGGGGAACAATAATTGAAAGAAGTAACCATGATGACCCCATATTTGACTTGACTATATTGAGGAAGTGATGGTATATAAGGCTTTTTAGGCATTATACATAATATGCCATTGGCGAGTAATTGATTATCAACAATGGTTTGATATTGGGCCACACTAAATGTTTGCATTTATTCAACATAATCGTCAAGGTAGGAACACCATTTCCTCCACACAAAACAATATGAAGTTAGAAAATAAAATGCAAGTGTTAATTAAACCATTACTACTAAAATCTATGAACTAAAATGTTAGTGAAATGTAGTGGTTTTTATTCTCATAAACGCTGAGGGAGAAGAGAAAGGTAACAAGATTCAAAAAATTATTTCTGTTCGAGTTGGCCCTAGAGAAGATAAAGATGTTTGGACCGAGACTTGTGATGGGGAATGATGGAGAGAAGAGTGTAACTTATATTTATAATTCTTGAAATTCATAAAGATTGTTGTGAAATTAAATTATTACGAGTACATGCATTAACTAATAAATACCCATAAAGATAAATATTACTACCAAGGTACTTTTTAGATTGAGTTTTGAAGGATACTAGTCTCCAACCAATAAGCACATTAAGATGGTGTGATGCCTCCTTCCTAGTTGTAACTTTTATATATAAATGTTATGAAATTTATTTCTTTTCATTAATGAGAAATGATTTCAAAACTTTACATTTTTTTATTAGTGATTTTCAAATTATACTTCTAGAACAGAGTTGAATTCCTTCGAAAAATTGGAAAAAATTCAATTATAATCATTGTTGTTGATAATATAAAGATTATAATTTATTATCTTTCATTATATATAAAGTATTTTATTAGTTCGAAATAAATATTATACCTTTTATTTTATTGTAACACGTAATTAAATTATATATTATTTAAATAATCAAATAACATGATTTTACATGGAATACCTTCAAAACTATCTAAATAATTATTAATTTTTAAAAATTTAAAAAAATCTCAAATTATATATATATATATATATACATTAATCTAAAATTTCGAAATATTATTTAAAACTTCACATGAATCGAGGCACATGAGTCTTGTTTATTTATATACAATTACCCGCGTGACGAGTCCCCGACACCATAAAGAGCCCACCAGTTCGTGTCTTCTCGTCCATTTCCTTCCATTTTAGTAAATAATTAATAGTCTTATGATTAATAATAATTTGGAACACACAATTAGTCAAACGACAATCCAGGAATGTAGAAAAGAAAACATGTCAATAATGAAAAACCTTTATCCCAGCCTCCGAAGCTAACGAAGTCTAGTATACATTGCAGGGTGTGGAAATAAAATGAAGTGTGGCATCCCATGGTGTGCCCACTGCCCAGTGGGCACCTGCCCTAGTTTAGAGTACTTACTTCCCTATTGGAAAGGGAATACTACTACAAATATTAAAAGGCCAGCGAGTCGCTCAAAATACATGGTGCATCACAAAACTTTTAGAAAAAACAGACATTTAAATAAATCAAAACATTTATATCAGATGGGCAAAGAACTGTAATCAACATTGTTTTTCCATCCATTTTCTGGGAAGAATATTATATCTTTCACTTTGTTTTTATACTCGATAAAATTATGTATTATTTAATCAATCAAATAATATTGTTTTTGGTTCATTAAAATATTTAAATTATATGGTAAGTATATTGATATCTTATTATCTTTATACCATACTCGTGAGAGCCTATAACTAGATAAGAGTGACGAAATATGATTGCAGTCAATTAATCTTGCGTTTCTTAATTTCATTCACTTTTTCTCGCGGAGCTCGGAGCTCTCTGACTTTTATGCGCTGGACGTAGTACTAGTAACGTAGAGGAATTTTAATGTTTGTGGTGTCTTCAATTAGATTTTTGAGATGGCACTGAAGAGATTCTATTTCATTTGTATTAATACCAATCATCGACAAAACCTATGTGGAAAGCTTCGATTCCTTTAAGATACACTCTATGAAATTCTTGAGGTACAACAGGGTATCGTTTACTGCTTCCATCATATTATAGTATGTTTTATTGGTTCCATCATATTATAGTATGCAACGAAGAATTCCCTGAAACGCTTGGTGGCCATTTCCATCTCCTTTTGATGTTCGAGATTCTCGCTATTTTGTTTAAGGAGCAAGTTGTTGATACCTATTAAGGTATCATTTATTTTTTCCATTCTAAATCCTTTATCCTGCAAGATCTCTTGTTTGCCTTTGGTTGAGCTGCTTTCCAGAGGAATTGATCCGCTTTCTCCTACACCAAATTTCAATGTATCTCCATCCTCTTTGTGTGATGAATTTTTTTAACGGACCTACATCTTCTCGTGAGACTTTTCTCTTGATAGACTCCGGCCTTGTATTATTCTGGGAGATGACGATCCCTTTATTTTTCTCCATCGATCTCCCTTCTTCGTTTGTTCGCCTAATCCATTTTCTCCCTCCTCCATAAATGGTATGGAACCGCTTATTCTTGTGTTCTTCGTTCAAGTGGATCCGGGAAGAGTTTGTTGGGCTTCCTTCTTGACCTTTTTTACACCGTGGAGAAATTATTTGCTCTTTATCCCTACGACTTGAGCCATTGGAATTAATTCCTATATTCTACTCATCACAACGCCACCCACTGTGGAGTTATGTGGGTTGACCGCGCTGCTCCTTTCCCCTCCCTCTACGTGCTCTTCGTTGGCAATCTCCGTTAATGTTTTGATACGTTCAATTCAATAAGGCACAACGGATAATTTGCAGGAGCGTCATAATACCTTTTTTCAATTTCCAAGACCTTAATAACACGAGTTCAAGAAATGAATATCTGTTAATTGCTTTAGACCTGCCGTGGTAAAGATGAAGCGCAACTATCATTTTAAAGCGCACACGGGCAACGCTTTTTCCTTCCTTCCATCAAACATCGAGTAGCCGTCTGAGAAGGAAACTTTCTAAATTCATTTGATAAACTTTTTGCAGTTATCAGCTAACACACACCTGCCTTCTATTATTATCCAGTGGCCAAAGATGTCGCTGCTGGAGTTTAGATGCTGTATTTTGCCTAAATCGGCCAGCTTTATGGACGTCATCTTTCCTATTTTTTTCCTTACCTCTATCATGCCTCTCATACCTATGTTTTAAACTTTCCTTGGGGGTGCCTCCTCTACTTTTTCCTTTCTACTCCATGCCCTAGGAGGGATTTCCCTAACTTGGGCGTTATCACTACCATTAACTCATCCTTTTGGATCGATTTCCTTCTGATATTATACATTCTTTTTTAAGAATGGAAACCCATTGTGCCTTTTAAGGGTCCTTGGCATATTCTCCCACCCTTTCTAGTATACTTGATTGTCTCTTTTCTGTGCACTAGCTAGTCAACCAGTCGATCGTCCTGTTGCTTTCTCTCAAGAGTGATGTACCTAAAGATTTTTTAAAAATGAACTAATCCATTTGGCTTCTTTTAAAATGCTTTTGATTCTCCAATTTATTACCTCGCCCCTCTCCCATCCTCGGATAATTAACAACAAATTTCCCTCGATTAATAGTTTTTTTTTAGTTTTTGCGTTGGTTGCAAGTTTGAGACCATAACTAGGCATTCTGCCTCCACAATATTATTCGAGTTTATTACCATATAGCGGGCCTTGTAAGCAATCAACTACCTTGTATGGTATCTAATGATTGCTTCAACACCTGAGTGTCCTGGGTTGCCTTTAGATGCACCATCAAAGTTTAATTTATTCTAACCTTGTTCAGGAGGGAGCCATTTCGCTTCTTTCTTTAAGACTTTCTTCCTTTGCTTTTCACTAGGCATTAATGTTTCGTATATTGTTTTGGTAACTTCCCAGTTTTCCAATATCTTTAGATCTTCTAGGTTAGTTTCTTTATTTTTCCTTTGTCAGAATAGTCCTACTATCTGTTTGATGTTGTTTTGCAGTTCTAACCATACTCTTTTAGGAGGCTTGCATTTCACATTAAGTTATTTCAAGCCAGACTTTCCATGCTATCATGCTCGGGCCCATATCCTAGATATCTCTAATTATATTCAATTTAGTACTGGATCTCCAAGCTTTGAGGTGTCCTTTTAAATTTTGATTTAAACTTTATTTTACATTAAAACTATTCAAGAAATAGTTCTAGATTCTAGTTGTATAATGAACTGTAGTAGTAAACTATCCACACCTTCGTCTTGGTAACATAATACATACTTGGATGGGTCGTGAAACCCTCTTTTCCTCAAATTCTCCCCTGTAAGTATTTTCCCCTGTGTTACCATCCATTGGAAGGATTTGGATTTTGGCCAGGGTTTGGAGCTCTAAATTCCATTTCAAACTTGCTTGGCTAGAGAGTTGGACTAAGGATCCAGTTGTCTATTATAGCCTTCCTTAACTGAATATCCTCCTGACCCTTGATTATTCCACCTAATGACATCTTTCTCTAGACTCCAAGGGATTCTAAATCCTTCTAACAAAGAATTAATTTTCTTATGGGCTTCATCTTGGGTGCCTGCTCTCTTCTCAAAGGTTTTCTAGAGAAGAGTCTTATACCCATATTCTAACTCCTCTATCCAATAATCTTTGACTTTACATCCTTACTGTCTTATACTGACTTATTTTAAGTCTTTGAAGTTTGAGTCCATGCTTAAGGGTTTTGAAGAGATCCAACAATCTTCCCATGAGTTTGTGTCCTCCCCATTTAAAATAATACTTTGGGCTTCCCTG
The DNA here is from genome assembly GCA_037957365.1 of Torreya grandis. NCBI lineage: Eukaryota > Viridiplantae > Streptophyta > Pinopsida > Cupressales > Taxaceae > Torreya > Torreya grandis. Next base: position 3,637,032 of record JARHVA010000540.1, on the reverse strand, counting down.
ATACTATTCCATATCGTTGATCCAGGTAGAAGGTTCTCTGTAGTGAAGATTTTACCCTAATCTCTGCTATCCAAGTATTTTTTTGTTAGCATCTTGCTCCAACTCATTCCTGAACTCTTGCCCAGTCTCCATATGATCTTGGCTACTAGAGCTTTGTTTAGTTTATCTAGATCTCCAAATCTCTTTAATTATTATAATGTTAATTTTTTAATTAAAAAATGAAAAATTAGGGGTATTATTGGATATAGATAAAGATAAGATGGTGCACTTGCAATTATAGAATCTTATTAGTCCCAAAGGGAGGGACTATTAGCATTTAGAAGATATTAATCGATGATTATTATTTCCTCCTATGACCAATACCATTTTGTGGGCAAAGAAATATGCGAACATTGATGTAAGGCAATTGAAAGCTTGTTAATAACATTAATAAAATTTTATTGTTTCGGATGCTCTAATTTGCTGATTAATTTTTTTATTATTGGACACTTCATGAGATTCAAGGCTAGCCTATGATTTAAGCAGTGCCCTACACGATGCATGATGGTGTCAATTTTTGGTTACAAGGCAAGGGCGGTTCCTACTGGCTTCGTAGTTATATTGGCAATGATTCCAAAAACAAGACAAGGTTGCATGTCTGCATGCTATTATCCCATTTATTAGTTTATTTCATAGATGGTAGATGAGGATTTGGAGCATTCTACTAATGCATTATCATCCTCTAATTATAGAAAAGATAATACAAATTTGCACTGGGTTGTTGCTGGTGTCGAGCACTGCAATTTGTGTCTTTGGTGGTATGGTTAAGAATATGCATATGCTTCTTTATATTTATTAGGTTCTTTGTACAACTATTTTTGCATTAAGATTGAGTTAGGGAGTCCTTTAGGTCTTTGTTAGACCCTTGATTTATTTTGAAGCATTGCTATATTGGGGTGGTTATGCAACTCTTTAATGGTTTTTAATTTTTTTGAAGCATCGTTGTCTCCTGAGGGCAAGAATCAACTAGGGGAATCCAATTTCTATGGGTCGGGGTTGATCCCCTAACCTATAACATATGCAAAAATCCCTTCCCAATTTGTCACCCTACAACCCAAACTGGTTAATTAACAACTAGCTTGTTTTATGGTGAGGGAGTACCTCTCTCGTGTGACACTGCTAGGGAAACCTAGCTGCTGTTACATCTCAATAAGTGATATTGACATCTATGGGTGAGGCAAAAAACCGCTACTTCTTTTGGGGATGCCAATTTATCCGATCCACCCATGGCCAAAGCCATCGTAGCCTCAAAACTTTATCAGGCTTGCCACTCAATAGAAAAGCTAGAGCATTCAACATAAAGTCCCTCACATAAATTATAGACATGCTTTGTATTTCACCAACAACCCTTTTTTTGAAGGCCATTAATTATTCAAAAATTTAGCATGTTTCACTATTAGTGTTGAGACCCAAGGTCTCTGCTATTAGACTGAACAACTTATGTGAGAGCTTTTAAGCTTCCATGCCAAACTTGATCACAGTCCCCCTGCAACAGAAAAAACATTTTAGATTTTAAGATGTTGTAGTCAATTATATGTATTTAAATGATTTTGGGTAACCAACGTATCCAAAATCATTCAAGAGAAAAAAAACTTAAAACATGTTGATCAAGGATAATATAATTTATATTGTCTTTCAAAGAGTCATCAATTTAAAACATACCCTAATCAGAATGTCTTAATTGCTCATCTATGGAATCTTGTGTTCCTAATATAACTAAAGTTTGACTATCAGAGATCAAGAATAATCTAATTTATATTGTCTTTCAAAGAGTCATTAATTTAAAACATAACATGATCAGAATGTCTTAACTACTCATCTATGAAATCTTGCATTCTTAATTTAATTAAAGTTTGACTATCAGAGATTTTAATTGTGTAAGTTTTCTTGGTGCCCCATGCTATTGTCTTAATGATGGGTTTACTAAGAGTGAATCTAAATGTTCACCAAAATATGCAACATAATTATCAATCCAAAATCCATACATATTTTGTTTCAATTAAAACATGATTATTTTATTGATGTTATTGATCAAATTGTTAGGTTGTGGAGCTAAAAGCTTCACTGATGCAAACAGGGAAGGAGGTTGCTGAGTGTCACAGACATCGGCGTCGGTCAGGCCAACCGATGTCGACAGGATTAGACAGGAAGAGCAACCAACGTCGGTCAGGGATCGGCCGGTGTCAATCACCTCTAGGCAGACAGGGACCAACATCGGTCGCCTGTGCGGTTTAGAACTGCAAGTTTTACGGGCAGTTAGTTAACGAACCAAGTGTTTGCATGTCAAGAGCCAAATTTAGACTTGAAGCTGCAGATCTAATTACTGTAATTAGGTGTCTAATTATTGTTTGCATAAGATCTATATAATAGACTCATGGGCTGTATTGTATAGGTGTTCTAGTTTGAGTTGAGCAAAGTTAGCTCCTTCTGTGTGTGAGGTGAGCAAGGGTGTTCCTCCTAGTTCCATAGCAGTACCAAGTGTGGGTGTTGGTTTTGGAGAATCAGAAGGGTTCTTCAGGTGTGTAGGATCTTGGTCAGCAGGTGTGCATGGCTACATTAGGAGATCTGCATGGTAAGTAAGATAATTGATCTGCAGGTGTATGTGTGTGCATGATCCAGGTTTGCAAGTGTGTAGAACCAGATTGATTTATAGGTGTGCAAGATCAGGAAGGACAACAACACAACAGGGAGTAGGATCAAGTGGGATCTACTTGGAGTACAATGTGTACTCAGAAAGAGAGCAAAGAGGAAGGCAAGGCAGTTCCTTCCATAAGTAAGATCGTTTGAGTTGAAGGTTGATGCAGGTTCAGGGGAGATCTACTTGAAGTACGTTTGTGTACTTGGAGTGCGTGGAGCACTGGAGTACTGGCAGTAGTGGATACTGATTGGTTGGAGGTGAACACCAACTCTGTGTTTGAGTTGTGTGTTGGGACCGTAAGAGAGAGAGCTTTGAGGGAAGATTTACTGTTTATGCCCTAGAGGTGTGGGAGCCCTAGAGGTGTGTAAGGAAGAAGAACTGTGGCAATATTCTTTGTTGTATTTCCTTTTAGAAGAGTATTAATACAATTGTGTATTGTCTCTCATATTTTGTGTTGTTTCTGAATTCTAGTTACTTGTGATTCTGGTTTAATTCCGCATATAAGTTGCTTGTATTTGGTAATCAATTATGTGCTTTTGTATTTCCCAACAAAGTGGTATCAGAGCTAAGGTTGCAGGGAGTAGGTTTTGTGTTTGGTTACAAGTCACTCTCAGGGGTTTCTGATTAAGTGGGAGTAGAGCAATGGCAGAAAAAAGTAAGCTAAGAATGGAGGAATTGAAAAGCACGAATGGTCAATTACGGTCCTATGGAAAGAAAGAGCAGGTAAAGAAATATTGTTGGTTGGTAGCAGATCAACATGAAGGAACTGAAGAAGCAGATGTTGCAGGTGTTGTTGCATAGGATGCTCTGGGAGGTTTTTTGGATAAAGTAGAATCTTGTTTTATATATTCTATTACCTCTTTCCATGTAGCCCCAAAGAGAGGAGCTAGTGAGCCTTGCCAAAGAATTGGCAAAGGGGAAGTGAAGCTAAAATTGCAGGCGGCCAACACATGGGTGTTGAAGGAGGTCATGCAGGTCCTAGGCTTGGAGATGTGGCTAATTTTTTCAGGAAAGTTGGGTGATGAGAGATGCACAAGAATTCTCACAGCGGATGCACTTGAATTAGCTAGTGGTAAGAAAGTAGGTACTCTTTATCTACTTGCTTATATTACTGATTCTTCTTCTGTTGTAGAGATGTGGCTTTGTAGGCTTGGTCACATGAGCAAGAAGGAGATGCATGTTCTTAAGAGGAAGTCAGATGTCTTTGATAGACTTAAGAACTAGAAAACCTTGGTGTTTCTGGAGGAGATGGCGGACAGAGATCAGTGGAGAAGGCTGGATACCTCTGAGCAGAGTAGTTTGGACAGGTATTTGATTTAAAGAAAGCTTGCAGGTAAAAATTCATCACTCACAGGTGAACACAGGTACCGGTGTCAGTCAGGAGGAATTGGTGTCGAACAGATAGGTGCCGATGTCGGTCATGTGCTGACCGAAGCCGGTGATGTCGGGAAAGGTAAGACAGACATCGGTCAGGAGGACCGACGTCGACAATAGGTAAGACCGATGTTGGTCAGGAGGATCGACATCGGCAATAGGGACACCGATGTTGGTAGAGTTGGTAGTTAGGACAAGCACATGGAAACTGACGTCGATCGGATGCAGACTGTGTAGTGACTGAGGTCGGTCACTGTAATGGATTTTGGGCAGACAACAAGCTGTCAATGAGTCTCAAAAGCCCATATGGAGGACTGAAGGAGTAAGTAAGCCTCAAATTCGTTGTTCCTCTTCTTTATACTAGTTGCTGACTGCAGAGCAAGAAGGCAAAACCAAGCAAGAGATTTGGTAGGGTTGCCAGCCGAAAGAAAGCATTGAGAGATGAATGGATTCCTTAGTTGAAGAATAGAGAGAATGGATACGTGAGATGGGAGGCCAGGTTATATGGTCTTGAGGAAGCTGCAGGACAGTGGTATAGGGCTGACAGGTGGTACCAGGTGGATGACAAAGCAGGGCTTTAGTCAATGTCAGTATAACCATTGGGTTTGTCTTTCCAGGTGGATGATGGTCGCGACATTATCCTGTTACTATATGTGGATGGTATGCTAGCTAGTAGGTTTGTACATACAGGGTTTTGCTGAGCTAAGGGTAAGGTTAGTTCAGTGGCATGTCATGAAGAATTTGGAGCAGCGAAATTCTTTGGCATGAAAGACATGGAAGATCATAGGGTGATTTTATCTCCAGTGGCAGCTGATATGAATCAGGTGTTGGCGAGGTTCATTACGCAGGATGCAGAATCGGAGCACACCAAGGGCTGGATAGTTCAGTGTCTGAAATCACATGAGGTCTGGTATAGACCTGAGTTTTCCCAAGCAGTGGGAGCTGTTAGAGAGTTAGGAGCCAATTCAAGGAAGTGGGTTCTCAGGTATTTGAGAGGGACCAGCAGCAGGTATTCATGCTATGCAGGGTCAGGACTTCACCACATGGGTTTGTAGGTTCAGATGTGGCAGGGTACTCGGATGACAGGAGGTGCACCACAGGTGTTGTGGTGGTTGGTCTTCAAGGATGAGCTTGAAGAGGGATACAAGCCAGGAAATAGATTAGATGGGGTACATGTATAGGTACAGTGCAACTGTTTATCTCCAAGTGGGAGATTGTTAGGTTGTGGAGCTAAAAGCTTCACTGATGCAAACAGGGAAGGAGGTTGCTGAGTGTCACAGACACCGGCGTCGGTCAGGCCAACTGATGTCGACAGGATTAGATAGGAAGAGCAACTGACGTCGGTCAGGGATCGGCCGACATCGGTCACCTCCAGGCAGATAGGGACTGATGTCAATCGCCTGTGCGGTTCAAAATTGCAAGTTTTATGGGCAGTTAGTTAACGAACCAAGTGTTTGCATGTCAAGAGCCAAATTTAGACTTGAAGTTGCGGATCTAATTACTGTAATTAGGTGTCTAATTATTGTTTGCATGAGATCTATATAATAAACTCATGGGCTGTATTGTATAGGTGTTCTAGTTTGAGTTGAGCAAAGTTAGCTCCTTCTGTGTGTGAGGTGAGCAAGGGTGTTCCTCCTAGTTCCACAGTAGTACCAAGTGTGGGTGTTGGTTTTGGAGAATCAGAAGGATTCTTCAGGTGTGTAGGATCTTGGTCAGTAGGTGTGCATGGCTACGTTAGGAGATCTGCATGGTAAGTAAGATCATTGATCTGCAAGTGTATGTGTGTGCATGATCCAAGTTTGCAGGTGTGCAGAACTAGATTGATTTGTAGGTGTGCAAGATCAGGGAGGACAACAACACAATAGGGAGCAGGATCAGGTGGGATCTACTTGGAGTATAGTGTGTACTCAGAAAGAGAGCAAAGAGGAAGGCAAGGCAGTTCCTTCCATAAGTAAGATCGTTTGAGTTGTAGGTTGTTGCAGGTTTAGGGGAGATCTACTTGAAGTACGTTTGTGTACTTGGAGTGTGTGGAGCACTTGTGGAGTGCGTGGAGCACTGGAGTACTGGCAGTAGTGGATACTGACTGGTTGGAGGTGAACACCAACTTTGTGTTTGAGTTGTGTGTTGGGACCGTAAGAGAGAGAGCTTTGAGAGAAGATTTACTGTTTATGCCCTAGAGGTGTGGGAGCCCTAGAGGTGTGTAAGGAAGGAGAACTGTGGCAATCTTCTTTATTGTATTTCCTTCTGGAAGAGTATTAATACAATTGTGTATTGTCTCTCATATTCTATGTTGTTTCTGAATTCTAGTTACTTGTGATTCTGGTTTAATTCCGCATATAAGTTGCTTGTATTTGGTAATCAATTGTGTGCTTTCGTATTTCCCAACACAATTTTTTTTACCTCATTCACAAGGAGCATAAAATGTTATTGATATTATTAAAATTTGAAATGGAAAATCAAAAGCTAGGATGGAAAATTTGACAGAATCAAGGTTTGGAGCTTTAAAAATCTTTTTTAACATATTGGATTTGGAAATTCTAGAACTCTTGGGAAAATTTTGAGGTCTTTTAGATTTTGGTTAAGAATTCGACCAATTATTTAAGTAAATAAGCTGTGGTGAACCATCATTTTGAACTTATAAATATTGTTGGATTTATTTATTTAAGTTGAAATTGAAACATTAGCCACTAAAAGTTTCTCATGATATTGTTCCTGAGTGGTGAGATACTTTTGGGTTGGTCACCGATCAGCTAAAAGTTTAGAGATGATTTAAGAGCTGCACATTGTTCTTGAATGTTAAGATATTTTTTACTAGACTAGGTTCTCTATTTGAATTTGACATATCTTTTTTGATGTAAATGGTCCTTTAAATCTATTGAAATCTTTGATCTTATTGATTATTTTTCATTGATGCAATGGATGTACATTATTACGAGATCCTACCTATAATAAAGGATTAGCTTCACTAAGAAATACTCACTATCTTCGAGGTCTTTTACCCCCAGTTTATTTGTCACAAGAGCTTCATGTAATTTCCTCTTTACGATGTTCTTTAGATTCATTTGTTTTTGTTTGAAAATAGCAAAAGCAGAGCTTTTGGGTGCTTACTATTTATGTGTCTCTGTAAGCCTTTGAAAGAAATGTAAGAGAAGAGTGTTGATATTTTTTGTTTGGATGATACTACATTTCTATGAAATGTGTATCTCTTGCAAGAGAAAAGCACTAACATTTTTTGAATGGATGGTACTCCATTTATGTGAAATGTGTTTCTCATACCTATGATTTGTCTTGATTTATGGTAAATTATCAAACTGGTTACTATACTTGTTTTTCTTTTCTACATGTAAAGAAGATTATGAATAATAGCCGCCAATATGAAGCTCCTTTAAAAAAATACATGGCAATGATGGATCTTGAGGTTATGCTATGATTTTTTCTATTTTTTTTGGGAAACTAAAATGTGTTATGAGCACTTAGTTTTTCATTGCATCTGGATTTGAATTGAGTAGAATAACACATCTAATTGTTCCTAAGGCCATTGAATAGAGAACCACAGTCTATTTTTTGTTTGGATCATAATCCATAAGGCAGGAGAGGCAAGTGATCACATGCATAGATAGAAGTTCCTTTAGATAAGGATATATAATGCAACTAAAATTTTCTAAATTTTAATGGTTTAAAGTAGGATGTTTATAGTAATGACTCAAATTTGACTTTATGGACTTTATAAAAAAATGGCTATGATTCAATAATATTTAATTATTTAGAATTTTACATTATGGATATTAATATCCTTATATACCAATTTTGTTTCTAAGTTGAATATTATCCATTTTTGTTTTTGTGGAAGCTAAATTCTGGTAACATTAAAAGCATGGTCTCTTAGTTGTGCTTAATATTATTATTTTACAGTGCACATTATGTGAAATAATGCTGACTTTACATGGTGACATATTTTTTCTAATGATAGGAAAGGAATGAAAGATTGTTTTACAAAGTTTTGGTGGACAATGTGGAAGAGTTGCTTCCCATAGTTTACACTCCAACAATTGGTGAATCCTGTCATATCAGCTTGAAAGAGAAGTATGCATATTATTTCCTTGTCTGTGATATTTTCATCCTTTAAATGGATTTTCCTTTATTAATATTTTCTATTTAATGATTTTGGCAGAGGTAAGATCTTAGAAATCTTGAAGAACTGGTATGAAAAGAATAATTAGGTTATTATTGTTATTGACGGTAAACGCATTTTGGGACTTGGGGATCTTGGTTACTAGGTAAATTGATGTGTACAATGTTACATCCTCTATAAGTGTTTAGTACAAATTGACATATGGTATTAAGCTTTAGGCTCTTTGTGGTGTGAATTGAGATATATTATATGTTACATTCTATCTATCAATGTATACTAATAATTAATGTCATCATTTTCAGCTTCTCTTTTTGTCCTTTTCTTCTCTTTAATCACAAACACTAGCAAAAAGTCATAAGATTCAAAATATTCATAGAAAAAACTGAGTGTCCTCTTTCTCTTATATTTTCCCCCTTTTTGTATTCATTTTTTGTGTCTGTCATGCAACTCACTTTTCTTCTAGTTCACTAACATGGTATGGGCATACCTATTAGGAAATTAACCTTGTATACTACTCTAGGTGGTGTTCATCCTTCAACGATATGGAAGCATAATTTGTCTTTTGTTATATTTTCCTATATCATGTCAGAAGTGTTGATTCTTAATACTTAGAAAGAAGATTATCTAGCTGCGTGTTTGCTTGAAAAGTGTGAATTTATATATAGAATTTATATGATATATATTCTAGAGCTACCTTGGTTTTAATTCCATAAGGAATTTGACTGACTGAAGAGGTTACCTTAGCCAATATTGGACATATCTTTTGCCTTGAAAATGGTTGCTTTTGTTTTCTTATGTTGGTATATGTATAGTGTCTTCTGATTATAATTGATGTGGGAACCAATAATGAGAAGATGTTAAAAGATGAATTTTACATTGGATCATGACAAAAATGTGCTACTAGCAAGGTTTCTTCTTATTGATCAATAATTTACATGTTTATTTACTTCAACACTTAGGGATGGCATATCAAATTAGCTAATAATAAAAAATTCTACCTCACAGGAATATTATGACCTCCTTCATGAGTTCATGTCTGCTGTCAAAAAAATTATGGAGAAAAAATCCTTGTCCAGGTGCGTTAGCATAAAATTGTTTTGCCTATGAATCTCAATTGATAAGTTGATAATATTGGCACATTGGTGTGCGTACAAGGCTTAAGCATTATGTTCTTGATGTATTGTTATTCCAAGTTTTATTTCTAATTTTTTTTTCACTTCAATTATGTTATGTAAAACAATAGTTCTAGCAAGCTATACCAATCATGCAGGAAGATAATAAATGTATGCATCATCAAACAAATATATGTCATTTCATAAATCAAGTTGACTTGCACTAAAGATTGCAATATGATAACCATGTTTTTAAAAGCTAAAATATAAAATTTTGATGTTGAAATAAAAAACCTTATTTTCTCATAACAGTTTAAAGACTTTACTAATCATAATGCCTTTGAGTTGCTAGCAAAGTATCACATGACTCATCTTGTTTTCAATGATGATATTCAGGTATGTTTGTAATTATGGATTTTCTGTACTACAGTCTATGTAACAAATGTAGTATTTTTAAACCTATGAATAATTATTCAAATACTATGATCTACTTATTATTGTGAGTCTACAATCACATCCATGTTGGAATATAAGGATGACATTAGGCAATTTTTCATCAAGGATGTTTTAAAGCATTGTAGGGTACAACTACAGTAGTGCTTGCAGGGTTAGTTATGATTATGTTGTGTTTGTCCTCTAAAGTTGAAACTTTGTATTGATATTACCTATCCACACATAAACTCAATAAAGATTTTACTAAGACCGATGTAAGACAACTTACTCTTAAAGTAAATGATTATTAGATTATTAACTTAAAAAAACTACAACATTATGGATACCAAGTGTCATCTATCCCTATTAACCTTCCTTAATCTATTGTTCTCTGATGGTTAGGGCTCTTCATTTTCACACATCTTTTTCATTTTCTATATATTCTCACTATCTAGCCCTCCCCCATGAACAATGATGTGTTATTTTTGATTTTTTTTAATTATCATTGTTTCTTGTTTATTTCTACACACCAAATGTTATTCATGGTATGAATATATAATTGAATGAATTAAACCTATGGTTGTTTCTTTTAAACAATAATACATATTTTTATATTGTAATTACTTGTTACGTCTTATTTAAACCTAAAAATCCTAAAGAGACTACCCATACAGGGTTTTTTTTAAGTCTACATACATCATCCCTAATATAATTGTCCAAGTAACTTTTCAAATGTTGCAAATATAAATATTCTTGATTCCTCAAATTTCTAAAGTACTTTGATAGAGAAATTAACAAGTCTCATAAACTAGAATGGTTTATGTAAGTATATGATTTTTACAAATGACAATCTTTTGAACTTTTTGGTTGGATAGTGTGAATTTGTATACATTGCTCTTCTCTTATAAGATATAACTGATGCTTTTCATCATATGTTTCAGTTTTCTATTTCTGTTCTGATAAATTGAATTTTACTATGATAAATACATTTTTGTATTAGCTCTCTAATTAAAGGTTCATTATTTGAACAAGATTTGTAGTTAGTTATGCAAATCGTCATAGATCTTGCATTTAAGAGCCATATTGGATAGATCAAAGACCATTTTATCACTATGTACCTATCAAAGAATGATAGAAAAAATAGATCAAAAATAATACTAGACTATGTACCTATCAAAGAATACTAGCAAAAAAAGATCAAAAACAATACTGGGTAGATCAGAGACCATATTATCACTATGTACCTATCAAGAAATTTGTATTTAGATTCAAGGTAAAATTGGTTTGATACTAATTTAGCGTATTGATTTCATATAAATAATGGCTTAGCTGCAGACATAAACAATTTATCAGAGAAAATTGTGCAGATTTTGTTATCAAGTTTGGAAAGGCAGAAATTTAATGTGCAATTTCAACCCTTATATTTAATGGTTTTACTCTTCTATTTTTTTTTGTAAATAATGAAATATTTATTTCTTAGGTATTTCTCAGTGCTCTACTATTTATACAAAATCATGTTTTGAACTTTGAATATCTATACAATATACATAAAATAAACAAACTACTCTGCAAACTACCTCATAGAAACTTGACACTTCATGTTCCTTATTTTCATTTTATTTTCGATTTTAATGATAAGTAGTAATCATTAGATCACCTTAGAATATTTAAAAGTGGCACAGCTCATTGTTTTAGTAAAGTGTCACATGTTAACAATTTTAACATAACATTTTGTTTAATAAAATGAAATCAAATATTATTTTTAAAAAATAATCCAATATCCAAGTTAAGTGCATAACACTGTGCTTTCAAATAAATAAATGAATGTGTTTGCAAATAATTAAATGAATGTTTTTAATTCAATAAAAACAACTATATATTCAAACTTTGAAATTATTTTTCTCTTATTAATGAGTTTGTTGGACTTAACCAAATGTAACAAGCTACATCTACCAATGGATTTTTCACACTCATAGTTAATACTTTAAAAAGTTATTTTTAAAAAAATACTTGAAAATAAGGACGTCTGGTATTAGAAACCATGTTTCCTAAAATGTAGACAATTTCTACGATTTGAAATTTTAATTTATTTGCACTATCCCTAGGGTAATAAATTATAGTATGATATAGCTTTAGTCTAATTTGACACTGTTGTTTGGAATCTTAGGGGTGGCTGTTGGGAAATCTAATTTTTAGAGGAAAAAAATAGTGTATTGATATCGTTATTTTGTTTAAATATTTTAGAGCAAAAAATAGTGTAGTGAGAAAGATAAAAACATGAAATTTTTGATATTTTTACAGTTTATAAAAGTGAAATTTTTTAGATTTTTACATAAAATTATATATTATGTTTTATTTTTTATAATTGTTGAAAATAAAAATATCATTAAATATAACATAAAATATTATAAATGTTAAATTTTAAAATTAATATGATTTTTTTAAAAATGAGTTATTGTAGCATTTTACTCATAATCCAAATTCTATCTTACATTTATACTCATGTTTTTAATGAATATGATTATTAAATATTTTTTGTAAATTTAACTACTGTGCAGTGGCATAGTTGATCTTTATACCTATATTTTAGAGTTATAAATATTTTTATTATTGCATCCTTACTCATTGTAACTTTGATTTGTATCAATTTTGTAATAATTAGATTAATTAAGATGGAATTGTAAACATATATTACTATAACATGTAATTTTTAGGAAATTTATATCTTCTTAGCACGAATTGAAAAGACACAAAGAACAGAGTAGTATTAAACTTGCTTATTTATTTATAACATTATTTTTGACATATGACTTTTTAATCTGATAAATCTACCTAAAATTATATATTTTACAACAAAAACATACATACACAACCATAATGTGATCAAATCCAATCTTTTCCTCCAAATAAACATACTTCCCCACAGGAACTTGGAATTCCATACCCTTGATATTTCACACCTAACATATACCTTAATCTCTTATGTTCAATTTCCAATACTTACCCTCACTAATTATTGCAAACAAGGGATAACATTGATGGTTGTATGATTGTATTTGAATTTTATCTCATAAAATATAGTTTAACAAAAAAATTGTATCAAATGCAAGGTGAAATTTTGTGTAGACCTTTAACAAATATAAAATATTATAATAGAAATATATTTTGTTTTTAATGTTTCCTTCTTGTATTATGAATTATACTGACATTTGAGAGATTTAATAAATAAATGTTATAAAAAACATTCATGATAGGGAACATCAACCATCAAATTTAATCTTTGATTGGAAAAGTCACGAGTCATAATTTTTCAATTTTGTCAAATTAGTCTTTACAAATCCCAATAGAGTAATTGATTTTTTAGAAATTGGCTCCTAAGTGATTCTTCTTCTTCTTTTAAATGTAAGTAGAAATAGAAATGGAATCCTTTTAAGGTCTATGATGTTGTAAGAGTGGGGGATGCCTAAGAAACTCTTTAACGTGGACTCACACCAATCATGAAAAAAACTCAAGAATTGAAAAATGAAGAATAATAATTTCTATCATAAAAAAACTTTATAATATACAAGAGAGGTGGTCAATATATTAGAAAAACAAGAGGTTGGTTCCAAATTTGCTTTTGACCAAGTAAATCAAGTTGTGAACCAACTCTTCCTTTGACCAAGTAACCTACACATGTCTATAGTCATGGATATATAATGGACATATATGAGAAGTGGTGGCAAGTGATTAGTGGTGACACTCATTATATTATAACCCTCAAAGGTGTGTACAAAGTAAACGTAGTATAGATAAACTAACCTAAGTCAATTTAATAATAATTCAAGAATAATATTGCACTAACACTCCCCCACAAGTGTAACTTAGGGAGGCCTATAAAAAATGAGAAGGCTAAGAATCCTACAAAATAATTCTCAACAACTAGGCTTGATGAGATACCCATGTACAAAAATCACACCTTGAAAAAAATGAGATACAAAAAATGGTCTCTCAAAAAACTAGACTAAGTACTATGAAGACTCACTGGATGGGATGAAAGCCATCACTGAAGGTACACTAGATGGTTTTAAATTCATCATTGATGAAGGTGCAACAAGTACAAGTGAAAATACTGGTGAAGAACTCAAATTTTTATGAGTGGTCTAAATCCACTACTCAATCATTAATGACAGATACTGGAGATGTTGAACGGTAATATTACCAAGTGAAGTGTTGAAAATATGAAAAAGTACAACAAGAATACTATAAGCTACCTTTAGTCGATGTAAGGGATTTTCAACACCTAAAAAAGAAGTATCTATACACATAACCCCCCATAATTCTAAATGGGTAAAGTGGATGAAAATGTCTGTATGAGTGGTCTGGATCCACTACTCGAATATCAAATAATGACATAAGCTGGGTATGCCACAAAATTCTCACTAAAAAGAGATAGAGTGACTGTCAAGGTGTTGAAGAATATAGAAATGGATTCTCAAGGAAGGATGGCCCTAGTGGTGATCGGAGAGACTAAAAATTGAAATATAAAAGGGTGCATAAAACAAAACACACACACATGCATGAAGGTAGATTAGGATATAAAAAAAAAAATCCATGGCACTTTATAATTTAGTGGGAGTACAATATATCCCAAAAACATTTAATGAATAAAATAAATACATTGTACACACTAGAATAGTTCTGAATGAGGAGAATATCTATCTGTTGAAGAAAGGCCATATAAATGTGAGAGTAGCTCCAAAAACAAAGGATCTTTTCTAAATTAAGTTACTCAAAAACAAAGAGAATACTGATAAGTAAAATGAGTAGTGTGTGAATGATGTGGCTAAATGGTAGAGGATCCATGCTGATAGAGCCCATGCAAAGAATGCTTACAATGCCATCATAAATGCTCTGAGATTCATCCTAAGTGAAAAGGAATCATCTAAAAATATGTCAAGATGTACATGCTTGATTGAAGTAGTCTTAAGTCTCTCATGTGTATGTGAAGGTGTGTAAAATGGCTCATGTGTCATTCAATATCCTCACAAAGAGTGGAGCGAATAAATACATGTTATTGTGAATGAACTGGACCTGATGAAGGAACATCTACTTTATAGCCAATGTTGTGGTGAGTAATCCAACAAATAAATTGAATAGGATAAACTATACCTTACAGATGTTTATCAATGTCTCCACCACAATGACCCATATATCATAGAGTGTGGGAGTCAAACCCAATTGTGTGCTTCTCAAATGAGCCTAACACAATAGTGGGTGAATTTGACGTGTGGGTTACAATAAGTACAAAAATGGGTTCATCCAATTCAAGGGGCATCTCATGTTCAGGTAGATCTAGACACTCAAAAAATAGCACATGATATTTTTAAATGTTGAAGTGTATTGACCCTCATCCGACCTTGAGTCTAGTTGACCACCTAGTTAACCAAATTCATTTTCTAACTTAAACCTATCAAAACACTAACTCAACACCTATAACTTAACCTTTTAAAACACCCATTTATTAAGAAAATTCCCTTAGACACTCAACCATCGATCGTCAGCCTAACCATCGATGGTTAGGCTGACCATCGATGGTCGAGTGTCTAAGGGAATTTTCTCAAGAAAGGGGTGTTTTAAAAGGTTAAGTTATAGAATTAGGGCATCAACTTGTGTTAAATCCAATTCCAACTGTGTACACGATAATCATGGCATAATTTAACATCTTCCCTTATGCAGTGCTAATAAGCTTTAAAAAATTATAATAGGTAACTTTATCTTCCATCTTAATTAACAAATTCCTTCTACATAATTAGTAACTTCATCCTATAAAAGGAGAGAAGTAGGAAGTGAAAAGGATCCAAAGATCCACAAATCCACATCCAAGCTATCAAATCTTCTTACACATAGGTATCTAGCCTTTCATCAATAATCAAGCAACAACAACAGAGATTTGAACTTCTATTTGAGTTGTTCTTGAGGCCCAAGTACTGTCACTCTGGCCAAATTGCTCTAGACTTCCACCATCAATAATCTATCAAGTTACATTTAACTTTGTACTTGTTTTTTTGTTTTAATTTCATATCTAACCTAACTTGATTAGACTTATCTCCTAGATTCTCACTTTTACTACACCCGTATTCAAATCCCTACTTGACCATTTATCCAATCTACAATTCCCTTTTTGATCATTTCTAGAAACACACAGGCAACCACCAATGATTATCCCAACCACTGACAATCACCTCAACCATCGATGGTTACCCAACCACTAATGGTCAGGCTAACCACTGATGGTTCACCCAATCATTGACAGTCACTGTGGAAAAAATAACAATAATTTATTTTCAATCCTTCCACCTTAACCAAACACTATTTTCTATGTTCTTGCCTATTCACAGAGACTTCTCTAACTTTCTAAACCTGACCCCAACTATCTTAGCATGAGTATTGACTTGCTTTTGTTACATTTAGTTATTTTATTTAAACAAGCATTTTACCTTCTTCTTGCATGTATTTACTTTCATTTTATTGAATGAAATTATTCTTTTTTAATTTATATCAACTTAATTATTATCACTAGTGGATTGAAAACTTCTTAACAAGCATACGCTTCTTAGATTTAGTTCCTGCTAGGTATTCCACTCAACTATCTTGCTAACAACCCCTTTTCTAGTGTCTTTCTTATTTGCAGGTTATTCCTTCCAAGCCAAAGAGGAGTTCCCATCATCATCTAGATTCTTTTGCACACCCTTTTTACTAGTTTCTTACTTACTTCTAAATTAAGAAATGAGTAGAAATTAAGAGAAACATTTTGGCATACCTGGTGGGACCTAGCATCCCTTTTTCCTTTATTTTGTGTTCATCCAATGAAATCTAAAATTTATTTTAGGCTTAAAATAAACCTTTTGCATACATTGATTGCTTTCTTTATTTAGTTAATCTAGTAACTTAAAATCAAAGTAATTAATCATAGATTTCACTCTTGTTATCATGCACTTTTGCCAAACCACATAACCAATCAACACATCAAAATGAACTTGAGATAAGGCCCTATTAGGATTTCATCATCTAACGGTAAATCTTACCCTTTCCCAACAATCCTACTTGGAGGTCATTACTAAGGGGAGAACCAACTCAGCCCTTTGGTTGAGTATAAACTCTAAAATTCATTATATTTTGTCTAAACACCTGACACCAT
The DNA here is from genome assembly GCA_037957365.1 of Torreya grandis. Lineage (NCBI taxonomy): Eukaryota > Viridiplantae > Streptophyta > Pinopsida > Cupressales > Taxaceae > Torreya > Torreya grandis. The sequence continues at coordinate 3,620,125 of JARHVA010000540.1, read as the reverse complement.
TATCTTTACGGTGTGTGAAGTGAGGGGGTAGGCCACAATATCAATCCATGTACTGAAAATCAATACAAATTTCTCTCTTGAGCACCTAAACACAACTTGAAATCAACCTTATATGTCCTCTTTAGTACCTGATCTACAAACCAAATTTATTCTTCACACTTTCTAAGGCTTAAGCCAAAAGTGATTTAAAAAGAATCCTAATTTCTAAATGCATTTTTAGTGTATGTTTTGATTGCCTTGAGATTATTTTCCTTTTGCTTGCTTTGTGTTTGAGTTGTGAGATTTTTTAATTCCTTTATATTCCTCATATGATTTTTACTAGATAAAAATTAAGGAATCAAACCAACCAAGAACCTACCTTCTACCATCTTGACTTCATTACCTTGTTTAATGGAAACCCTACCTATAGTCTTGCCTAGAGATCCCAGCTTTGCTAGAATATTGAAAGACAACCCTCTTGCCTTAGAGCATTACCCTGTATCACAATCCACTAATGCTCCCAAACTCACCTACAATTAACCCAAACTTACCTACAACCAATCAAAATTCAACTCCAACTAACCAACAAACTACCAACTACCACCTGAGCTGGTTATAATGTTAATGGACCAGATAATTAAAGTAGATTAATCTATTTTTGGTATCCATGACCAATCAAGATTTACTTACAACCAAACATTCTCAATTATAACTAACCAACAACCTATCAACAACTATTTGATCATCATCATACCCAACTAACCACCTATCAACATCTATCACATCTATCAATCCTAGACCCACCCATCAACATCTATCCCCAAACCTTGGGCTACCTACACCAAAAATCATACCCATTACCCCAACCAAACTTATCAAACTCAACCCATCAACCAACCTATCAAACCATCAATCCATCAACTTATCAATTTGCACTCATTGATCTATCAATTCAACTAAACCAATCAAACCAACCCACCTTATCAACCTTACCAAACTTATCAATCTTACTAAATCCAACCAAAAACTACAAACCAAACCTAACTAAATTACCAAACCTATCAAAATCATTAAACCTATCAAACCAACAAACCTCATGAAACCAACCAATTAGATTGTAAACTTAAGAACCATTGGTACACCCTCTTCCTAGGTAGTATACCCCACAGGGGGAATCATATGCCTCAATCCTTGACAAACTCTTAGAGGCTTCCATCATTAATCTTCCTCAAATCAAACCCATCAATGGTTCTCTTCCAAATCTAATTTTATTTATAGAAAATGAATTTTGTGCTTATCACTACATAAACAGACATGGGATAGATAGATGTGGATATTTTAAAATGTTCATACAAAACCTTATCAATCACAAAGAGGTTTCAAAAGATATTCTCTGTGCTCCTCCCAACCTAGTCTTTAATGTCTTCAAGCAATCAATCATTGAACCTCTCCCTTCACTCATTATTGAGGAAAACCATAACCAAAGCCCTCAATACAATGAGTCCCATCCATTTGATTTGGCCCTTATTGAACTTATAACTAAAAAAACTATAATCCAACCCTTGACCAAACCACTTATTAACGAAATGGAACCTTCACACCTTTCCTTCAAAATCACAATCAAGGAAACTATCCATCCTCTTCCACTTACCAATTTTGTGGAACCTATCATCAACCCAACCCTACCCACTATCAACCCAACCTTAACAACCATTAACCCTATCTCACCTACCCTTGACTCAACTTTACATATCATCAACCCAACCCTACCCATCATCAACCCAATATTAGAAACCATTAACCCTACCTTATCTACCATCAACCAAACCAAACCTATTGCTAACCCAAACAAATTTACCATCAACCTAACCTCACCTATAACCAACCAACCAAACCAACTTCTATATTAAATCAATCAACCATAATAAACATACCATTTAAATCAACCATAACCAACCTCTCTAATATCCCAAACCAAGACAAACTCATTAAACCTACCAAACCTACTCTAACCCTCCAAAATCAAACCCCACAACATTTTCCTAGCCTTGAGGCACTAGAGGAAATTCTACCTGAACCACCACCTACAACTTGAACCAACTAACCACTAACCACTAAACACTAACAACTAATAGGTAACAACATAATTTTAGAGGTGGATAACACCCATGGAAAGTAACTAGGGGAATTTTCCCTCCATAAGGCTTTGCCTATTTACCAACCCAAACCACACTTTAAATTTAATCAAACTAACCCTTGGCATTTTTACCTCAAAGCAAACTTATCAACTAACCAAACCTAAACTATTGGAGATTACCTTTCTCTTTCACCCAACCAAACTTATTGGAGTGTTACCTTCTCCCCCAACCTTTTGAGAGTAACTCCTCCATCAACCCAATCTCAATTAGGTGGTATACCAAATTGGGGAAACCCATTTGGACACCAACCATTGGATATAAACCTTCTCCAACAAACTATCACCTAACCAACCTCACCTTTTTGTCAATCCAAATCTTTTTTACATCTAATCAAGTGTCAAAGAATAAATGAGGTACATCTACTCTCCTAGAATCAACCAACATGTAACTAATATGGAGAAAAGAAAAAGAGGCAATTTTACTTTCAATTAGCTTGGAATCTACATCATAACCCATAAGTAGGGATCGAGAGCTTATCATTTATCCTCTCTTGAAGGAAAACCAAAACCTAAGCCTCTTAATAATTCACATCTTCATCCTTTCTATTGTTAAAACAAGGATCAAACTCACCTTTGTGTCTAACTTAAGCTCATCGCTTGGTTTATGAGATTTTCACTTTCCTTACACATTCACCCTATTCCTCTTGGGGGTAATTGATTATAGCATAAGAACATGTGATTATCTATCAAAGTTATAGCCAAATCCTAAACATGGATACCATGAATCTACCCATGGCATGGTTCTCATGGATCCTTTTCATCTTTCATGAAATGGAATCCCATGGTTAGTTGTCCTTCAAACCACTTTTCCTCATTTATCATTAACCTTTTATGCTAAAAATATTTCCTCTATAAAGGTAGACCTCTAAGCCTAAATAGATTTGTCCATGTCTAAAAATAACATTCCAAATCAAATTGGGATACTAAAATATCACTTGGGTCCATATCTATAGAATTGCAGACTACTCCCTTGAAGGATAGCTACCCAACAACTAAATTTCTTAAAGATAGATTTCTCCCTTGAAGGACAACTATAAAAATCTAACTTTAGACCACTCCCTTGAAGGATGGATAAGTTAAGTTTTTCAAAACAATCATTTGAAGCTTCCTGAAATGATCAACTTCACTAACCTATCAAAACAACAAAAGCAACAAATAACCCTATGTCCACATCAAATCAAGTAAGCCATAATCAAATTTTATATATGCCATTTGTAGACTTCATGCATTGATTAGTCTACACCTTATATTAAGACATGGACTTGTCTATTATAGCTCTTTGGTCACCTATAGAAGGGGTAAGCTAACCCATATTAGGTTACCATATTACCCATTTCTCATTCAACCATCTACTTATCACCTACTTATCACCTACTTTCCCTTCATACTCTCTCTAAAATCAAAATACTATGAGCTTACTTGACACAAAATGATCTAGTTACCTTCTTTTCCAATCAAATCATGTTCATGCGAAGCATTCAAAAGGATTATATTCATTAAGTAAAGCCAACTTAGGTTTTTTTAAGCCCCTACCAATGAACACATCTTGAATTTTTCTTACCCTCTATTCATTATTTCATGTGGACATATGTCTCATGATTCTTCTTTTTTTTTTCACATTTATTATGTGCTTTCATCATATCTCCATATCGCATATCATATCAAAAAATTCAAAACATCATTCTCATCAATGCGATAATCCATATACATCATACCATTATGAACCATGTCCATCAACTACATCTTTTCCATGTACAAAATATCAAAACCATAAAACATCAACAATCCCATCATCACATCATTATCATCAGAACAATAAACATTTATCATAACATAAACAACATAAACCACATCATATCAATAAACATCATAGACCATGTCATATTTCTACTTCCCATAAACATAACAATAATTCAAAACATCTGCACATCACATCCCAAACAAACATGACAAAATCACCTATCACATATCCAAATCCTCTCCACGAATCACATCATCATATAAGCAAACATCATCAAACAAACCATAAACAAAACCATTAATCTCATGTCCACGAACATATATATGCACTAACACATCATCCATAATGTATAAACCTAAAATATTCATCATACGATCAAACATCTCATCATAATCATCACATCATCATATAACATAATAAAATCATCCATGATCATCAACATCACATCCAACAATGCACAACATCACATGCCTAACACTACGAGTCCACATATCGTCTCATAAACATCATATAACATAATCATTATAAAACCTCATCATCATCATATACATCATAAAAAAATTACTACATATACATTATGTCCATCTAATAAGAAATACATGTCACAATGTATAAATCTCTCTCTCTCTCATATATATATATATATATCTCATGTCATTGGCATGCAAGTCGATTTAAAAATAAAAACATATACCTCATATTATCATATATATAAAGCCCCCAAGGTACCAATACCACTAACCCCACCTACACCTATACCTATACTTGTACTACCATCTAGTAGTGGTCTCCCTGATCTCCCTGCCTGACCCACTATGGAGGCCCACTGTCTTGGAGTAGCTATAGATGGACCACCTACCAAGTTAGCCCTATACTTTACATACCTCATCTCTAATGGTAACTAAGCTAACACTATCACCTCATAATATCTCAAATCCTCAATGGTGGATAAATACCATGTCATAGGAATCATATCCAAAATTCATGTTAGTGCCCCTACTGGTGCTACCACCACTCCTACCCTCTATCTTAGTGAATCTCTCTCTTGAGTCACTAACCTAATAATTATACTCACCTAATCTCACTCTCTAGTAAGTATCACCACCTTGCCTCATATAGTGATAATCTAGCCTTGTAAGGTGGCCACCTATCCCTATAATCCAATGATCTTGGCCTATGCTATTGCCTATCCATCACCTTGTATCAATGCCTCAACTAGATCCATGCCCCTAGGATGATGATCCCCATCACCCCATCCAAAATAATTTACTACATATTAGGCTTAGTACCATGATGCATAACCATCTGCAATACCTACATCATCTATGGTAGCTCTTGCTGGCAGCTCTTTGTGGTCCAAAATAACCCCCTGTGGCTATGGCTCTGGGAGTAAGAAGTCTACATCTTCCCTTCTGTATCTTGGGAAATATGGTGGGGTCCCACGTATCTCCACCCCACTAAAACTTTAAATTTTGGAGATCACTCTTCTCTTACAACCCATTTGGCCACATCCACCTTGATGTTAGTCATTTTTGACTTAAATTATTTGCATGTTTTATGATGAACCTACTTATTCATTTTGATTGCACCGACCAACCTTGCCATGTTGAAATTTTAGTATTTACACCACCTCATGTGTGACCCATCCATTTGTGTTGTTTAAGGGAGTACTTCCTACCTTAGATACCTATGATAAACACTAACCTTATATAGTAGACTTTATATGAATGACTTGATTAGCTATGATCAATGTTGTGGATCGATTACCCCTGTCATGAATCCCTTTAAAATTGACCTTATTTTTACCAACATTGGTAAATTTAATCTTTGTGCAATATTGATTATCAAACCTATTCATATTTTATGCATGTGTTTTCATCTCAAATGACCAACCATTTTGTGTCACTCACCTCGTAACTCACCATTTCACATTTATCAAACCCTAACTTGATTTCATCTTTACTTCATCAACTCCTAGTTTGAGGGGGAATACCTCCTCCCATACTTAGGGCAATCAGACCATGACCAATAATACATTCATTTTTGTTTTATTACTTATTAAATCAAGGCCACATAACAAAAAGGGGCAAAATATAGACACTCAAAAATTACACATGATAATTTTAGATGTCAAAACACCTTGACCCTCATCTGACCTCGAGTCTAGTTGACCACCTAATAATCAAACTCATTTGCTAACTTAAACCTATCAAAACACTAACTCAACACCTTTAACTTAACCTTGTAAAACACCCCTTTCTTGAGCAAATTCCCTTAGACACTCGATCATCGATAGTTATCCTAACCATTGATGATTAGCCTAATCATTGACAATTAGGTCATTAACCTATTTTAAAGCTAATTCCAGCTATGTATGAGATAAACATGGCAAAATTTAGCAAATTCCCTTATGCGGTGCTAACAAGATTTAAAGCATCATAATAGGCAACTTTATCTTCCATATTGATTAGCAACTTCTTTCGACACAATTAGTAACTTATCTTATAAAAAGAGAGAAGTAGGAAGTGAAAAGGATCCAGAGATCCACAAATCCATGTCCAAGCTATCAAATCTTCTTGCATACATGTATCTAGTCTTTCATGAACAATTAAGTAGTAATAATGGAGATCTGAACCTCTGTTTAATTTACTCTTGAGACCTAAGTGATTTCACTCTAGCCAAATTACTTCAGATTTCCACCATCAGCAATCTAGCAAGTTACAAATAACTTTGTACTTATTTCTTTGTTTTGATTTCATTTCTAACCTAACCTGATCAGACTTATCTCCCAGCTTCCCACTTCTAACTAGACCCATATTCAAATCCCTACTTGACCATTTATCCAATCTACAATTCCACTTTTGATCATTTCTAAAACACATAGGCAACCACCGTTGATTAGCCCAACTATTGATAGTCACCTTAACTATCAACGGTTACCCAATTACTAATGATCAAGCTAACCACCGATGGTTCACCCAATCATTGATGATCACTGTGGAAAAAATAAAAAATTATTTTTAGTCCCTCTACCTTAACCAAACCCTATTTTTTGTGTTCTTACCTATTCATAGAGACTTCTCTAACTTTTTGGACCTGACCCCAACTATCTTAGCATGAGTATTGACCCAATTTGGCTACATTTAGTCATTTTATTTAAACAAGCATTTTACCTTATTTTTCTTGCATGCATTTACTTTCATGTTATTAAATGCAATTATTCTTTCTTTTCATCTATATCAACTTAATTGTTATCCATAGTGGATCGACAACCTCTTAGCAAGCGTACACTTCTTGGATCTAGCTCCCGCTAGGTAGTCCACTTAGCTATCTTGCTAACAACCCCTTTTCTAGTGTCTTTCTTATTTGTAGGTTATTAATTCCAAGACAAAGAGGAGTTCCCATCATCATTTAGATCACATGCACACTTTTACCAGGCATTCCTTTACACATCCCTTTTACTAGTTTCTTACTTGCTTCCAAATTAAGAAATGAGTAGAAATCAAGAGAAACAATAAAGTAGAGGGTAATTATGTGTCAATAGGATTTGAATTAATGACATAAGGTAGAATATGGTCGGTGAATTTGAATTGTGGGTTAAAATAAGTGCAAAATGGGTGTATCCAATTCAAGGGGCATCTCTTGTTCAAGTAGATCAAATGGTAATGATCCATCAATATGATTTGATCAATGCCATAAAGTAGACTA